>JADLZL010002207.1:0-489821 GCA_015844335.1 Chrysopogon serrulatus
TACATTCAATATACTTATATACAGTAGTTGTATATCATGATTTTTTCCACACAAGCAAATTTATGATAAACCACTGCAGTATAGACATTGAATATTAGAGAGAGGACGTCGTTGCAGACATGAGATATATGAGGAAGATATTTATAGAATGATTCTATAAATAGAGACATAGTATATAGAGATGGTTCTATTTGGCAGGATTTTTTTTTTGTTTTGAGAAAAAGGTTTCAACTGTAACTTTAGTTTCTTGGACGAAATCCTGCCAAATACTAACCTCACGTGAGAGAAACTCTAAAGAGCAGAGGCCGTAATTTTTCATACTAAAACGGTGTTTCATCTAAACATGGCTTTGGTTTTTAGGTAAAACCGGTTACAACTCTTGATCAGGACTTTTTAAAGTTGAATGAATGACGCGTTTGGTGGTGCTTTTGCATTGGTGTGTCAGTATACCTCCAAAATTGGCCACTGCACGCTGCAGCGAAACGATGGATGATGATGCAGCCGCTTGTTTTCGCAGACGCGCAGTCATTTTGGTTGCAATCCATCCCATTCACATGATCGCATCCACTATGTTGCAGTTGCAGCAGTTTGCTGGACACAAATCCACACGAGCAACGATTCGTCATCGGATCAGAAATTCAGAATGCTGATCTAGGAGTTCGATACTGGACCGCGTCGGATAATGCATGCAATGATCGTATTGGATGGACAGTTACAGGCACGATCAGCAAAGATTGCCGCACCTTTTTCCCCACCTTTTTTTTGGTGATGTGACGTGCTGTCTACAGGAATGGTTACAACCTGCTAGAGAGAGACTCTGAAGGAGTTGACTGTCTGTGTCCAGTTTTAGTTTTATTTCCTGTTCGGTGAGGCATATATTTATCGTTCGTGTAACTGCAAGTGTTCTCATTTCTCAGGCCTCGGCCATCACTTATCTGAAGAGTGGAGAAACCTCTAGTGGCCAGCGATCTTGTTGAGTCAGCGTTATGGTCCTGGACCACCAAATCATAACTAGCAGTTTGGTGTACAATCCTAGAGGAATGGCAGAGAGTATAGAGATGGGGCATAGCTAGAACTGGGGTAGGACAGCAAGAACAACAGTTGTTCTTGGACCTAGGAGGTAGAAGATGAGCTCAGGTTACGCTCTTCTGTTCCATACCTCTGTGCGTTTGTTCTCCTCGGTAGTTTTTTTTTTTTTTTTTGAGTGGATGTTCCTCGATAGTTTTTTTTTTTTTTTTTTTTTTTTTTGAGCAGAATGTTCCTCGATAGATGTTCTCCCGATTGCTTGAGCAGGCCCAAAGCCCACCCTACCTATCCAGCGCTCCAGCCTGATAGCCCATGCTGAAGGCCCACCTATGTGATACTACTAGAGAACGTGGCAGTGAGTTAATTAAAATTAATTGATGGAATTCCATTAAAAAAATATTTTGACTTTTGAACTCATCAAAGCTAATAAGTACTCTCTCCGTTTCAAATTATAAGATCTTTGACTTTTTTAACCCCAAGTTTAACTGCTCGTCTTATTTAAAAATTTTCTATAAACACAGTCAAATTTAAGCCTCTCTATGTACTTTTATTAATAAAACAAGACACAACAAAAGAAATAATATTTTACATAATTTTTTTAATAAGATGAGTGTTCAAACTTGGAGTAAAAAAGTCAAACATCTTATAAATTTGAATAGAGAGAATACTATTGTTCTTGTGAAGTTCCATGTGTTTCCATGAAATTTCTGTGAAATTCATACATTTCAAAAAAGACCCTAAAGCCATTAGAGCCATTTTTATCCTTTGCCTTGAAACAGGTTAAATAGAACAGTTGTGTGGAATGTGCTCGGCTGCAGCATCCAGTGTGTAGGGACATTGCTGCTACTAAGGGAGTGTTTGACAAAGTTCCTTCTGAGATCTCCCAAGGAGATGCTGGAGCCATTTTGGGCTAAAACAAATCTGGCCCCTCTATTATCACTGATAAATGGCTCATCCTACAAAATGTGTTTGGTAGGACTCCTCCGAAAACGTTGTAGCGGGGAAGGAGCCCTACCAAACATACTCCGTACAAAATGTTCTTCCTTGCGGGTTGTTTGCAAAATAGATTGGTGCGAATAATTCATGGGTGAAAATGAGAACCAATCTCCATAGTTACAAGTAATTAAAGTTCTGGAGACGTTGAACTTTAAAGAAACTTTGGAGGATTCAATTCCTATAGCAAAAATTCCTATAAGATCCTTTGGATGGTTGCTTTCCAACAGTTAGTTTGAGATTCCTATGAATTAGGCTATTTTTTTAAAAAAAAAGAGAAATTAAGCATGTCCAACCATACTATTTTGCTTTTCTATATACATTTTCCTAATATTGATTTCGAAAGGTTTCTACCTGAATTTTCCTCTATCCTTTTCTTTATTCATACTCCTATATACTTTCCACTCCTTTTCTTTATTCGCACTCCTATATCTTGAAAATCCTATGTTAATTACCAAGGAGGCCTAAGTGGTTAGTCACCATTTACTAATTTGCTTAGCAAATGAGTGGCCCCGCCTATGGGTCGCTTGAGGAAGCACACACAGGGTAGAGAGGTAGAGGCAATCTCACACGACATGGACATTCCGCTCATGGGCATATGAAACTGATTTCTAATAAATGTAGATACTTTCTTATGCCACACAACCCATGTTTTCTTTGAAGATAAAATGCACAACACATTTATAACATACAAAAACACACAAGAAAAACTAATTTAGATCGCCGAATCCTAAATATAGTAACTTAGACAATACCTCATGCTAATATCCAGGTAACTCTCACTGGAGACGTATGTTGCAAAACACACCAATCAGAAAGCAAATTTAGGCATGCAGAATCTAAAAGAGATGTAGGTCTAGGAAAAGAAATAACGTGGTAACCAATTACCTCATTGCTACCATAGCCTATAAAAATCCTTGTGTTGCCCACAATTTTTAAGAAAAGTCCAGAGCCTCTCTTCTTATAGAAATCTTCTTTCCTCCTACCTACGCCACTTCTTCCAAATTCCAACATCAAGAACCTTGATCAAAACAAGTCACCCAACTCAATTCGATCATGATGGCCAAATACAATTGTAAGAACATGCAGGAGCTCGATGATATCCACAACTTATTGCCGTTAAAGATCCGCAAGGATATTGGTACCACCAACTCTGAAGAGTTGCGCCATGAAGCCATAGTCAATGAGATCGCTTGGCGTCTTGCCACCATCCTCGGCGACGTAAGAAGATCCCAATTCCAACGCAGTTGCTTTTTCCCAGCCCGAGCAACCGACTTTAGCCATCACCACCACCGAGGCTCACATGGTCCACAGACCTTTAAGTATGACGGTTGGGGTTGCATCACTGCCAATGGCAACGCCAAAATATTGAAGGCAGAAATGTTGACATGTAGTATGAGCAACGGAGGAATGCTAGATGTAGCCATCGGCTTTCCAAAGTTTGTTCTAGAGCCGAGTGTTCACAGTGCTCCAAACCTGATGAAGCAGGGCAACAGAGGCACCGGGGTTTTCTTGCCTCGTGTAGGGGCGCGCCACAACAGGAAACCTCTTAGAACAGATAGAGGCAATGTAGACGTGAACAGGACACGTTACAACAGGCAACAATGCCATCAAAGAGCCATAACAACAACTCCATCTCTATGGCCACCGTGCAGGACAAGGGCATGCAACAAGAGCGACTCTATATCTCATGGTTGCCACGATGAGTTTGGCCTCCCACATGAGTGGATCTATTGACTAATGATAGACAAGACACATCCATCTATTATATCACCTATGAAATTGATCGATGTAAAGAAACAAGCGATAGATACAATTTGACATTTGTAACAAGTAGATATAGGCACATAAATAAATGGTGTAAGACCTCCATGTATCTTTCTTTGTGATTGATGGACGTATTCATGAACCAATTCAAGAGACAGCATTTTGATGTATCTTTCTACCAATGTTAAGAAGCTTCTAAACCTGGTGCGCTGCTGCTGGTGTCTTGACTGTCTCTCCTCAGTATGTCTTTGTATGGGTGTGTACCCATTCTGAATTTCTGAACCGAAGTCCGAAAAGGGGACACACGTCATCTGGGGCTTTAGCGGTTAGGTTAGGAGTAGCTGGCACCACGACGTTTTAACAACGATGGGGCTGTTTGGTTCCCCGCCACGGATTGCCACGCCTAACGTTAGGCTCGCCACACCTGCTGTGGCTAGCGTTTGGTTCGTCCCCCAAGCAAGGCTCGCCACAGTTGGAGGAACCACTCGCCACAACTTTTTCCCTAAAAAGTATGGCGAGCTTTTGCTCCGCCTCCGCCACAAATGCTTCGCCGCGGCACCTGCGACCATCCTGGCATAGCAGCACGTGAGCGCGCCATGGTCGCTGGCCGTCGTGGTCGCCGCCGTAGTCGCTTCGGCGGTCCCCGCTGCAGTCCCACGCGACGGCGTCGTCGGGGCGCGCAGCTGGTGTATGGCCGTCCACACCCACTCGCGCCGCCGCGGAAGGACGGAGGTAGGCGACGAGCGTGGCGGACGGGGTCCGGGGAGACGCACGTGGTGGAGGCCGGCCGGACGCCGGTCAGCACGGCCGCGACGGAGAGGCGCGCGAGTTGGACGGGTGCGAGAGCACAAGGCCGCGCGATGGGAGGCACGCGACCGTCGGGCTGTCGGGCCGCCGCGCGAGCGCGCGCGGCCGTCAGGTCGCCGGGGGCATCGCATAGAGCCGCCATCGGGTCGCGGTGGATGAAACGATGAAGAAGATAAGGTTTGCTACTTGCTTGTGCGTCCGTGTAGAGATACAATAGAATATAGAAGAAAAAAACAAAATAAGTGAAAAAATAAGTATAAGAAAAAATAAAAAATAGAAGGATATTCTAGAACACCAAATTATCTATAATAGTTTTAATTTTCTTATTTTTTCTTGGTTAATCAGAATCATCATACAAATTTGTCATTTGATTTTAACATAATGCATGTGTATATAAACCATATGTGGCAATTTTGTTAAACTTTTTGAGACCATACAAATAAGTGAAAATTAAGAAAAGAAAAAAATATAAAGGTGTTCTAGACCACTAATTCTCGTGTTTATTCTTGGTTCACTATAAACATTCTATAAATATGTGATTTGATATTAGCATAAAGTGATCTCTACTAACTTTGTCAAATTTTTATGGCAATCAACCAAACAACAACCACGGAATCTTGCCACAACTTAAGAACCAACCAAACAGTTTGATTTTGCCACGAGTGTGGCAAGAAGTCACAAATGGCAAATACTTAACCTTAAGCGTGACAAAGTGTGGCTAGAAACCAAACAGGCCCGATATCTTGCGTCTTGCCACAGCCGAAGCAGCCCCCTGGCCGTGGCTGCATCGCTTTCTTCGGCCGCGCTGTTTCGCCAGATTCTATTCTAAACCCCAGCTAATACGCCAGCCAGCCCAGGAGCCAAGCCCTAGGCCCTACTCCACTGTGGCCCCCAAATCCCCACCTGCTCCTCCTCCGCGTCGTCCTCCTCCTCCCCGTCCTGGCCTCCCCGTCCCCGAGCCCCAATTCTCCGTCTCCTCCTGTCCCTCTCCGCGTCCGAGCCTCCGCATCCGCCAGACCCCACCGGGGAATGGTGGCGTGAGGAGGTAGTCCCCGTACTAGGGTTCTTCGGTCCGTGAGGCCAAGGGGACACCGGACCGAGTTGGAGTACGGGGCCGGCATGGCGACCGACGTGCCCATGACCCCGGAGCTCGAGCAGATCGACGGCGAGATCCACGATATCTTCCGCGCCCTCCAGTGAGTTCACGATCTCCTCCCCTCCCTCGCCTCTGCTGCTTGCTTTTGGACTGTGCCTTGGCGAGGCTGCAGGCGTCGAACGCGTCAGCGGAAAGGTTGCCGCCGTGCACTTTCCACTCGCTCTGGGCCACCTAGCTCTGGACCAAAGGGAATTCGAAAAAAAAAGCGAATCGTACGTAATCAAGCAACCATTGACCGGAAGAGTAAAAAAGGTTTGGTACGACAGGGGGTACAATCCGCGTTAGGACTTAGGAGCTTCAGCCACGGAGCACTGAATCAATCAACAACTACGGAGTACGAAGTCGTGGCATCAAGCGTATTTTACAGGCTCGAACAGAAACTTTGGTTGCTGTAGTTTGGGTGCCAAGATACTCATGGTCCTTCAAGATGGGCTTTACCTCCATCCTTTGCAGTTAACACTACCAGTAATGTACATGGCGCATGGTTTCGCATTTGTGCCGCTTCTAAGCATCCCTGCATCAATTGGTAACGCGAGCTTACTCCTGCCCAATTTGTTGCCACCACTGTTCATACCTGAACCTGAATCAGGTATTGGAATCGATGCATCAGATTCTGCAACGGCTGTATTGGTTCCTTTTTCTTTTCCACGTCAACCAAATTTATATCTATACAAGTTACATACGTCGAAGTTGCAAGATATCAAAAAAATCTTGTGTATGATTAGACCTATGCAGCGTGAGTATGGATACATGTGTCGGTATCGAGCGGTTATAGATACTTGTGTCGGTATCGAGTGGATACGGATACACAGGTAGCATTTTCCCCAAAATACTGATACGTCAATGCGTTTCAGTGTTCTTTTAATGAGTATAAATAATTGTATATATTAAAATAATAAAATCATTGTTGCAGTAGCAGGCAAAAGGAACATTGAATTGCGTTTCTTGCTCAAGTAGGGGGAAAAAGGCTTGGTTAATGCAATTCGATCTTCTTTTCCCTTTTCTTCTTCATTCTCCTCTGCAATATCAGCAGGCTTAGCACTAGTGCTATCGCTACCCAAGTTTGTTGCTACCATCTACTTATGGTGGCTGGGAAAAATCAAGAACAGAGGAGACTGTTGGGAAGACAGGAAGGGATGAAAGGGAACAGAGAAGAGTAGAATGAATCTAGATCGAGAGCAGAAAGGCTACTTTGAGAATATGAAAACTAGATTGAGAATGGAAAGGTCAAACGGGAATAAACTCACAGGTGGTCGTGGCGCGGTGAAGTCATTGCGGCCTGCGGGCATGGTCATGGCTCAGTGGGGGAGTTTGGTCGCTATCACGGGAGTGGGGAAGTCATCATGGCCTGCAGGATTGCTGGTGGCAGAGGCCTCCGCAGTGGCCGTGGTGGAGTTTCCTCACCAGTGTCTCTTTGGCAGCTGGAGGTGGTTGCTCGTGTAGGTGGCGGTATGAGAGTGTTCGGGGTTGGCACAGGCACGCAGGGGAACGAGAAGGGTTAACGGGGGCGTCGGTGGTTATTGGGCTGGGCTGTATCAAGCAACTGGCAGATATGTGTTAGCCGATGTATGGCATGTTTCTGTATTTATTTTTTTTACCGTTACTTCTCTGATATGGGTATCGGGGCCATATCCGTATTGATACGTATCTGATACGAGATAAGGACCCTACCACACGTATACATGCATTGCACTATGTACTTTCCTTCGCCACTACTGAACTTGAATTCTTAGAGTAGATTTGGTAATTGAATTGCTTTTTGTCTGAAAGAAACACAACTTATTTTTTAAAAGGAAAAAGCTTAATTTGTTTGGTGTTTACATGACAAATAGTTGTCTAGGTGGATATTTGGTTTTGGAAATGTTAGCTTGAATGCCAATCTACCATTCTTGAATAACATTGGATACTGTGGATTGATCTGTGCTTATGGCAGTTAGATGATTCAATTTAATGAATTGGACTGATGTTATCTTCCCTACCTTTTTCTGGTCACTGGGGGTTTGATGATGTTAACTGTCGCTGAAACTTAAAGATTTCAGACCATATTCCAAGGGTCGGGATGTATTTTGATGTTTGCGTTGTTATTGTAAATAAATATTGATCTGCTTAAAAATGGAATATCTATCCTTTCCCCTCCCAGTTTGATATTAGTCATCGCTAAATGTTGCAAGCAGTTTTTGGCAGACCTCGATGCCTGCATCCTTACTATGAACTAATATTGTTCGTAGCCCATTTCTTGTGAGATCCAACCTGAGTTTCAAGTTGCAATAGCAGTGTGTTTCATGATCTTTATGTGACTTTATCAGGGACACCTCTTACGCTTGTGATGTGGGAACATATGTGTTGATGTAGATTTTGGAACTCCTTGTTTAACTCTCTTTTTGATCTCATTCTAAGTAATCTTAAGTTATTAGCTGCCTTCCTATTTAAGTGCTCCTGAGAATTGACATGAAGTTTCATTCTATGATATCTACTTTTATGCAGAAATGGATTTCAAAAGATGGATAAGATTAAAGATTCAAGTCGGCAAGCTAAACAATTGGAAGATCTTACTGTGAAAATGAAGGAGTGCAAGCGGTAGGTCAAGCTGGACAGTACTGTAGAATCTCTCGTTGCAAAATTGCTGTGTTTGTTTTCAATGCATGCACTAAAGTTACTCATTCATCCATATTTCTTCTGATTTAAACACCCTTTATTTTTGCGAAGCTGAATTAGAAATGATATGACCTGATCTCTGTTTGTTATGAAGATTTCTCCCTTGGATGATTTTTTATTTAACAATTTCAATTCTACTTCCAGCTTGATCAAAGAGTTTGATCGCATTCTCAAAGACGAGGAGTCAAATAATCCACCTGAGATCAACAAGCAGCTAAATGACAGAAAACAGTTCATGGTTGGTAACTCCAGTAGCCTCGTTGTATTTCACCCTGCGCACTTTCGTAATGTTTCTTGTGCACTGTACAGATCAAAGAGTTGAATTCCTATGTCACCTTGAGGAAAACGTAAGTTGAACTCCTTTCTTGAAATGGAGTTTGTTGTTCTGCATGTCTCTAGTTCTCTGTTTTTTTTTTATATCTTGCAAAGATGAAATCAGGAAACTTCTATTTCGAACTGTTATACCTACTTAATATTTGTGCCACTTGGTACTTATTGTAAGTTGTAATTAAGGCTAATTCAGAAAGTTTCTTGCAGATATCAAAGTAGCCTTGGTAACAACAACAAGAGGGTTGAGCTCTTTGATATGGGTGCTGGAAGTAGTGAGCCTGCTGCTGAGGACAATATTCAAATGGCATCAGGTGAAATTAGTTTCTAACTTTATCACAAACTCACGATGGATAATCTTTTATTGCTCTGTGAAACTTCAAGCATGTCGAAGCACACAGTGCATACATCATATCCTTGACATTAACTTATGATATTTTTAAAACATCAGAGCTGCTACTGCTAGGCTGCACTCCTGGAAAGACTACACTTCAAGCATGTCTTTTTTAAAAAAAAAAAAAATACCCCTGGAAAGAAACTGATATGAAATTTATAAATTTGTATAGTAGGAAATATTATTTTAATTAACAAAGTAAAGAATAGTTAAGTTTACAATACTGTGAGCCCCAAGAACTCTGGGTCAACCATGTCGTAGGTCAGCTTAGAGGTTCAGGTTGTCTAAAAACTTGGATCGAATGGGATAGTTTGGAACAGGAGATCCCAATAATTTGAGTCAATGAGCCATGGTATGTCACACATAAGTAGTTGTAGAAGACAAATACAGAATATAATGTAAAAGAAAAAGAAGACAACAAACTGGGCCACGTATTGGGCCTACTACCCACATAACATAGCCCCTACAGGAGTCGCCGTTTCCTTTTACCTTGGTCCTTGCCTTTTCTCTATGCTCAAGCAACCCAACGCCATCAACCCTAAATCAACCACTGGTAGCCCTAGCCAATATCTCGCTCCTGGAAGTGGTAAAATTGATTCCCCATGGTGTCCTTTTTTCTCTTGTGTGCTACCAGTTCCATTGGAGAAGGCTTAATTTTGTGTTGGCTGTTTATGCTCTCAAAATCATGTGGTCCAGTCCTTGTCTGTTGCTGCTGGTAGTCATCTTCAACATCAGCTGCCACATGCGCCCACTTCTCAGCAACAGAAATCTGCATCAACTACCCCTTCTCTCATCTCCCTTGTTCCTCAATGTGGAGCGCAGGAGTGGTGATCAGGGCAGAATCAGGAGCTGGCCCTGCTCGACCCTGACCGACGATTTTGGACGATGTCCCTGGGTTACAGAACACACGACTCCTGTGTTCATACCTGGTTAAGAGGCATTGCAAGTCAAAGCAACAAAAGTGGATGAAATGATATTTTAGTTGGCTTGTTCCAATTATGAGTGAATTAAATGCCTGATTGACATCTAAATAGACATGAACTACAAAATATTTTCCAAGACAAAATTCTCACATCAGGATGTGACTGGTTCATTCTATTGTTGTTCATAACCTAAAATATGAATTTTGTTGAGAGCAATGTATTTTATTTCTTCTTATATGATTATACTCATGAACATTGCAGCCTTGACAAATCAACAACTCATTGATGCTGGAAGGAATCAAATGGACCAAACAGATCAAGCTATTGAACGTTCCAAAATGGTTACTGCCCTTACTATGCACCTTTGTCCTGTTTGGTTCAGTTCTCTTCCATGGTAAATTTTACAGGACATTATTCTTGTAGGTTGTAGCACAAACTGTTGAGACTGGAGCTCAAACTGCTGCGACATTAACACAGCAAGTATGCCTCTGTCTTATACTGGAGGAACAATTTTTCCGCTTCTAAGCATGTTTTCCAGCTGGCATACAAGTTGCTATGCATTATTTTGATTGCTTGCCTATTTACTATTTGCACTGCTCTATTCATTCCGCTCAGTTCCAGATAGTACTTTCCTAGATTGCCCGAAAAACATTTTTTTTGCTGTTGACCTTCCATTGTAAAGGTTTGTACACGAGAAGATTAGGTGGAATTTCTAACTTCAAAATGCTTTTTTATTTCTAGACAGAGCAAATGAAGAGAATTGGTAATGAGCTAGATACTGTCCACTTTTCACTGAAGAAAGCTAGCCAACTAGTGAAAGAGATTGGTCGTCAGGTACTCCCCTCTTTCTCACTCTGACACAGCACGCACAAGCACAAACTGAAAGTTAAACACATGATTTTGCAGGTTGCAACTGACAAATGTATCATGGCATTCCTCTTTCTGATCGTTATGGGTGTGATTGCTATCATTGTTGTTAAGGTATGTATAGTATGTTTGTCATCTGTGTGCATAAGAATAACTTCAGTTCAACATTCTTCAAGGATCACTCGTGGTTCTACAACAAAAAATTTGGAGTCGAAAAAAGCTTAAATATATATAAATATATATATATTTTATTTGTTGCAGATCGTCCATCCGAATAATAAAAACATCCGAGACATTCCAGGACTGGCCCCGCCTGCTCAAAACTACCAGATTCATAACAGGAGACTGTTGTGGGCAGAAGCTTTCATAGGTCCGTGATGAGTGTAAATGTAGGCTTTCATGCAGGCGCACTGCTTGCGAAGCGGCAGCTATCCATCCATAGGGCAAAGTAACAATTCTTTGTGCTTGTATATTTTTTATTTTGTCTTGTAGCCCTAGGTCTGTAATCCTGCTCTAGGTGTTTGTGCACCGCTGGCCGTTTGGTGATTGTGTATATGCAACGAAAACGAGATGTTAAACCAAACCAGTACTTATGACGAATACCTGAAGAGTTACAGTGCTGAAATCGTTCATGCTTACCTTCAAGTGCCATTTTAACGACATGTTGCTGTGCCGCTCCATTGACAAACGCTTGGAAGCATCGTAGTGCTATAAAAAAAAAAAAAAAACGTGCAGCAGGAAGCTATGAACGCCGGCGGGAGGACAATTTCAAGACAGCCATGGCAGGACAAATTCAAGGCAGGCATGGCGAAGATAGCCAGCGTCGAGGCCCAGTTAGTCAATATGAACTGACGGGGCTGTCCATTGATCGCAGTCCACAATAAGCTTAATTTCACACGCGCATACATCTATCTTCTTGCCTGTGCATTGCATTGTTTCGTATTTATCTTACGATTACGACCCTCATTTTGAAGTTTGCGCCATGACTGATCCAAATTGACTGTGCTAACAAACCGATCGATATTTCTCTGATCTGGATAGTGGATGCGCGCTTGCGCACACGCACAAAAGTAACATATATAAACCTTATTATACTGAATGAGGCTCGACTGAGCAAACAATAACATGGAGGAGACCCAACAACCGATGGAACAACTGATAACATGGACACCCAACAAGCCAGGGACGAACAACTAACAAATTAGACAGCAACATTGGATGGGGGACGATGGTATAATAACCTATATATGACACCTATACTTGCCAATTTTCGCAACGACCGAGACACAAACAAAACCATGGGGGTGATGATACTTCTCTTTCTCTACTTGCATTGGGAACCTTTGGAGCAACTTCTCAAACTTATCTTAAACGATCTTGGGAGCTAAACCGGCACCGTTCCTCTGGTCATATCCTACCATGGATGCAGAAGCAGCAGCAGCAGCAGAATTCTGATGGTTGAGGTTCACCTGATTATTATTCAGAAGCAGTCCTTGATGCATCATGCTGGTTCTACTTTCCGCTCCATGAGATTGCTGCAATGGGAACGGAACGCTTGAGGGCCCAGCAGGGTGATCCATTCTGTTGCTGCCCAGATGGCCATAGTTGTTGGAGTTAGAGAGGCCCGGACAGAAACCACTGAAGGTGTGAGCTCCAGCTGCAGGCATCACGTTGACGACTCTGTTTTGTGGCATGTGATGGCCCATTATGCTCCCCCCTCCTAAACGCGGCGCTGCCATCATCTTTGTGCTGGAGGAGTACGGAAGAAATTCTTCTTGTGGCAGGGTTGCTGGTTGCACATGGAACTGCGAATTCCTCATGTTCATGGGGAGGTTCGAGTAGTTCCTCTGATGCATCACGGTGTGGTTGTAATTGTATCCTCTGTCAGCAAGCACCTTCTTCACTGTCTCTTGTTGCTGATGAGGTGCTGGCACAAGTGACAAACTGTTAGTGGCGTAGGGGCTGTGTAGCTCTCTCTCAGACAACTTTGCCAGATGATGTGAGCTCCACCAGGCGTCCTCTGATTTTAGGGCCATGTTTGGTTTATCTCCAGGCAGCTCTGCTAAGCGTTCCCAGACAGGCCTTGTGTTGACGAACCGATTCTGTAGCACGTGATCCATGGTGTTGTCCCCTCCTCGAGAAGGCGCTGCCGCTGCCATCTTTGTGTTGGTGTATGGAAGAAATTCCTGCGGCGGTGGGGTTTCTTGCACAGGGAACGTCTGTGAATTATTCATGTTCATGGAGTGGTTGATGAAGTAGTAGTTCTGTTGATGCATCACAGTGTGGTTCTCTACTCTGGCAGGCGCAATCACCGCCGTCTCTTGCGGAGGCGTTGGCAGATGTGACGACAGACTGTTAATGAGGTAATCATAGGGCGTGCTCAGCTGGTTTGGATCAACGTTGAAATTGCCCACATCATCATGATATGCTAGTTCCTGCTGCGGCTCTGGTGCTGCTGCGGCCTCCATGAGAGCTTGAGCTCTCTGCACGTGATCCTCATCCTCATCGGCCTGTCGTCCCTCTCTTGTGCTGGCGCGACGACTGCCCTGCTCGACATTGCCGGCGGTGGCTGGCACGGCTTCCAGGCCTTCTTCCTCTTTTGTCTTCCTCCTCTTGGTGCTCTTTTTCATCTCACCAACACCTCCCAGGCCTTCTTCCTCTTTTGTCTTCCGCCTCTTAGTGCTCTTCTTCGTCTCACCACCCTCCTGTCCATGCTTCTTCTTCTGGATCGTGCACAAGACCACCACGTCCATCTACATACAAGAACAAAATCAAACCAATACAATGTTAATGATAAAATGTTTCTTGCTGACACACGGACACGGTCACTAATAACAGCTAGATGAAAGAAAAGGGGAGGGAGGATAACGACGACGACGATGACGACGAGACCTCACCTTGTGCGCATTGCCGCTGCGGCATATAGCTTCGAACTCGGCCTCGGAGGTGAGGCTCTCGTACTCGTACATGGTCCACTCCGTCTTGACGCCGTCTTTACCCTTCGCCGCCGCCTGGCTCCTCTCCCCGTCCTCTGCCGCCGCCGCCGGCAGACCGGCCTGGTTCTTCTTCTTCTTCCTGCGCGACGCTTCGTAGAACACCAGCGTCCTGCAGCATCCAACCAGCACGCCGTCAGCAGAGCGGATCGGCCTAATGCTCCCCGTCGCGTTCCAGTGGCCATTGTCCGGCGTGGTCCGGTTCGGCCGGTTCCCGCCCAAGTGCTTGCGTTCCCTCTCGGTGAAGAAGAACCACCGGCCCTCGCCGTACTGCCTGTACTTCTCTGCAGACAGTTTGCCAATCACACGTGAATAATAATCTAGATACGAATAAGAAAAAAGATTATAAACTGATTTGTCGCTTGAATAGCCTCGATCGATGCATCGATCTGCGGTAGCTTATTACCTATGAGTATATCCGGATGGTAATTGAGGATACGCTCGTTAACGAAGATCGGCAGGGGCAGGCGGTGGTTGCCGGCGAGCCTCGGCCGCAGGTAGTGGACCACGAGCTCATCGTCGGTCGGGAGGAAGTGGTAGCCCGGAGGCAAGTTCAGCACCAGCTTTGCCGGCGGGCTGCAACCAGGCGGGGCGGATGACATCGGTGTACTACACATGTCACATGTACACCGAATCACTTTTTTGCATGAAAAAATCGAGTCCATTAGGCATACAATACATATACGAGTTTAGTAGAAACTAAATCAGATCCGACACAGCAAATAGATTTAAGTTATTAGGGTTCGAGTGCTGGGTTTCGGTAGCAGGCCAGGAGTGAAAAGAAGGACGCGCATACCTGGTGGCGTTATTGGTCGCCAGCTGCGAAGGAGGCGACGACGAAGACGACATAGCAGAGGAGCAGATGAGTCTGAACTCTGAACCCAGCGGACTCGCGTAGGGGGCGGCGGCAGAGGTGGCGGGGGCCAGCGCCGCGAGACGGAGAGCGTGCAGGTGCGAGCGTGCGCCGAAGAAGAAAAGGATTCAGGACTCGGGAGAAGAAAAGGGAGACGCTGAGCGGAAGCAGCGAAAAAAGAATTTGTGGGCCTGGGCCCTGGGCCGGGACACCTGTATATATCTGTTTTGTCCACCCGGTCTGTATGTACAGCACAAATTAGATGGTACCCAAATAAAACTTACAGCAGAGGTGGAAACATTCTAGGAAAAAAAAAATCCAAATTACTTCCTCCAAATTCAGCTATTTTAATCGGTCTCCCTTCACTTCAACTTTAGTTTTTTCTCTCACAAAAAATCAGCTGTTTTAGTTTATCATTCGGTTTATAAGTCCTACTAAACGGAGCCAATAAAATTTATCTTTCTTTCATTGTCCACGTATAGGTTACATTTTAATTTCAAATTCTGTAAGATGACACTCCCTCCCTCTCAAAATAAGTGTTAACATTTTTAACTTTGACCAAATATATAAAAAAAAATGAAAAAGTATGCACAAATAACAAACTTAGTTGAAGATACAAATATTTCTAATATTTTTTTTTTTAAAAAATTCAAACTTATTTTGATCAAAAAAAACCATAGCGACACTTATTTTGAGACGAAAGGAATAGAAAACATCGTTTGAGTACATCAAACCAAACATATTTATGGTAACAAATAATATTTGGAGGGGAATAATTTAGACTTCTTTTCTAGATTTCTATAATCTCTTTTTTTTAGAGAAGTTCATTATATTACTCATTCATCGCAACTAAATCGCTGGACACCAGAGAGCCTTGATCGTTTTTGGTACATCATCCTAAATAGTATGGTTACCACAGGGCAACTTACAACCAATCGCAGCAAATTCATGGTAACACGATCATAAACTCGCGGACATGTCAGAACTCTAAACCCATGGCAATTCAGAAGCTAACACTTGCTAGATCTTAGTGATGACATCACCCATAGCAGATACGTGGTATTCTTCTCTCTCCAACGCAACCTTCACCAATGAGGCGTCTGATATTTGAGATCCACCTAGCTACTATACCATGTATAATTGGGCCAGGGTATTTCTAGGGCCCACTTGGGTTGGTAAGAATTGAGTTAGAAAATTAGCTGTCTCTTCTAACCAATGTGGAATAGAGTAGACTAGATCGGAGCACACCAAAATAAACCCTTAAAGAGAATTCCTCTATAGCATATTCAAAAGGATACAAGAATTGTTTGAGTTGCTTTTAGACCAGAGATGTAATTAAAAAATTAGTCTTGTTTCAAAAAAAAAAAAAAAAAAAAGAGTCAATCCTAGCATAGCTTCTTAATTTGGAACGAAGTACTAGTATATAAACTGAACTTATTCAACTCTGTACAATAATCCAAATACAGAAACACAAATCAAAGAATAACAAAAGCAAACCTCTCCAAGTTTTGAACAAATCAAAGGCAAATAAGGAAAGCACAAAGATAATGACAACAGTTGCCATATCATCGTACAACAACAACACGCTTGCAGCAACTCATGTGAACAAATTAAAAACAACCAGCATATGGACCGATTGATCCTTCACCAATTATCGCGCAGTTTTCTTTGTCCCTCAAGGTCTTCCACATTGCACTGTGCAACAATTTAATTGATCGCCCTGCAGTTCTTCCTGACCTGCCCTTGGTAGCCGGTCTTGACTTCGATGCTGGCCATCTTCACCATGGCCTTCTCGAACTTGTCCTCCCACCACCCTGGGATCTTGGCATTTTTCAGCACCAGCTTGGCCGTCTCCGCCGACGAGAGCAGCTCGGCGTCGGTGGTGAAGAGCACGGTGTGCGACAGCACGTTCTTGTAGTACTGGTTGTCCATGGCGTTGGGCGTCACCACGTCCTGCATCACCGTGGGGTCGTCGCTGCTCGTCGGGTCGGCCGGGCACTGGGTCTTGAGGAACCCGGCGAGCCCGGGGTTGATGTCGGAGGGCACCGAGGCATTGAGGCGGTCGGGGACGAAGGAGGAGCAGAGCGAGCGGCCGACGGTGTGCGCGCCGGAGAGCACGACCAGGTCCTCCACCGACATCCCCTTGACGACGAAGCTGGAGACGAGGGCGGTGAGGTTGGACGTCGGCGGCGCCAGGAACTTGAGCGGCTCGGAGGCGTTGGAGAAGGTGCCGTCGAGGCGGCCCGACGGCATGTCGAAGCAGACCTTGCCGCCGCTGAGGAAGTAGGACGCGTCGCGCGCCGCGAAGGCGATGATGTCGGCGCAGGAGACGACCCCGGGGCACGCGGCCTCCAGGGCGTCCTTGATGGCGTCGATCAGCTCGAACCCGCGCAGGCTGGGGTTGTTGGGCGGGCTCGTCTTCTCCGGCGTCGGGCTGAACGGGGTCGGGTCCAGAAGCACGGAAGCATCACAGCCCTATAGTCGTCGATCGTCAACACAGTGAAATACAAGACAGTAAGTCGATCTATATATTTATTTACTACGTACATTACAATGTAATTAAAAAAATCTATTCTTTGGATGATGAAGTAAAGTAAGTACCTCGACGAAGCAGTCATGGAAGAGCATACGGATGACAGCGGCGCCATTGCCGGGGTTCTGGGCGATGGCCTTCTCCATGACGGCCTTCACGATGGCCTCAGCCTGAGGACACTTGTAGCGGTAGTACCCTAGCTCCAGAGGGTAGTAAGGGCTGGCCTGGCATGCCACGGCCAGGAGCAGCAAGCTAAGTGCGGCGCCTAAAACGGACGGCATCTTCGGTGAAGTAGCAGCAATGGCCATGTCTGCTCTCTGCTATATGTGCTTGGTATGTATCTCTTCGATCCAGTCAAGAGATGAGGAGTCAATAGAAGCTCAGAATCACAGAATGTGATGATGTGATGAGTAAGAATGTAACTAAGAAGTGATGGGAGATGCTGCTCAAGTGAGGAGCTATTTATAGCTGGAATTAAGGCGGAAGGTGTGCAAACATTGACCATATGTGTCATTGTGCATAGACATACACAACATGCATGTGCTTAAAATTTGAAAGAGTTTGGTGAGCAATTTGCTCTTCTGTTTTTTTACTCGTTAATTACCTTTCCGAGTGTGGTCCCGTACAAGGAACAAAATGAGTGCTTTATTATTAGTCTGTTAGACAACAGCATTTCACTAACCCTGGACAGAGGCTGCTCAACGAATGTGAACGAGTCGAAGTCAGGTATGCATCGAGCAAGTCACCTTGAAACTAGCCATAAGATATACTCGTGGCAAGTGCACGCCTATATATATATATATATATATATATATATATATATATATATATATATATATATATATATATATATATATATATATATATATATATATATATATATATATATGTGTGTGTGTGTGTGTGTGTGTGAGATTGTATAACGCGTATGTAACTACGGATTTGCTGGATCAATCAAAGATACATATAAAATTGATCTTGAAAGCAGCTTCAACATCTAGATATCTGCTATCATAACACCAACATAATTACGTGTTCTAATCTACACTGTTAATTCTTTTTACTTTCTCATTACATTCAACAAATAGAAAGTACACACGTATATTTTCCCACATTTATCGTATGATTTTTGGAAAGTTTGTTGAGCCTAGCAAACCAAAAATGTTACTACTGTTCTAAAGCAAATTCATGTTGTCCATGCAAACTACATCTGCAGTAACAATTTAATTTGGTTGGTATTGAAACAGCAGCAATTTCTCATTTTTGTTTTTTTTTTGTTGTTCCTCTCCCAGCATGTTAATTAATCTTCTGGGTCAAGGCCCTAAAGCTAGCTTGCAACTACCACCTTTGGCCTTTACGCTTGAACCGCCATCGTCGCTGACTTGGATGGTCCAGTGCATGATCATATGTATGTATGTGGATTTGGTCATTTATATTAGCTATAAATATGTGAGAAGCGCCAATTATTTACTCATTACCTAGTGATCTACTAGTGGTGATCGCGTTCCGATCCGTGTTTGATTTGGCTTTTACACATTTTTCCTGTTTTAATTGTATATTAACTAGTGTCACCGACGATGGGGGATGCATGTTTCCAGGCCGTTAGTTGAGAGGTCGGCTACTGAGAAGGCTGCTTCCGTGTTCCGTCGACACGGATCAGTGCAGCAGGAGCGTTGCCGGGTCAGACAACGAATCATATGATTAGTAGTATCTTCTTCACGGCTTAATAACGAAAAAGTATAGAATCACAACAACCATATACATATACTACGCTCCATGTCCGTTCTGACCAGGAACACATACGTATATTCATCTGCTTCCACCGTACCATATGTTTTTAGCATTCGTATATGCAACGCAATAATAAATTACTAATAAACAGCTAGCTAGGCCTGCTGTGTGTATGTGCCGGTGTAACGTAATTTTAGCATGAAACGTCACGGAAGGTGAGCTAGCCAATAGGCAATAGCTACGCTCCACGCTGGCGTAGTCTGCTTTGACCAAATCTCGAATGGGATAATATGTCTCCTTCACTTGCCCGGGAAAATGCTTCTGAGCTGGCTGCATGCGTCCCAAAAGCAAAAGTTACCCTGACCACGACATGTGTTCGAGAGGTAGTTCGAAGGCTTACATCCTCTACTTAACCTTATTATCTTATTATCTTATCTATACGTGCACAAGAGAGAAAAAGCTAGTGGTGCATATGGAATGCGCCTCGAATTTATAACATGTATATATGACAGTATGACACCTACCGGAGTCATATATACAAACATGTAACGCGCGAGGCCGTCACGCGCGCTAATATAATTCTGTCTTATTTTTCAAATTGAAATTATTTTTGATAAGATTTTCAAATTGAATTGAGTAGCTGGAGCAAACGAATGAGCGTGGAAGCTGGACATCACTATGGTTTTGGAAATACCGTAGCGATGCAAGTAAAATCTACAAATATCTCTTTTTAGATATATTCTCCCTTTTTCGGGTGTGTCTCCACAGCAGCTGCCTGAATTTTTGCCTATCTATCCATCATCTTCAAGTCAACCACTAGCTCCACTGCGTCTTCCTCGCGCCCCACCCTGCATGCCTTGGCGGTCACGCCCTCCGGCTGCCTCGTACTTATTACCCCCATTGCTGCTGCCGCCCACACCCCATTGTGGCGTTCTAGGGTTGTGCCGGTGCTCCATGGTCGGAAGCCTCCTTTCCACCCCCTCCTCCCACGGTGAGCTCCAGACATGGAGATCCCCTGCCCCGACCTAACCCAACCGCTTCCACCACCGCTAGGACTCTAATCACCCTCCAACCATCTCACCGTTTGGCCAGCCTTCCTCCCTAAACCTTTCTTTCTAAGCCCACCAGAGTTGGGGGGATGAGTGGGATCATAGATCTCGCCTGAACCCTGGCTAGCTTGGTGATCTAGGAGGACGAGGAGGAGGCCGGTGCCATGGTAGCGCGGGTGGGGGAGGACTTGGCATGGTGGGGAGGATGTTGTCACACACACATAATAAGAAGGGGAGGTTGAACGCATTCTGATTGGAGAGAAGAATATTATGTAACTATGAATGAGCATTTCTATTTTTCTAAAGAGAAACCACTTTCCCATTTATAAGGAGCGTGCATAAAGTCTATATATCCAAGGTTTTAGTTTCTTTTTGGAGAAAGGGGCTATTTTGATTAATAATATGACTATGGACCTCTTTTATTCGTAATAAATATTGGGTTGGAGTGTTAACCCAAACAGGGAAAAGTCTACTTAGCCGTCTCAAAAAGTGATGGTTATTTACTTTACCTCCTCACCTATAAACCTATTATTCCACCTCTTAAACTACTAAAAACTGTCTAAATAACCCCTAAGATAGTTTTGAAGGTGCTTTCACTAACATGGCATATTAAACAATGTACATAATCCCCTAACATATTAAGGGTTAACTGTATAACCCCATCAACTATAAAACCTGATATTCTAGTCCTAAAAGTATCTTACACTTTTTTAAGTGAGCCTAATTAATCTTGTAAGGTTGTTTTGACACCATACCCTGCCACAGTAGTTGAAGTACCCATGCTTAGACATAGGCCCATTATTTGCCCCTCCACACCACCCTAATGGTTCTCATAATATAAAATAGTCTTGGTGGCATGT
Organism: Chrysopogon serrulatus; assembly: GCA_015844335.1. Taxonomy (NCBI): domain Eukaryota; kingdom Viridiplantae; phylum Streptophyta; class Magnoliopsida; order Poales; family Poaceae; genus Chrysopogon; species Chrysopogon serrulatus. The sequence continues at coordinate 20,935 of JADLZL010002207.1, forward strand.
ATAATAGTGCCAGCTATAGCGGTTGCAGCCTTCTACTGCTACAAGATAATGAACCAAAGATAGTGTTTTGGAACTTAATGACCGCTATAGCACTTAGCATCTGCTATCTCAAGCTGCTATTATCATTGTTAGGCCACTATCCACTATGTGGATGGATCAGGTGATGATGTGGATTGTTCCAATAGTGCTCCCTCCATTCTAAAACGACACAATTCTTATTTTTCGAGGAGTCAAACAATCTAAATTTTGACTAAAATTATATAAAAAAGTATTAACATTCATGATACAAATAAGTATCATTAGATTAGTTATGGAATATATTTTCTTAGTAAGCTTTATTGGAAACATAATGTTATTAATTCTATTCAATACAAACTCAAGTAAACTTAAACTAGTTTGACTGACATGAATCCTATAGTTACATTCTTTTGGACAAAGGGAGTGGCAAAAATGTTAAGAAGATGGTTTGGACCATTACACAAAGAATGATGGAATAATTAATGGTATTATTACTTTCAATTGATATGAGAACTCAATAATAATATATTTCCACGTGTATTCTTTATATCTTATTTATTTATATGCTTCTATGTGTTTTTATGTCATTAAATTTAATAATTAACTTAAAACTTGTAACTATCTAAGAAAACATGATATTATTAAAAAATTGACTATTTTAATACTCAGTCATTAGATTTTATAGGGTGGAATTTGAACATTGATTATTATATGCCTTAAGGGATGTAATATTAGTTTTTAAATTGATGTGGTCATATACTCAACCCTTGATATGTTAGTGGGTTGTGTAGGCTTGTTAATATGCCATGTTGCTGACCCATCTTCAAAATCACCTTAGGAGCCGCGAAAGGGCATGTAGCCTTTTGGTTATAGATCCTTATAGCACCATGAGATTCTGGGTTCGACATCCTGTGGGAGTGATATTTTTAGAATTTAATGGTATTTGTGCTTTCAGTGGTAGGTGCCTTTTCCGTCAATAGCGAGGCGTATGTGACTTCGTCAATCTTGAGAATTTGCCGCATTGGTTGTTGATGGTGCTCATAGGGTAGAGTTTGCGTGCGTGCGTTTATAGGGGTGAGTAAGCGTATGCTGTGAGCGTTACTATGTAATATAAAAAAAACTACCTTTAGGAGCTTCAAAATCAATAAGGTTATTATTTAGATAGTTTTTAATAGTTTAAAGGATAAGATATCTGGTTTTATACATGCGAGAGTAAAATAGACAACCACCATAATTTGAAGGTTAGATAGACTTTTTCTACAAAGGAGTATCTGTCCAGATATCTGGTTTTGCTCGGCCCTGCTTGCTTGATGACCCAAAAGGTGGTGTGGGTCACGGCCTGTGCGGAGCACTGTGGGCTTGACCTCTGGCCCATATAATCCGCCGACCTCACGTGCGTGCACACATGTGCTGCTGGCCTTGCTGTGGGTGCCCGGATTTCAATTTCACCATTTGTTTCCCTACTCTCTTATCTCTAATATACACGGAGCGTGCATGTGCAACTCAATAGTGCTAAGCTGGCGGCAAGAAACACTGTACATGACCTGTTAAAAACAAAGAACCAAAAGTTTGTTAATGTGGCTGACTACATTTACATTTGTGTTCTATAGTAACTTCCTTTTGTTTAAGAAACAAGTGTTCTAAGCTAGTTGAATAGCTATTTAACACCTCTTCTTCGAGTGTGTTTGTATGCTAAGTTCTTGTGACGGATGATACATCTTGTTTTGAGTCTTGATCAAACTCCCTTTAAATGTAATGGATATATCTTATGTTTGACAGAAACAAAGGCATAGATCGGTAGATCAAATGAGACGTTGTTATAGGCAGGTGGTGCAACCATTCGTTGGACCTCTATGCCTAGTAAAAAAAATGATAAGGTTTTGATAAATGCCAATTAAAATCTCTTTGCCTCTTTTGTACGTTTTATTCAAAGGAAATGCACCGGCTATAACATTGGTCTCATAGTTGCAAAGGTGTGATGAAACCAATGATCGCTTTTTTCCCAAGTTTACAGGATGCATGCAGCAACGGTGTCATGCAATTCTTTGCTTCTTTTGGATGGCCAAATAATGCTAGGATTGGCTTTTGAGTGGGTTTACTTATATGGGTTCTTCAGCTTTTGTAAAAGTTGGTCTGATTCTATTGGTTGCAAGATATGAAGCTGCTGGGTCAATTCTTTTATCTAAAAACCCAGTAACAGTGTGCGTAAAGATCGATGACGACCGCTTCTTTCCGCCAATGTGACGTGTTATATTACTTGGCATTATTCTTCCTAGGAGGAATGTTCCTAGCTAAGTCAACTACATTCCATTCGGGTTCATTTGTTATTGATCCATAGAACATTCGGAGATAATTATTAGAGTAACCTGTAAATTCTAGTAAGCGTTGCTAATTAGAGTAACCTGTAAATTCTAGCAAGCGTCATTCACTTGAAATCAGTCAGGAATGTACGCTGTTCTGTATACTTGACTTGAACTCAGTTAGGAAAAACAATAGAAGCCAAAGGGGCGTCTGGTGTTTCAGTGTTGGGATGCTAATTAAGAGATGAGCGCTATTTGAGAACTTGCTATAATTTCGATCAAAACGCATGCGAATTCGCAACTGGTACCTGTCACTGAGACGTTTGAGGATTGCTCTTACTGTTTAGGGAGCTGTGTAGTAGGTCCACGTTGCTGATCGCTTTACGCAGTACAAAGCTTGCATAATAAGATAAAAACAGTGACAAAAACATCATGCCACTCACATTAGTATAACCCGTGTTTAGATGTAAATGTCAAGCAGCTTACATTAATATCGATCATCATCAGTGTGTGGTTGCCCGTTATCTAAAAAAAAAAAATCAGTTTGTGGTTGCCATGATGACATACTTATCTCATAAATTGCTTTGTAGTTGTAGTATAATTTTTTTTGAAGAAAGGTAGTAATACAATTAACTAACTAGTTTTGCGAGGTTGACATACTTATATCATAAATCGCTTTGCCTCACCATTTGAAGAAAGGTTGTGGACATCGTTACCACAGCTGGAATGTCTGCACATCATGGCAACCGGCTATGTGTGCTAAACATGAACATCATGTATACAAGGCTAACCAGCAAGCACCTAACGCAAGACCTTACTGAAAATAGGAGATTAGGATTATACCCAGTGGCACCGGAGCCGGTTACGCTAGACATAGCATCTGTCGAAGTAGCTGTCCCGCTTGATGTCGTTTAGATCCTCCCAATGACGTACACCATCACCAGGAAGAAGAAGTTCGTCAGTAGTCGTGCCGCTAGCGACACTCCCCAAAAACGTGATTGCCACCCTTCACCCGCGCAAATGAACTCAAAACGACGTGTATTCCGGAGGCCTACTCTAGACTCAGTTCCTATACGCGTAGAGATGACAGATAGCAGCACAGCAGCAGCGTGATGGTGTTTTCTATGTGTTGTCAACCACACTAGCATAAGAGAAGGACTTCTCCTTTTATGCAGCGACACAGGAAGATGAAGCCAAAGGGTCAGGTGTATGAAAAGTTAGCAGCCATCATGTCATGTCTATTACAAGTAATTTATGAATCAGCAATTCAATTGTAATGGAAACCACTATGACACCATGCACTTAATCCTCATCAACCGTAAGTTACACCACATGAAGGATTCAACTAAATACACCTAGCATTATCTATGATCTTGGAATTTTAATTGATTTAATCGCTGAATAAAAAATTGAACAAACCCAATTAAATCCAACATAAAGTCCTGTCAAATACTCGCTCGTCTTCTAATTTCCACCACCATTTAATTAGTAGGCTAATATTCATTTTCCTCAAAATTTTAATACCCAGATTCCTTTTTGGTACTTGTGAAGCTTTTAGTCCATTTGATAAGATGATATTTCTTCTCTGTACTCTCTCCCCCTTACCAAAAGAAAGATATTCTATGTTTATCAATCTTACCAAAGAAGTTTTAGGGCAAAAGAAACATAGACATTTGATATATGGCTGAGTTATTCAGGGTGGACTTATTCAAAACATCTCTTCCAATTGTTGGAGGAATGCCCGCTCCAAGGCTCTTCCAATTGTTGGAGGAATGCCCGCTCCAAGGCTCCGAACTAAACTATACTTAGCAACGCTGTGCTTGTATGAACTTCCAATGCAGCAGACGGACGAATTGAAGACGCTCTAGAGGATGATATTGAGCCACCAAAGCCCCTAGAAGCTTTGGCGGATGCAAAGCAGTTGAAGGTCCCCAAGGGCTATGATGGGTGAAGGCGTGAAGCATCCTGCCAGACCAATGGAGACTCTTGGAAGCTTCAAAGAGGAAGGCCTTGATGAGTTCGAAGCTCTTAGGAACGCCATGAAGACTGCCCTAGGGTTCAAGGCTCCCAGAGGTCCAAAGTCAAGATGGTGATGCAAATGACACATTATGAAGGTCCATCGAAGGCCATGGAGGCCCATTGGGAAGATTGCCCTTTGTAACCTGTGATGGTAGCGAAGGAGATCCTAAAATTCCATAGCAATTGGGGGTATTTCTAGAATATAATTGATAGGATGCCCCCAATACTCTTTATAAGGTGGAATGATCGTAACATCAGAGAGGAAGGAGTAAAATGGCCTACCTACAGTGTTCTCCATTGTGTTCCCTCAACCATATAGTAAAGACAAAATCTTCAAGTTGGATTTTACAATATTGGCGCCAACCGTGGTTAGCAAAAGAAAAACCCACACTATGCCATCGAAAAGGAGAAGGGCCGCTCCACCTGAGTCTACTAGTGCGAGCTTATAGGAACCCTAAGATACTTTATGGGGAACAACTACATTTCATAATTAAACATCTTAGCATACAAGCTTATTTTTTCACTATCATGTTTACCATCAGAAAATCACTTTAGGGAAGTTAATCTTTAGGCCAGAAAGTACTTCATAAATATACAACAAATAATTCATGTTTCTTGCCATGTCAAGGTCATCTTTGATGCAAAGAATAGCTACCCCTTAATTATCATCCTCAATTAGATAATTTTGTTATTGGGTATTCAACACCATTCTAGTTTTTGCATATTGCATAAACATATGGCTTTCGTAGGACAAGTAATTAGAAAAAGGTGGTCTCGGTCACAAGACTAGCAAGTCAAAATGAGTGTTCCATCATTATATAGAACAACTAAAGTACACAATTACACACTATACAAGAACAGAGCAAGTAATACAAGTTTACAACAATATAATGTATATATCAAAAGAATAAATAAACAGAACAAATATAAAAACAAAACCAAAAAAAAAAAGATCACGGTGAGCGCGAAATCCTGCAAACGAAGAACAAATGAACGGGCATTGCGGGTATATATGGCAGCATCTGGCTGCCTAGTAGCGTAGATTGTCATTGTTTAGTGTTGACAGCCCTGCAGTACTTCCTGATCTCTCCCTGGTTACTGGTTTTCACCTCAATCTGGGACATCTTGACGAAGGCCTTTTTGAACTTGCCCTCCCACAACCCGGGGATGTTGGCGTTGTCACCCACCATCTTGGCGGTGGCCGGCGAGGTCAGCAGCGCGGCGTCGGACGTGAAGAGGACCTTGTGCGCGAGCACGTTCTTGTAGTACTGGTTGTCGAGCGCGCTGGAGGTGACGATGTCCTGGTTCACGGTGGGGTCGTTGGCCGGGGTCGGGTTGGCGGGGCACCGCCCCCGGAGGAAGTTGGCAAAGGCGGCGTTGATGTCGGAGGGTACGGCGAGGCGGTCGGGGACGAAGGACGAGCAGTGGGAGCGGCCGACGGTGTGCGCGCCGGAGAGCACGACCATGTCCTCGACGCCGAGCCCCTTGGCGGCGAAGGAGGCGATGAGGTCGGTGACGTTGAAGACGGGTGGCGGCAGGTTGTTGAGGGCCTCCGACGCGCTGGAGACGCGTCCGTCGAGGCGGCCGGCGGGCATGTCGATCTTCACGTTGAACCTGCTGAGGAAGTAGGCGGCGTCGCGGGCGGCGAAGGCGACGATGTCCGCGCAGGAGACCACGCCCGGGCACGCCTTCTCGACGGCGTCCTTGGCCGCGTCGATGACCTCGAAGCCGCGCAGGCTTGGGAAGTTTGGTGGGCTGAGCTTCTCCGGCTGCGGGTTCGCCGGCGTCGGGTCCAGGAGCACAGAGCCGTCACATCCCTAGAGATGTTTGCATGTCAGCCATGGTCCATTGTAACTAGTGCACTCTCATGTCTCATGTATGGTCGACGACATTGCTGTGTGTACCTGAACAAAGCAGTCGTGGAAGAGCATGCGGATGAGGCCGGCGCCGATGCCGGCGTCCTTGTAGACGAACTTCTTCACCTCGTCCCGGACAATGTACTCCACGCGGGGGCAGGCCTTCTTGTAGTACCCCACCTGCAAGCCCTGGCACGCCGTCGTAAGAACCAAGGCCCATGTCACCGCCACGGCAAGCTTGAACGAGGCAGCCATTTGTGTGTCTGTCGTCTTGGCTGCTCAGTGACAGGGCCAAATTCTACTCTAATGTTGTAGTCCTGATCCTTTCTACTCCTATTTGAGTGCGTGAGAGCTACGAACTGAATGATGAAATGCCTTCGCATGGGTGGCTATTTATACACGGAGATACCACCACGATGTCCAAGTACTATACGTACAGTTGGATCCTTGGTGTGTTTAGTTGGATCCATGGTGTATTATGGAGTACGAACTGATTGGAGAGCATGGATATGATGGAGGCGCTGCAACAGCCATTAGCAAACCATTTGACATTTTGACCTGCAAATGGATAGCTTGTTTAATTAAGTTGCTGCAGCGGCAACCGAGAGCGCCTGTGGTTTCTTCCGTCTCTTGTGACTGAATAATCCTTTTAATTTTCTCTTCATGGGAATGTTCCATTGCATGATTTGCTTTCAGCCAATTGCGTACACCCTATATATGCCTCTTCTTTAAGCAAGGGAAGAGAATATTTGAGGTGGAGGTCAGTAGTGTAAGTAATAAAATATCCATACTGTTCGTCGAGGACTTGATGAGGAGCTGTCCTGCTAGCTAGATTATCCCTTCATTTCTCAGAAATATACAAGTCAATTCTTCGAACAAGTCCGTCATCGCTTAAATTTAAAATGTGCTCAAATAGACATGTCCATGCTTGTTGTGTGCATGCAATTGGTAAAAGGGCCAGGAATTAATGCATTCAAATTGCCCAGTTTAAACAACAACTTGTATTTTTTTATTTTTTAATGACCAACTTGTTGTGACTTTGTTCAACTTGTTGTGGCTTTGTTCCTTTTGACATTACGAATATTATTGTGTTTTCTTGATGCTCACACTTTAACAAGCTGTACATATGAGCAGGCTACGAATATATTTATTTCAGGAACTATGCAAAGCAACATTAGTTTGTAGGGTTTAGAATTTCAGCCGATTTTTACTGATGTTCAGGCTAACTGGTGACCTCTGGTAAATACATATGCTGGTCATTTCGATTTCATTTTGTTCAATTTTTTAATTTTTTAGCCGAAATTTCATAAAAACTGAAAAATTTCACCGAGATTTTGCTGATTTTTGCAATTTTCGATCCTACCAATCCCGGCCCTCCCGTATTTATCTCTCAACCATTAGGCTGAAATCTGGTTACTCTATAATTTGTCTGTAGTATAGGATTCTACATAATATCTATTGTTACCTGTAATAACAAAATTGTCTTGCAGAATATTCATTCAGAACCTGTTTATGATCTTGCATACATCACACATAATTGATCGAAGCTACAACCACATGTATTTGGTAATATAAAGACTAAAAAACATAAATGACCTCCCCTTGTTTGTTGATGTCTGCCATTCAAACAGGTTCGCCAACATTCCCCGATTTACCTTAGAATCGATGCTTTAGAATCGATGCTTTTTGGTGGATCAGAAATCAATTAATTTTGACTAATTTACCCCAAAGATAATTTATCTCTAGATGGATGTATGTTCTTTCTTAGTCAACTAGTAATTATTAGTATTATTAGTGCCAAACTGTGAAAGGGTATGTAGCTTACTGGTTACATGAGCCCCATTAGTACCTCATGTTCTGGATTCAACTCCCCGTGAGAATGAATTTTAGGAACGAATTTTTCAGGATTTAACGCCATTGCGCTTTTAGTGGTAGGCGATATTCCTGTCAACAGCGAGATACCTTTGGTGACTTTGTCAAGATTTTCGTGTGTGTCTTCATAGGAGTGGGTGTGATAAAAAAAAAATAGTGCCAAACTGCCAAGTGGATTATGAAATGAGAAAACTACCAAGTGGATTATGAAATGAGAAAGCGAAGCAACCAAATCTGGATTCTTTTGTAGTTTACAGCTGTCAATGCGCGATACTCATTGCAGAGTAGAAAGAACCTCTTGTGTCTATTCTCTCTCTCTCTCTCTCTCTCTCTCTCTCTCTCTCTCTCTCTCTCTCTTTTTTACATCAGGAACATTTTGTTTTCTTAGGGCTTACACTTTAGCAAGTTGCCCATATGAATGTATCTTCTAGAAAATGAATAGTTCTGGCCTCTACGACCGCATACAACCAACCCTATGTGAATATATAGTCTGTTGTTCTTAGAATTATGCAAAGCACCCTTACTATTTTTCTTAGAGTTATGCAAAGCACCCTTACTTCGATATCCAAGGATGGTATTGTAGGATTCTACAAAATAATTTGTTCAGTTTCTCAAAAAAAACTTTATTTTGTTCAAAGGATCTCGCATTCAAAACCAACATTTTTTTTCTTCAAGAACACGACTTCACGCGTATTTCATTAAGAAGAAGTAAAGGTTCGACAACGATTACAGAGGCGAGCTGCCTCGGCTGAGAGCGCGGGGCAAGCGAGCAAAGCGAGCGGCGAGGCTAGAGCAACACCGCGGAACGACGATCAGAGCGCGACACTATGGTGGCTCGAAGTGGATGAGCAGCGGCGACAAGGCCGCGAAGCCAGCGCCCACCCAGGCCGCCCCTTCGACGATTGCAGCCTGAGCTACCGCCGCAGGGGAGCTGACAATCCCGTCGTACACCCTGCGGTTGCGTTCCTTCCAAAGGTGCCAGGCGAGGAGCAACAGCAAGGAGTCAAAGCCGCGGCGAAGGAGCCTAGGGACCTGTCCCCTGACCTCAAACCACCAGGACGTGATCGTGGCACCCGCCGTCGGCACGAAGGAGCCCCAACCCATCCTATGAAGTACGAAACTCTAGACTTCTCTCGCGAACACGCAGGAGAGGAGTAGGTGGTCGACGGTTTCCGGTTCCTGGCAGCAAAGGGTGCAGTCGGCAGAACTCTGCAGCCCGTGGCGGTGGCGCCTGTCCGCCGTCCAGATGCGACCGTGAAGAGCCAGCCAAAAGAAGAACTTGACCTTGGGCGGAACGGAAGCGCGCCAGAGCTCAGCCGCGCCCAGCATGGCGGACATCCCGACAAAGAAGGATCGGTAAGCCGAGGACGCAAAGTACGACCCGTCCGGCGTCCAACGCCAGATGAAGCGGTCCGTAGCAAGCGGCTGGAGTTGCACACCCTGCACGCGTTCCCACAAGGAAACGTATTCCAGCAGCACCGGGACGGTGAGGGCGCCGGAGATGTGGCGGACCCAGCGGTTGCCGTCAATTGCGTCCCTCACAGACGCCGTCCTGAAACGTCGAGCAACCGCGGCATGGAGGTTAGGCGCAAACGACCAGATCGGCCCCTCCGGTAGCCAGGAATCTGACCAGAACCTAGCGGAGGCCCCATCCCCCAGCTCAACCGTGACTGAAGCGGCAAACATGGCCAGGACCTGCGGCTCAGTCCTCGCTGGGAGCTGCATCCAAAGTGGTGCAGTGGCGGCCCTCCGCTGCCACTCCCAACGCAGCCTCAGAGCGAACCCGAGAACGCGCAGGTCGGGCAGTCCCAGGCCGCCATAAACTTTCGGTGAGCAAACGACCGGCCATGCAACCTTGCATTTGCCACCACTCACCGTCGTCCCTCCCGACCAGAGGAACGCCCAGCGCTGCGAGCAGTTGATGGACACATGGACGGGGATGGCGGACAGGGTGGCTTGGGTTTTCTACCAGCTTCGTTCAACAGCCCGGCCTTCCAAGTCGGGATGCGGCTGGCCATAGAGTCCACGAGCTGCTGCTCAACCGCACGGCCGATCCGAACCGCCAAAAGAGGAGCCCCGAGATAGCGGCAAGGAAACGGCGCAAGCTGGCAGGGGAAGACCTGCCACACGAGGTGTATCTCCTCCTGCGAACACTGGATGGGCGTGAGCAGACACTTGTCCACGTTGGTTACCAGACCCGATGCTCCCGCGAAGAGTTCGAGGATTGCCTTGATGCAGGCGAAGTCATGCTACGTCGGGAGCACGAAGAGCACGAGGTCGTCCGCGTAGAGGGATAGGCGGAGACCGAACTGGCTGCCGGGCAGGGGCGAGAGCATTCCAGTAGTCTCGGCGTCCCAGACCAAGGCGTTGAGCACCTCCATGGCCAGGACGAAAAGAAGCGGGGATAAAGGGTCACCCTGCCGTAAGCCGCGCTCGTGACAAATGCGCTGGCCGAGCCGTCCGTTTACCAAGACCTTCGTGCTCGCGGAGGCAAGGATGTTAGCGATCCAATCGCGCCAGCACAGTGGAAACCCCATGCGTTCCAGCACCTCCAAGAGGAATGGCCAGCTCATAGAGTCAAATGCCTTGGCAATGTCGACCTTCAGGAGGATGCACGGCCGCTTCCGTGCATGTAACCAACGGTAGTAAAGTTGAACGGAGCGGAAATTATCATGTATCCGGCGTCCCTTGATAAAATGTTGTTTGGTTCCCGCGAACCAGCTTGTCCATGAACGGAGCCAGGCGCATCGCAAGCACCTTGGACACGAGCTTGCCGAAGCTGTGCATGAGGCTGATAGGTCGATAGTCGCTAAGAAGTGATGGCGGGCGCGTCCACCTTGCACAGCAGGACCATGGAAGCGTCGTTTACCAGGTAGAAACTCCTCCAATCCTGTGCCCAGAGCGCATTGAACGCGGCACAGACGTCGCCCTTGATGACCGGCCAAGCGGTCCTGTAGAACCGGCCGGAGAATCCATCTGGCCCCAGGGCGCGTTCCGCCGGGCTCTCCAAGACTGCACGGCTGATCTCGTCCTCCGAGAAACCCTCAACCAATGCCTGGAGATCAAGACGTGGGAGGTCTAGCCGTTCGAGGTCGATGCGGTGTAGCCGATGGAAACGACGCCCCAGGAGGTTGTCGTAGTAGTCGAACACCGCACCCGACTTAGCCTCCTCAGTGGTGAAAGAGACCCCATCTTGCGCGAACGTCGGGATGTAGCTCTTACGCTTCCTGTGGCACGCCTGCAGGTTGAAGAACTTTGTGTTCGCATCCCCCTCCTTGAGAAACTGGCACCTGGACCTCTGCTTGGCAATGGTCCTGGCTAGCGAAGCGAGGCCCAGAGTCTTTGCCTTGAGCTCGTGCCGGAGTTCAACCTCCGCCGGGAAAAGAGTCCTGGTTTCCTGGGCGACGTCAAGCTCGAAGAGGATGGCGCGTGCGGCCGCCAGCTGGAACCGGACGCTGCCGATACGCTGCGCAGCCCAGCCCATAAGCGCCCTGGCTGACGCACGGAGCATGGCGTCCGGCCTCCTACAGGCGTCCGCCTGCGGCAAGGGGCAACGCCAGGCCGCAGAGACCACGTCCATGAAGCCGTCGAAGGATGGCCAGAACGCCTGAAAGTGAAACCTCGGCTGAGCCCAAGGCTCGGTGGACAGCACCAAGAGAAGGGGCGCGTGATTCGAACAATCCGTCGCGCGGCAGTGCAGCGGTGGAACGGGTGTGCCTCGACCCACTCGACAGTGGCGAACACTCTGTCGATACGTTCCATGGTTGGCCGATCTCTCTCATTGGACCACGTGAACATACGGCCGGAGAGGTGCAACTCAACCAGCTGGAGGGTGTCGATGAGTCTGCGGAAGCGCTGCATGAGTCGACGGTTTAACCTGTCGTTATTTTTGTCCTGCGCCTGGTAAATCATATTGAAGTCGCCACAGAGAAGCCAAGCTCCCTGGCAGGAGGGTGCGAGGCCCTCAAGCTCCGCCATGAAGCTTTCCTTAAGGTCGTGCAACGTCGGCCCGTAAACAGATGTCAACCAACAGTCAGCTATGTCGGCTCCATCGACAGGCGAGAGCCAAACTGTAACTGAGAATGTAGCGCGCGATGGGTGAGAGGCGATCCAGCGATCCCTCCGCCATGCAACGAAGACCCCACCCGAAGCCCCCACAGCAGGCAAGCAGAAATAGTCAAAGTCCGGACTGACAAGTTCATTGACCATGGAGACAGAGAAGGCCTCAACCTTTGTCTCCTGGAGGCATACAATCGAAATGCTATCCTGGAGGACAATACTCCTGACGACGGAGTGGCGAGCCCGGCCATTGAGGCCCCGGGCGTTCCACACAAGAAATTTGGTACAATCCATGGCCGACAAGCTGCGACGGGGCCACGCGCTAGGCGAGCTGGCCCGGGGACATGCACCTCGTGGTCCCGGGGAAGAGTTCTCTCATGGCCGCTCGCTTGGCAGAGGACAGCGGCTCCTTGAATGCTTCACGGAACTTTTCCGCGTAGGAAGCGTCCGGCGTGAGGGGAGACCCGGCCGAGGCGGCAGGCCTCCATTTTGCCAACATCACCTTCTTCGCCTGTTTCTCCGGCATGGGGTCGCGCAGGTGCGACAAGGCAGCGATCCTGGAGCTGCGCCTGGGGATTGTCGGGGGCGCCATTCGCGCAGGTGCACGGGTCCTTTGGCGGATGGGCGAGGAGTCCAACAGCGGTGCGTCGAGCGGGAGGCGCAGTGAAGAGATGTAGTCCGGAAGCGGTGGTGGTGGTCGAGCCTGGGGGGCCGCCGGGGTAGCCGGTGCGCGCTCATCGACCTCAGCGAGGGAGAGGCCAGGGGGCGAGACCTGGGTTCGGTGGTAAAGATGCATCCAGCATAAGATTTTGTCGAGATCTAGGACAGTAGGACCACATTTATTTCATAGAGTAGAACTATTAGGGCTTGGCATCCTAGGGAGCAAATTGAGCTAGTTCTTTCAATTATAGGGTGTATGTCTTGATAAACAGAAGGCAGGAAGGGAGCTTTCGTCAAAAGAGCAGAGAAGGGGAGCAACAGGATCACACACGAGGCCAGCGTGTCCTGCGTATTCTACCCCACAGCCCCCGAGCCATCACTGAGAGAGAGAGAGGGGACGACGACAGGCTCAGGCTGGACCACTGGATTGGACTAGGAACAAAGTTAAAAGGTGATAGAGCTGTGCATTGGTGGGCTCCGTTAGTGTTAGAATAAATCTTTGAGTGAATTTCAAATAGATATCGAAAAGTAGGGTACCACTATTTTTTCAAACACATGCCAACCACTCAAACAGACACACATGCATGTTGTCAAAAGGTTTAAATTTCAAATTTCATTTTGGCTAAAATGTGTAGTTTGATATTAATTTGAGAAAATTTAAAATAATTTGTTAATTTCATTTATTTAGTGATTTTTAACATTTTGAAAAACACAAGGTGTTGCACCATGTTTAGTACAAATATAGAGCAGAATGATAAAATAGCCAGGTAGATGTTGAATAGCATCAGACGATAAACACAGAGACTCCGAGAACAATAGCACCTGTCATATAAACTGCTTTGGGTATTTGGACATCTGGATTGCATGGACATTTGCTTTAAGAAGATTATTTTTACACATTTTGGAGCATATATAATTCCATGAATGATTCCTCATTCTTATTCACCCCATGTAAACTGGTAACAACTTGACCCTTCCAAATAAATTGGGAACAATACACCACTGGGAGTGATTGATCAACCATTAGATTACTGTAAGTTCAAGGAAGCGAGAACTTCAAGAAGGGAAGCAACAAATTGCATCTGAACTTCCTAATCAATTGACAAGAAGAGGGCTGAAGAGGGGGAAATGAACGAAGAGAGACCTGATGCCATGTTTCCCTGCAAACTTAAGCGAGTGATAATAGACATAGTTGCAGACAAATCGACCAGCTTCATCTGAAAGCATCACATCATATCCCATCTGTTGGAGAGACTTGCTTATTTCCTTCACTGGCAGTGTAGTCTGCTTGATCATGAAATCAAAACGTAATTTAGCTGATGCACATGATATGATAACTAACAAGTTAGCAGGAAACAGACAATTGTGCAACCGGAGAACATTTGAGATCAATCACAGAATTTCCTTGGGGACCTCTTAAGGAGGAGGAACTTTGTACGTACAGTGGTTAATTAGAGTGGTGCATTGAAGTGATAGCACTAAGTTTAACAAAGGAAAATCAATACTTTGTTTGTACTCTTGACGATGAAAAGAATGCAATCGACTGAAAGCAGATATATTAAAACAGAGGTTATGTAGGACCGTATAAAGTGAAATATTGGTTTTCCATATGTGATGTTTAGAGATCCTTTTTCGGTTCGGTCTCTTCTCTTCGTTTCAGTTGTATCTTGTTTTAGTTGTTTCCCCCATATTCGGCCTTTTGACGCGTAGCCAGCAGAGATGGGGACGTGTTACAGCCACTTTTGCGAGTGTGTTCTGCATTCGTTTGCTAGTTTTGCTCGGCTATTTATCCGACCGTCCGTTCGACCGAATTCGTTTAGATGGGTTTAGATCTGTCCGTATCCGGGTCCGGATATTCAACATCCAGTACCGTATCCGTATCCGAATACTCAAATCACATATTTATGATGTCGATACCCAATCGTATCCTATCCGGCATGGATGACACTATCCGTATTCGAATCCGAATCCGGACAGAAATATGAAAACAAATGTGGTATCAGTAATATCCGTCCGTATCCGATCCGTTTTCATCCATATCTACGCTACTAGCAGGCAACCAGATGCTGTCAATATATATGCCCCGAATGCCCATTGATTTGTTCTTCGTTTGCAGGATTTCGCGCGCGCCTCTTTTTTTTTTGTACTTTTTACTTTGTGGTGCTGTCAATACTTTATTATTTGTAACCAGATACTATCAATATACTCTACTATTTGTACTTTACTTTTGTGGTGCTTATTTCATATAGAACTATTAGGGCTTGGCATCCTAGTGTGCAAATCGAGCTAGTTCATTCAATTCTAGGGAGATAGCTTAGTGTATATCTTGATCACTAGAATTATGTAGGTTGCTCTCATCCTAGGTTTGCAAAGAATTATTTGTTTAGAGCAGTTCGGTCATTCCTGAAGATTTCTCTTCCTGATGTGCCAACTGCCAACAGCACAGAAGGTGTAGAATTATTAGGGCTTCTTTTGTGTCTAACCTTTTGTGTAGTGTTTATGCTAGCAACAATTTTTATATTAGATTATTTACCCTCTACAGTCATCCAAAAATCCTTACACCTAGGGCTGCTATATAGAGGGAAAAGGTAGAAATGGAGGTTCCGTCAAAAGAGCAGAGAAGGGGGGCATAAATAGAGAGGGTCTGATTGGTTGTCAATCAAAATTTGCCACACCAAGAAATTGACAAGCCAAATCTTAGGTAAAAAAGTTATCCAAGAGCAGAAAAGGGGGGCATTTTTAGTAGATAACCAAATACTAGTCAAATTCATGGCATGTAAAATCTTTGGCATGGTAAATTTTAGTAACCAACCAATCAGGCCTAGAGAGAGACAGAAAGCCAGAGACAGAAAGCCAGCATGTGGGGCCATCTTTCCATCGAGAGAGAGGGGGCCCAGACTGGACCACTGGATTGGACGAGGAACATAGTTAAAAGGAGATGGAGCCTGGGAGTGCATTGGTGGGTTCCATTAGTGTTAGATAAATCTTTGTGAGTGAATTTCAAATAGATTTCAAAAAGTAGGGTATCACCAATTTTTTCATCAAATACATGCCAACCACTCAAACACACACTTATTCATGTTTTCAAAAGGTTTAATTTCAAAATTTATTTTAGCTAAAATGTGTGGTTTGATACTAACTTGAGAAAAAATAAAATAATTTGTTAAGTTAATTTAGTGATTTTTAACATTTTGAAAAACACAGGGTGTTGCACCACGTTGCATCAGATGGTAAAAGAGAAACCCTGAGAACAATAGCACCTGTCATATATAAACCTCTTTGGATATTTGAACATCTGTACTGCATGGACATTTGCTTTAAGAAGAATTTTTCTTACACATTTGGAGCACATATAATTCCATGAATGATTCCTCATTCTTATTCACCCCACATGTAAACTGTAACAACTTAACCCTTCCAAATAAATTGGGAACAATACACCGCTGGGAGTGATTGATCTACCATTAGATTACTGTAAGTTCAAGGAAGCGAGGACTTCAAGAAGGGAAGCAACAAATTGCATCTGAACTTCCTCATCAATTGACAAGAAGAGGGGGAAATGAACGAAGAGAGATCTGATGCCATGTTTCTCTGCAAACTTAAGCGAGTGATAATAGACATAGTTGCAGACAAATCGACCAGCATCATCTGAAGGCATCACATCATATCCCATCTGTTGGAGAGACTTGCTTATTTCCTTCACTGGCAGTGTAGTCTGCTTGATCATGAAATCAAAATGTAATTCAGCTTATGCACATGGTATGATAACTAACAGGTAGCGGAAACAGACAATGGTGCAAATAATCATTGATGTAGAAGCAGGAGAACATTTGAGATCAATCACAGAGTTTACTTGGGAACCTTTTAAGGAGGGGGAAGTTGTACGTACAGTGGTTAATTAGAGTGGTGCATTGAAGTGATAGCACTAAGTTTAACAAAGGAATATCAATACTTTGTTTGTACTCTTGAAAATGAAAAGATGCAATTGACTGACAGCAGATATAATAAAACAGAGGATATATAGGACACTAAGTTAACAGCATAAAGTGAAATACTACTTTTCCAAATATGATGTTTAGAGATCATTTTTCAGTTCGGTCTCTTCTCTTTGTCTCAGTTGTATCAAGTTTTATTGCATCCCCAGAGTTGTCAACGGGTCATTTTCTAATTATCTTTTTGCCTCTGTTTTCTCATTCATTCATCTAATAAAATCCATGGCAAAACTCCTGCCATCCTTTCAAAAAGAATGTTTAGAGATCCTTATAATTGTTTTTAAAAGTAATGGTTAAAATATACCTGTCTTGCGTGTAAGATGCCTCCATCAGTTGATATGATAGGCATCCTCTGGAATGTAAAACAAAATGAATGATAGAATGTGATGAAATCATGAATATATAATGAAATAAAGAATGAACATGCTTGCATATGAAAATAGCGAAGGAAAAAGATAGCAACCTGTGGTTTCCATCCTAGCTCATCAGGGCAACGGAAAGTAGCTTCATTAACAGCTTGATTTTCAAGAGCAAACCTATGTGAACCACTGTTGGCGCCAAAATGGAGCTAAAAATGTCGCGTAAACATAAATTAATGTGTTTAAACTAAATCAAAGAAAAAATAGATTTAGCAGTTTGAAAACATCGCAGCATTATATCTTTTATTTAAGCATGCCAATATTGAATGATAACGGGCCAAGCAAACTTGGCTGCTGCCTGCTGCATAAGCTCATTCGAGCATTCAAGCACTAGACTGAGTCAGTTCACGTTACATATATGCTCTATATCACAATTCTTATTTCTTAATATATCCTGCTGCAAAAGCAAGAATGTTTACACCCAGGGTCCATTAGGAGAATAAATGTAGAATCCACCAAAATCGTACAACTCTCAATGTGGGAATCATGCAGTTCCTAAATATGAGCAACTACAGTGAGTTTTATTATGACAATTTCAGTAGGAAAAAAACACTAGCATATGTTCCATGCAAAAACAAGGCTGCAGAACAAAGTCGCCTATTCACAATATTAGGTATCAACCAGCTCTGCCACATAACCAAACTATGAAACTTGCATAACTTTAATCATCACAAGAAGTCCTTTCTTTGTATACTTCAAGAGCAGAACCAACACCATGTCACCAACCTCTATGTAAATGGCTAAACTCAAACCATGAGAGGTGAGACTGATGAAATTCTATAATAATAGTATGTAGTATAGCGTTAAATTTGACTGCAGACAATGCTCACAGATGACATCAATTTCAAACTAAAATGTTAATGTCACTAACCGGTGTGCACTCACAAATTCAGTCTTTTCTCACAACCCCCAACCCCAACCAAAACTGCTGTCATTTTTTTTAAAAAAAAACTTTCGGATTTTTTACACGAAGTTGATAAAAAGAATTCTCCAAACTAGCTGAATTTCATAATTCCTCAGGTAATTTACTTTCTATACTGACATATGATCTAGTGAAGATTAGAAAGTACCAGAATTACTCGCTCCTGACTTGGCATACCACATTCCCGGCTGGAGACAGTGGACTCCAGCAACTCATACAATGGACCAAGCGCACCCTGCCCGGCGGCCTCAAGGACAGTGCAGCTCCCAAGCACAAGGCCTTTGGGCAGCCCTTTCGTCTCCATGAACGATGGGAGATTGCGCACGATTTTCTCGGTGGGGTTCTCAGCGACGCCATGGAACTTCTTGAATCCAGTGACGTGAACGATGGTGACAGGAGAAGAAGGCCCCTCGGAACCCATCTGTATGCAGTGTTGTGTTGCGTCGAGCAGCAAAACGACCTCTGCCTGAGAACCTGGCTAGAAGGTTGCTAGTATCAGAGAAGGTACTGCAGTGGGAAAAGCATGACTGTGAAGGCACCGCGAATGCATTTATACACGTATAAAGACATTCGGCAACATTATCGTTTCCCGGAAGGAATTTAATTACGCAACTGGGAGGTATATCGCAAAAATAAATGCATTGCCTATGCATGATCAGACGGTATGAATGCAGAAGGCAAAACATAATTGTAGGCTTGTTTAGATGTGTGATGGGAAGGACGCCACGGAGCGGCGAGACCAGGCTACCCATCCATCCAGCTGAATGAAACCAACTGACGCGGACGTGCCGCAGAGTATTACTGTACAAGCTAGCACCAAACTACCGTACGGAATTAAAAAAGCAGAAGAAGCAAAATTAAGTTAAGCGAGCAAGCAATTGCAAAGCGAAATTAAGTTGAAGCTAGTAGTGTGCTTGTGAGTATTGTGCTCTGCTACGCCTGCACCGACGATATACAGGTGACGAAAGTAGCCGCCATACACCGTCATCATGAGTTCCTGACAACCATCATGTATGGATGGCACCAAGAAACCTCGCGCACGAGCATGACGCTAGCCGGGATTTCTTTGCTACTGTAGCGAGAAGGCGATTACAAGAAGAGAACAGGGATGAGTCCGAATCCCAATTGAATCGGATTAGAATCGAATTCCCCAGACGAAACCACGCACGAGGGGGAAGAGAGGTAGCTGTAGACCCAAATTAAACAGGCAGCCGGTGGAGGAAAGGCCCCTGGTTGCTCACCTCGGGCCTGGGGGCGGGGGCTGGGTTGGGCGCGTGGGGAAGAAGTAGGCAGCTCTGCGCGCCCCTCCCTGCCTGTGTCCTCCTGCCTCCTGCGGCTGTTGGCTTCAGTGCACTGCAACAATTTGCCGGCCGTCTCGCGGTGGCGGGTTTGCGCCTTGTGGGGGAGGGAGGGAGAGAAGCGGACGGACACGGACGGAAGGAGAGCGAGCGGCTGGCTTTCTGACTCGGTCCAGTGCTTACTGATTGGGGTACAGTATACTGATAAAATATAAGCGCGCGTCCACGTCACAGCCGGGTGGGGCGGCCCACGTGTCAGCGGGGGTGGGTGTGGCTGGGAGCCAGCCTGCTTACCCCACCCCAGGAGGAGGAGGAGGAGGGTGGATATGGATGACAGGCAGGAGGCAGGCGACGGCGACAGGCGGCGGCGGTTTGTGGGGAAAGGAAGGAAGGAAGGAGAGGCGAGCAACAACAAACAGCAACAATAATATACGGCGGCAGTCGGCAGACGAGACGAGATGAGATGAGATGGGTGGAGGGAGCGTGGCGGGACCGGGACGTCAACCCGAGTCCGCGGCGCCGCGCCCGCCTCCGATCTGCTGCCTGCTTTCCAGTTCAGGCAGGCGCGGGCGCGCGGCGGGTTGGTTTGCCGAGACCGCATGGCACTCGTGCGGTTTCCAGCTTTTCCACCGCGGCGCCGGCGGCGCCCCAGGGGCATCCGGCGTCTCGCGTGCCCACCGTTTCTTCTCCAGCAGCTAGCTGCTCGGTGGTGATGCGCGGTGGAATGAGCCCCGGTGCTCTTGATTAATTGTTCAGAGCCATGCATGTAAAGGCGTTTGGTTTGGCAGATCGGTCCGTCTGGAATTATCCTATCTTATTTTAAAACCAAACCCAAGAATGTTGTTTGGTCAATGTGACATCTTTTGTGGTTTAAACATCCTATATATATCAGGTATTTTACTAGATTTTTTAATTAAAATAGATAGATTCTGATTGTTACAGAGAATTCATTTAAAAAAAATTAGAGCTTAGGGATAATATATTTCTGAATTTAAAGTTTGATGAGAAAATCACACTACAATATAGTTCAGGAATCAAATGGACCTTTTGGGATTATGACGATCTTGGTACTTGCGCAGTTGCGCTACCCAGCGACACAGCCGGCCCATATACATATCGCGCTATTACATACGCCAGAGGCAGGCCGGCCCATATTATGGGCTTCATTGACTTACGTTCCTTTTGCAAGCTCAAAATTTTGTCATCTATCGTAAAGTCTATTTGGCGACCAGTCTTGGTGGTGAGCGCGCGACGCCACCAATAAGGCCCGGCCTAATAGGCCTAATAGTCCCCACGGCATCTTTCATGTGGCCTATTCCTTTCCGTTTCGGCTCTTCATCCTCCTCGTCGTCGCTACCGAAGGCGAGTCAGCGAGTGGTGGTGGCGACGCTGTTGCCGGAGCCCAGCTTCCTCGGGGGCCACTCCCGCCGCCGTGATTCGAGAGGACGCCGCTGGGCTCGAGGCCGCAGCAACGCCGTACGCTCGCCGCCGCCGCAGCGGACTCCGCCGACCCAACCCGATCCTCCGGAGCCGCTGCCGCCTCATCTAGCCATCGAAGCCGAGCGGCATCAGGACCGCTGCCCTACGCCTGTCCTCGCCGCCGCGCTGCTCTTTCCCTTGCCTCTGCTCTCTCTCTCTCTGTTCTGTCGATTGCGGCTGGCCGGCTGCACTAAATGGAAGGGACACATCCAGTAGATTCTTAGGCATTTTTTTTCATTTTCTAGTTTCAGTTTGTTTTTTTTTTTTGCCCTTTTCAGCTTGTAATTTCAGTTTCTAATTTCACTTTGTATTTTCTTTTTTTTATTTCAGTTTTCTATTTCATTTTGTAATTTCTGTTTTAATTCCAGTTTAGCTATTTCAGTTTTGAATTTCAATTTGTAATTTCAGTTTTTAATTTCAGTTCATAACTTCAGTGTTCAATTTAATTATTTAATTTCACTTTGTGTTTTCATTTTTCATTTCAGTTTTCTATTTCATTTTGTAATTTCAGTTTTTAATTCTAGTTTAGCTATTTCAGTTTTAATTCAATTTGTAATTCCAGCTTTCAATTTTAATTTGTAATTTTGGTTTTAAATTTCAGTTTTCAATTTTATTATGTATCAATTTACTATATTTTTGCAACAGCAACTTTAGAATTACACGGTAGCAACTTGGTCTAGTTTTGTTTGCCTCACCACATAAAAATACACCTGTGCAATTGGAATTAAAATGGATAAACTGTTTAAAAGTTATAGTAATTTTAAACTAATAATATTATGTTTTGTTAGGCTGTGTCAGGATGACATCTGCATTTGCATGCAGCGGAGGGGAGGGGACTCCGATTCGAGCTGGTGTGTCGCATGCAGTGGAGCGCTGGCGGGCCTCGCGCGTGAGCACTGGTATATACTAGTATGTCGCATGCCGCAGTCAGTGGGATCTGGCCGAGCTGGTGTGTCGCGCGTGCAGGTCGCGCGCTCTCCTACAGTGCGACGGGTCGCGCTTTATCTGCCTCCTTAATCTATAT
This sequence comes from Chrysopogon serrulatus, assembly GCA_015844335.1. Taxonomy (NCBI): domain Eukaryota; kingdom Viridiplantae; phylum Streptophyta; class Magnoliopsida; order Poales; family Poaceae; genus Chrysopogon; species Chrysopogon serrulatus. Next base: position 42,853 of record JADLZL010002207.1, read on the forward strand.
ATATAGCCAAAATGTATACTTGCTCTAAAAAAATAGGAGTTGCTATACTGAATTTTCAGGCAACAATCTTTGACAATAAACTAATACAATTAAAAAGATAATTCATAATTTTTTCTATAATCAAAGGAGACAACAAAAAAAGAATCAAGCACCTAAAACAAAAGGAGAAGTGTTAAAAAGTTATAAAGTTAACTTCATGTCGACATTACAGCTCCCAAGCTATACAAATAGCCATTTGGCATCACCATGTGAGCAAGAAAGGCGACGGCGGAGAGGGGAAGAAGAGAAGCCTGCCGGCGCCACCACCCTACGCTTGACCAAGCCTTTGGTCGACGCTGCCATTATAATCATAATGGCTAGGTGGCCTTGCCATGCCTCCACGCGGCTTGGCTCAGGTGACGCCATGCCGGCCCACGACATCCTGCATTGTCAAGCCACCACCAAATGAGAGGAGAAGGCCCGCCACCATCATCCCGCCGGGCCGCGCGGCCCTGCCGGTGGCTTGCTCCTCTCTCCCGCTACACCACAGCCTGCTCAGCGTAGCGGGAGAGGAGAGGGGACGGCGGAATGGGGCGCCGTGGCCAATGTTTGGCCACCCGAGTCTCCTATGTGTGGGGGGCGATGCGGGGCAGATGCGGGGCAGGGGAGGGAGGTGCATCTAAGTGGGCTTGAAATTGAATAGGACTAGGTAGCGTGCCCATGTGTTCTACTGAGGCAGTTAATTTTTTTTACTAAAATACATTAATCGCACAATAAGATAACAATGCTATGAAATTAAATATCGATATTAAAGTAATATTTAATCAAAACATCGATGTCAAACTAATATTTAATCAAAAAACAAAGTTTATGAAATTAATAGTCATAAAGAGAGCAAGGTCGCAGACTCAAACTCTACATTATAGACCTTTCTGTGATGCAGCTAAAATAATGTTTTATAATATTTTAGTCAAATAGAATTGTACTAAATAAGGGATCCTATATTTTTAAGCAAATAAAAGCAATAGGATCCACATAACGTCTCATTAATTTGTGCCCTCTCTTATGTACTCCCTCCATCTCAAATTATAAGACGTTTAACCTTTTTGAACCTAAGTTTGACCATTCGTCTTATTCAAAAATTTTGTATAAATATTGCCAAATTTGATTTATTCTTGAAGAACTATCGTTAATAAAGCAAGCCACGATAAAAGAAGTGATATTTTGCAATTTTTTTTTTGAATAAGACAAGTGGTCAAACTTGGTGTCAAAAAAGTTAAACTTCTTATAATTTGGAATGGAGGGAGTAATAAAACAAATAGTCAATATTGTGGTGCTTGGATCTCCAATTTCTTATAACTGGTCCTTTTATAACATTGACCTGCAGCAATTACCTCCTCATGTACAATTGGTTGTTGAGATAGAACATCATTAAACACCTTGACCAAATTATATTTAGGAATAAAAATTAATGGAATCCATCACAATAAACAAGCAGTGCAGAGTAACAAAATATGATAAATGATATCCCTTTAAAAGCCATTGCCTTGAAAAATATAAACTGTAAGGCACCAAACAACTATTAGATTATTTCTTAGTAGGGCAAACTAAAAGCAAATGGAGGGAATGCATAGGTTATTATTCACGCAGAACATTGCCAATTCAAAAGAAGACATCATGCCTGAGTAAAACTACAACCGATGCAACTAAGGACACATATAGGAAACCAATGAAGGCAAAGCAAAGTAAATTTTAATGAGCTACTTGGTCAGGTCCCTGTTCTGTAAATATCACCACAAGTTTTTGCAAGCAAATAGTTTTAGAAAGTAAGGTACCCAAAATCAGTGGCAGCCATGACAAATTTATCTGGCTTCTTTTTTCTATTTGACTTTGTGTTAGGAAGCATAGATATGCAAGTCTTCAGTAAAGTCGACACAAACCACATGGTTCCATCTTTTGCAGCAGCATCTTGAACATACTAAATTCCATCTAACAAAAACCCATTGTAGTAGTGCACATCACCCTGATCAACATTCAATTGGATGCATCTCAAGACAAACACGAAACAGCTACAGACCAAATATTTCGATAATATCTCTTGCTATATATAGTACCTTCTGTTGAAGCATAGGCTGCAAGTGAAGAGGTTCCTGAACTTTGTATCTGTTTAAGTGATAAACAACAAGGCGCAGTAAAATTGTGTTACTAAGAAGATGATCTTTCTATAGTTTCTTTTCTGATAACGCCTAGGATACGAGTGAAAGAGGTTCCAGAATTTTTTTACCTGCTCAAGAGATCATTTGATAACTATTCTCGATTGCCTATTAGAAAAAAATATCTGAAATCCCAACTGCAATGAACTTCCTCCCTCTCAACTTGAGATGCCCAATTGGCATGTTAAAGATTAAAATGCATAATCAGAAGCTTGACAAAAAGTGAGTTCTACAATTCTGAATATGCCTGTTCACATCTGTATAAAGTCAGCAAATGAATTATGTGGATTGATTTGTTTCCATGGTGCCTCCAAGTTCAGTTAAGAATTAACTGAAGCAATTCAGTGGAGGAGAAAAAAAGGTCGAGTTAGACCATAGGCAAATCAGAAGGGACAGTGAAGTGCAGAAAGTGCAAGGAAAAGAGTATCAATCGATTTAGATTCAGGGAATGATATACAGGTCTTTCACAAGTCAGGCCCCTGCTCTCCCTCCTCCATGGCACAGGGGGCTGAAGGTGCCCACGCATGCCCCTGCAACATTTGATCAGCAGGCAAACAAAAGTTTCTAAAAGTTGCAATAAGATCGAAAGCAAATTTTGACTCTAGGAAGATTGGCTCAGCATCAGTCCATGAAACAAAAGAGTGACCTACCAATTCACATTGATTTAGAAGTTTATGTTTCCCAGACAAAAAATATGCATGCTGTTAGAAAAACAATCACGAACTAATGTTCTTGTTTGACAAACACGAGCAATGGACATGGACATAGCTCTAAATTTAGCGAATGTTATGTTATCCTCTCCTGAAGAAAATAATATGGCATTCAGTTTTCGTTTTATTACAAGTTTACAACTGTCCAAGTAGTAGTTTTAAACCTGAGACATACACATGGAAACAAAAAATGCTAGTCCAATTTTGGGTTAGTACAGAGTGTAATTGTACTCCACTATTACTATAATGAGCTAGTATAGAGTAATTAAACAGGAGCATAGGTCTTACTATCACATTAAATAAAACGTAATTGACCTCCCATCATCAATCCTTAGATAGCAGCCATTTCTTCTCCAGGAACACCAAAGAAACATCTCTGAGCATCGAGTATTCTTAACCTCAGTCAGAGTCCTCTCCTTCCAAGCCATTTCACATCACTGTCAAATGCAGTAATGGCAGGCTAGAATTTAAGATCGCAACATTCTACGGCCTGTGGCACAAATGTTACCAATATGTGGAAGATGAAGTTCATTATCAAAACTGAAATTACTTATAGCCTGACATCACCGATAAAGGTGCGGCAGTATTGGAGAACATGATAATGCAACCTTCTGATTAGCAATCTTTTTTCAAATAAATAAATACAGATCCACAACGTTGATAATCGATGTAGAAGGTTGGACGGAGATGGAAGGGAGGAAGAGTATAAAGGTTGTACTCACGCTCACGCCCTTGCCGTCCAGGGGACGAAGCTCGTTCGTTGCTCAGCGTGCAGTAGTAGTAGTTCTTTCAGTCCTCCTCACATGTTTCGGCGGGGTGATAGCACGGGGAGCGGCATGCGGCTAGGATGGCTGTGTGGCTGGGGCGGTGGCAGAGTAGGTGCGGGAGGGTGGGAGGATGCCGCCACGGCGGAGGTTGTTTGCGAGCTGGTGGGGCGTGGCCGGAAGACCTTTTTGGTGGTGCGCAGGCACGACTGTGGCGACGGCGTGCGGTTGGGATCTCAGTAGCAATGCACCCTAGAAGCCAAACTCGTTGCAGCAATCATCTTTCAAGCAACGACAGGCAGGATCCAGCAGAGGAGGCTCGGTCTGATGCGAGGAGGGGAAGTTCTAGTGGTGCCGTCGACTACTCGCCCTTTCTCGATCTTCACGGAGCGACGGGGCATGGTGGCGGCGTGATGGGGGAGCGAGGCCTCGAGCGTGGAGTAGCAAGGAGGGTGTGGGGTGAGGCGGCATGACTGGGCTGGGGCTGCGGCGTCGGCGGGGGCGGGGGCAGGGTGGCGGCGCCGGCGGCGAAGTATTGCTGTTTTTTTTTTTTTTTTTTTTTTTTTTTTTTTGCTCGTGAGGGGCTAGCGAGGACGGGTGGAGAGGTGCGGGGCCACATGTCGGCGCCAAAAATCGAACGGTGAAAGCTTGGATCTCACGGGGAGGGTGGGGAGGCCTCGCACCAAAATAAACTATCGTCTTTTTAGTTGTTTTTAGTTGTGAGATAAACCATTGAAAGTATGCATGCAAGGTGACTGATCCATAAGTTGAAATACTGCAACCAACAAGTGTAGGATTCATAACAGAATATGTACGTATATGAAGAAAGGCATCCAAACCACATCCTTGTTGAACAACACACGTGAAGACAGACAGACAGACACAGCTAACTCAGACTCAGGCGTAGGCTTCCGGCACGAGCCGTGGCGTGACGACGGCGCGGAGCGGCACGGCCTTAGGCAGCGCCAGGCCGAACGTCTCGGTCATGTCCAGCTTCTCCTCGCCGTCGGGCAGGCTCCAGTCGAAGGCGTGCAGCAGCGTGCCCAGGAAGTACTGCACGAACACCATGCCGGCCAGCTTGCCGGCGCAGATCCTCCTGCCGGCGCCGAACGGGATGAGCTCGAAGCAGTTCCCCAGCGGGTCGACCTTCTCGGCGGCGCCGCCGAGAAGGAAGCGCTCGGGCCGGAACTCGAGGGGCCTCTCCCACGCCTCCGGGTCCCGGCCGATGGCCCAGACGTTGACGAGCAGGCGGGTGCTGGCCGGGACGCGGTAGCCGTCGACGTCGTCGCAGGCGTCGAAGGAGAAGTGCGGGAGGCTGAGCGGCGTGGACGGGTGCAGCCGCATCGCCTCCTTGCAGACGGCCTGCAGGTAGGGGAGGCCCGGCAAGTCCGACTCCTCCAGGCGGCGGCCGCGGCCCACCACGCGGTCCAGCTCCTCCTGCGCGCGCGCCATCACGGACGGGTTCTTGAGCATCTCCGCCATCGCCCACTCCACGATGATGGACGACGTGTCCGTGCCCGCCGTGAACATGTCCTGCAAACCAAAACAAAAGCATGCAAACATTACTCCTATATTGCTCTTTAATTAACGAATGCATTTTTTGAAGTATATAAGAGCATCTCATCAAGAGTCTTTTTAACTCTGTAAAATCATCATTTGGAGAGTCATTTGCACAAAAAAAAAATCTCTTGATGTTGCTCTAAGTGAATTATCCTTGGGCTGCCTTTAAGTTTAATAATAAGCTGGTTATGTCATTTTGACTTGACTTTGAAGGGTGGTGCCTGGTTTTAGTGTGTTTGATGATGGTACAACCTCAGCATTAGCAGGCATCAATATCATTTTCTCAGACCAAAAGCAAAATCAAAGCAAGTTAAACAAATAAAAGCCAACCTTTCAACCTACTACTAAGAACTAAATTATACACCCAGATTTTGTTTTGTACTTTTGTTTAGGTCTTAAGACACATGAAGGTGATCAGTTCCCTTTTAAGTTTGGCACCCAAAATGTTTTATGCTTTTACGGAACCTTTTAGTATAGCGTACTGGTGAAAGAGCAGCAGGACATTATTCCTCAAGACAAGTGAGTTCAGGACGGCTGTGGTTTACGGCAACATAGCTTCGAAACAATTTTTGTCACGGCCAAGCAAAGGATAGTGTATAGCTCATTTGTGAAGATACTGGCCAGCACATGCATGCATGTAAAGAAATTGAGTTCCTGATGATGGAGGATCGGAGCTCCAATTATCAAGCTGACACACAAAGCCACAAGAGTCAACATGATGTCATGTTGACCTGTTTTCCAACCTCATACTCAAACGTTAGTGGTTTGGTTGTTTGAGTCATAGTGCCCACTAGATCCAATAATGTTAGTGTCGTCGACAGTCACCAATAGTCACAAACTCACAGGTCACAACCAGATGTTGCCTTGAGCCATTTACAACTTTCAAGACTTTGCTTGATTTCACTATCAATTTATCCAGGGGACATCACGTAGTCAGTCAACTAACACTATAACAATATTTTTAACAGACGGCAAGACCTTTGCTGCTATTTTTATTATTAGAGAGTAGAAAAAAAAAGTTGAGTACAGATAAAATTAGGAAAGAAAAACAACCCCTGAGTTTTTCGGGGTTCAAAAAGACCACTGAATGAACTCGAAAGACTACTACTACTACTATCAAAATCAAACAGAAGCAAAACCGGCTGAAGCGCAGATAAAAAACCCAACAACAACTCAGCTACAGTCGCGAATACTACAACCTTCTATGGACCTTTTTTTTGCCGACCAACATTCTAGATAACTTACTACAAAGTTGTCATTCGCCTTCTGGTAACATATGCATGCACTTCGTTAAAACGTCAGTCTTCCTTATATCCGACGTCTACAAAGTGAACATTAAGCTAAAAACGTCATAATCATTTGTGGTTGGAGCACAGGAGTCAAATCTACCAAATCTCTTTTCCTGATTAAAATCTTTACTACATCACTTAAAATAAAAGACTGCTTCACTTATTATTGCTAACTAATAAAGAATCTCGAGTTTTTCACTGAATACTTTCTATATGATTTTGGATCCTATATTAGTAATTTGTTGTAATAATAAATATTTGGACCAAACAAGCCTTGAGCTATCACCATCTTGGAGGACTCAAAACTGATCTGCATGCCCCACTTCATCAGTTTATTAGAATATATATAGATCACAATCATTAGTTGGCAAGTTTACTGTGACATGCATCATTAACGTGAAATCCTGGATCCGCCCCTGGTTTGCTGTAATAATGTTTGGACCAAGCAAAGCCTTGAGCTATCACCATCGTCGTCGTGGTGAACTACTCAAAACTCTGCATGCCCCACATCGATCATCAGTTAGTGTTAGACCAAGGAAAAAAAAAGCATATCATCAGTTCGAGTGTGGTTTTGATACTGTCTCTCCAACAACTCCACTAGCTTCCACCTAACTCGCTGAGCTTTCGGTCAGTGCTCCATTTGGTGGCTTCTAGCTCCCATGTCACTCGCCATGATCCGTGCACTTTATTTATTTATTTTCAGCACAGATGCAGTTACCGGTGAATGATTACTCTACTGATTAATATTGCACATTGCAGCTACGACGGATTAGTTACCAAGGAAAGCAATGCAAGCAATTATATTAAAGTAATCAATGAAACGAAGGTTGAGATTGAGGTGAAGAAAAGAGAGCTTACGAAGATGAGGCCCTTGATGTTGACCTCGGTGATGGTCTCGCCGCTCTCGTCGTCGGCGCCGGCGTCCATCGCGGCGCGGAGCCTGTCGACGAAGTCCTGGCGGCCGTCGCGCGCGCGGTCCGCGGCCGTCGCGGCGTGCTCGGCCAGCAGCTTGGTGATAAGGCCGTCGAACTGGTGGTGGATCCGCCGCAGCTTGGCCTGCACGCCCTGCAGGTCCAGACGCGCCAAAGCGCCGGCACGAAGTCGCTCAGGTTGAACAGGCCCGTGCCCGTCAGCAGCGACACGATCATGTCCTTGTAGCTGCATGCAGGGCAGGCAAGGCAAACGACACACATATATGATGTCAGCAATTGGACATAGACGTATTTAGATAAAAAAATATCTACTGTACGATTTTGTTTTCCACGCATGACGCATGAAAAATCCCAAGATTCTCCTTGTTACTATCTGTCTGTTTAGGGGCTGTTTATTTTGATCGCTCTTTTCGCTTTCAGGTTTTGGTGAGGGACGCGACTCTCTGTCTCTCTCTGCACTGACAAGGCGTCAAGGACAATACGGGTAGTCAGTCCTTGTCATGCCGGCTCTCAACTCTCAAGTCTTCGCATACGTATGTATGTAGATGTACCCATCAAAGTGTAGCTTCCTAGCTAAAGTTTTTTCTTTTTCCAAATAAACGGTCTGATGTGTGTTCCGTTGAGCATTTAGCATTAATAAAGGACAATTAGTTCAACTGATCTCACTAGTTCGAACAAAAGATACTGCAAACTTCATCTAAACTTAAGGCATGGATGATCTGGAAATTGGAAACAAAATACGTATGTGTTATTTCCAAATTACTGTAACCTATATGCAGGCCAGATATATGTTCATTGATCGGATTTCATGCGTGCAGCTCCAAATCCGATTCTCACCTGTTGGAGTCGTCCCCCTGCGCGTCGAACACCCGCTTGCTGACGGTGATCTGGCCGACGATGTTGGCGAGCGCGCACACGAGCACCTCCGGCACGACGATGGGCCGCCCGGCCTTGGCCGCCTCCGCCACGCCGCGCAGCAGGTGGCCGGCCTCGTCGCGCCGCACGCCCGCCCAGTCCGCGCGCGCGCGCGCGCCGAGCAGGTGCACGCTGGCGAGCTTCCGCATCAGCTTCCACTTGGGCCCGTAGTTGGCGAACACCATGTTCTGGCACCCGTACGTGATGTCCGCCGCGCTCGCCACCGCCGGCCGGTTCGCGTACTTGGCGTCCAGCGCCTTGAGGAACGTCCGCGCCGCGCCCGGGGACGACGCCACCACCACGCCCGTCGTCCCCATCTTCAGGTACATGATGGGGCCGTACTTGCGCGCCAGCGCGGCCAGGCCGGCGTGCGGGGCCGGGCCGACGAGTGGCAGCGCGCCGAGGATCGGCAGGCCCGGTGGCCCCGGCGGGAGCTTGCCGCGGCGACCGGAGGGAGAGGCGGTGGCAGAAGAAGAAGAAGGGTGCAGTAGGAAGCGGAGAGCGACGTGGAGGAGGAGGCAGAGGAAGGCGCAGGAGAGCACGACGGGATCGGTGCACACCGCGGCGAGCTTCATGGTGCCGTGTTGCTAGCTAGCTAGGGAGGAGGAACCTGCCCAAGCTAAGGATGCCATCGCGGGCAGGACGACTTATATATTGGTGATGAACTGATGTGGCGCGCTGTGTAGTCGAAATCTCGGGACCGTTGTTATCTTTTTATTTTTAATAATTATAATTAACCGTTATTATCTTTAGATTTTTTGATGGATATGTCGTGACCCGTCGCGCAAAAAGGTAATACACGATCCTCTCTCCGCAGGTGCCTTCTTGTCCCGCCTTCTTCTCTCTGACGACACGATCCTCCTGCACTCCCACATCCTCCCAAGCTGCCCCCGACTGTGGCTAACTTGCCGCCAGTTGGCCCATCCATCGTCCGCCCCCGCCTCCTCCACCCTGCCTTTCTCCTCATTCGTGCCCCCCACCGTCCACCACGCCCCATCATGGTGCACCGGGGTTCGACCGCAGAGCTCCAACGAATCCTAGCATGCCCGTGGCGGCCGCCTACTTCCCCCCCCCACCCCCCTCCCGTGACAGAAAGCTCCAACCACGATGACCTCCCTCCTACAATTGTAACCCAGCCAATCCCTATCCTGGCCACCTTCACCACCACCAGGCGCTTAAGTTGCCCGGCAGCACCACCCCCACCGCTTGACCTCCCTTCCTCCCTAGGGCCCTTCCTTCTAAGCCCGTAGGAGCTAGGGAAGAAAGAGGGAATGACTGGCGAGCTCATCGACTCCAGTAAACGGTGACCTACTTGTCAAAACCCTAGGTGTCTTGTTCCTCTCCAGTTCGGGCACAACCTCCTTCCTCTTCCTCTGCGCGGGCAATGTGCGGTTGCACGTCGCTTGTTTGATTTTTCCGTTTTTGAAATGACGCAATACATATATCGTAGGACATGTTGTGGATTTGATACTGCTGAAGTATAGAGCTCCAAATATTAAGAATGTGCGTGGTCTCTAGTCTGAACCGACTGAAAAATTATAGCTGCATCAATATTCGTCGAAGTGATGATTATCTGTTTGTTATTTACTTTTTATATGATTCATACAGAGTTAACTCTATATCCAATCATGGATCTGAATTCACAAAAGAACCACGTACGTAAAAAGTTGAAGAACCTACTAGATGATCATGGATCCACGTAAGAAATTAAGAATACAGAAAAGTCTTGAGTTCTGAAACCGTGGGCAGATGCAAGCAGTGAGCAGCTAGCTAGCAGTGACGAGAGGGTGACGCTAGCTTCCGCGGGAGTATAGTAGTTGCAATAGGGAGAGCGACGGCCGGGTTGGACGGCACGAACGTGCACGTCCCCGTCGCAGGGTTTGGTGAGCCTAGCTTAACGACGACGGGCCGGATCAGGGAGGGGAGGGCTCCGTCCTCCACCCGACATGTTGCAGTGCGAGAGCAGCAGATGGTGGCGAATTGGCGACACTTCACTACAGACAGTCTGCTGTCTCTCCACCTCCACTTCACTCTGGCAGCAGGATGATTGCGACGCACATCATCGTCGACGCGAGCTCTGACATGTATATCGATCAGATGCTAGTTCCCTTTACAGATTGAGTCGTCACAACGATCTGAAAGGATTCCGAGCTGTGCGACATGTCAACCAAAAGATATTCTAGCTACGAACTTATTATTATGAATGAAAATAAATTTCCTCTATAAAACCATAGCCAAAAACTCTAGATCTGCAAAACAAGCATGGAAAATCATTGCATACCGCGGGTACAACGAGTCTAGAAGATAGTGAACCCTAGCTTAGCTATATATAGTGCTTGCCGGCCAGGCACCACCGTCAGCCGGGGTACCCTGACAAATACATCGATCGTGCCCTCTTTGAAAACCGCAATGAAAAAGATAGGACAACTGCAGGGTGATCAAACTTGCATTTGGGCATTGGGCGCGTAAAACCGTCAAGATTCACTGTCAATCAAGTAATAATAACATCGCTGTTCCATTAGTTAGCAAGATAATAGCAACTTAGCATCCGACGTACGTGGAGGTACATACAGATCGTACAGCGTCAGCGGCGACTCAGCGAGCAGCCCACAGCTCGTCAACGCCACCAGCAGAAAAGATGCAGAAAAAGACCGAGGCACGCAGCGGCATCGCGGCCGTTCCACGGCTCCACCACGCACGCGCCGCCGCGCCAAGCCGTCAACTGACGACAGCGGATCGGCCGTCATGCCAGTGGATGGATGTTTCAGAACTAACGATTTCTTTGCCTGAAAAAGAAAGGAAACAAAAAAGAACTAACGATTTCCCCGGCATCACCACCATTGACGAGGTGGTGAGTCAAGGAAGGAAGCGACGCACTAGTAGTAGTAGTAGCAAATTGAGACACAACACATGCACACTTTAAGGAGAGTGGAGTGGTACACAGGACTTATCTCACATGTCGACACTTTACCTGTGAGGGAAACTTCAGCCCTCATTTGAAGAACTTGATGTTACAATGAGTGGTTGCCACGGCAAGCAGTTCAGCTATCCCAACTAGCATTGGATAACTTCAGAAATTGCTGTGACAAGCCACGGTGTGTGCACTACAACAGCTACGACGAACAACACATCCCCCTGTACCCTTTCCATGTGTAAGGATCAAGCCTCCCAACCTTAGGACTACACTCATGAAGTTACAACAAGAGCAGAAGGAATCCTCAACAACCAACACTCCCTGATGCACCCTTCTCCAGACGTATGTATATAGGAAACGAGGCTCCTCATTGTTGGAACTGAATCGGCCAAGTGTCTTTGGTACTACTAATGCCCTTTGGAGATGGAAATATCTCCCCATTTGTTGTGTAGAAATTGACTATCTTCTGATCCAGTTTAAAATAATGTTCGATCTTAACCAGAGGTTTCACATCCAGATCAATGAAATATGCCTGCAAAAGGAATGTGCAGTTTAACATCATTTATGCCAGAAAAAAATATTCACAAAGCAAACTCATTTGTCAACTACTAACTCCGTTCTAAATTATAGTTCGTTTGACTTTTTTGACCTTCAAAAAATTATGTTAAATATCACATATTTTGTTGTTGCTTGCTTTACTAATAAAAGGTCTTCAAGAATGACTTAAATTTGACTATATTTGCATAAATTTTTTAAATAAGACGAGTGGTCAAACTTTAGGTCAAAAAAGTCGAACGAACTATAATTTAAAACTTCCTGAGTAGCAAATTAAAGATGTAAGTGGTTGACTCCACTCTGTTGTTGTACATGCCTGGTGCCGACGGTGTTGTGTTTTGGAGATCTTTGATCCGTTTGTTGCTAACTCTCAACGCACTTCTGATTTGAAATTTGACGTCCTTCCTATGGAATGTTCCAGTAACATAAACTATGTTGCCTGGGAAATCTGCAAAACATTAGCCAGGCTATATATATAATGCTCATCACAGGGTGTGCAAGTCACCAGCACTTTGTGAAAACCTTATCGAGAAGAGCAATTTATGGAGTGCCTTGGTGCCAAGAAATTTGATGTAGATAATGAGATGAAGAGCAACAAACTCAACGAAGTTTCTTGACATGACAAATCATTGATGCACCATGCCATGCCTAGAGATTTGATCTGTCAATTTTGGTAGAAAATCTTAAATTCTCTACTAAAAAATTTTAGTATACCTTTGAGCAAACGAAAGTACGTGGTGATGGGAAGCCGAAGGAGTGAAGACGATCTATGTCCAGTATACCTCCGTTCTGAAATGAAAATGTAAAAACTTCAAAAATGATAGTTTCAAGATGCTAGGAAAGCTCCCAAACTGAACTGTGACTTTCCAAGCCGCAGACAGCGAGTACAGGAGGGCTATTAGTTCCGGGATTGCACATCTAATTCTTGAAACAGATGCAGCGTTGGTGAAACAAGCTCTGCACGGGTGAATACGCGAGCTCGGCGGCAGGGAGTTTACTGGAGGACCATGAAAGGCACCCATTATATATATAAAAGAAAACGCTGCACTATTTCTCATTTACATCAGTGATTTGGTCGTATCTTGCACACGGTTCATTTTCCATACATCCAAACTTTCCTCACCAATTTTTCGTCGTCAGGTACGCTCAGAAACATTGGGGCAGTTCGTCTTCACTGCCATGATTTTGGAAGTCGCTGCAGTAGAAAGTGAACACCTCAGAGTATTGTGCACTTGTTCATGCCAAGAGACGAGAAGATCCTCCTGGCAGAGGGCCACAAGCGGCCAAGAAGCCCAGGCCTCTCCTCCTCGAAGGCATACTCTGATTTAGTGGTCGGACTATCATTTGTGTTTGCACCTCTATCAGCACTTGTTGCCTCACCCATATCGTTTCCACCCGCTGATTCCACACCAACTTCAGATATCTCTCCCGGCTTCTTGTCAAAGAGTCCTTTGAACTGCTTCCTCGCCTTCTTCTCAGCTTCCTGATGAAAATATTGTCCGTTGTTAGCTCCAAAGCTTTAACAGTTTGGGTTAATGTTGTTCTGTTGCATACCTGTTCCTTCTGCTTAAGTTTAAGGAGGGCAGCTGTAGCATCTGGTTCTGCTGACTTGTCAACAGTAATCATCTATAATAAGGCAATGCAATCACATGTAGATTAGGGCAACGACACAAATTTAAACATGGCACTCAAGTATGGTGTCACTAACTTTCTCAAAATCATTCCTTGCATCATCAAATTCTCCAAGTAGCATGAAGGACGTTCCTCGGCGGTAAAGAGCTTTCACATGCACAGGATTTGTGTCCAGCACCTGCTCAGAGATTAAATGAAAATGTGTTGCTAATTCATCTTTAGCATCACATAACTTTGCTTTCAAACACCAAAAACGAAAAGCTTCACCAAGCAAACAAAAGGAATCAGCTAACAAGTTCACAAACGTATGTGTTACTGAATTGGTATACCATGCAAAGGCACATATGCAACTGCTGCTAAATTCCAGGCATGTGATGTCACTCCAAGAGAGGATTAAGTACATACCCCAACACCACAATCCTACTTTTGATACAAGCGTCAAGAAATTTTTTACCACTAAACCCAAACTAGTTGAAAATATATCTCTTCAGCAAAATCAATATTCCTAGAGAAACCTTACCTTATTGCATGTTTCAATGGATTTTCTGTATTCACCCATCTTCTGGTAGCAAAAAGCTACATTTAGATGTAAGGAACTCTACATATGTAACATGAGAGAATGAATAAATCGTTCAGTACTGCTTACTGGAGGAGGATGTGCAAGAAAATGGTCAGGTGACCCGTGCATCAAAATGCTATTGTAAGAGAAAAATTGGAAACCATACTCTTGAATTAGCAAAGATTTTCCCCTCTTCATCATCATGAGGATGCACGTGGTTATATTCCCTAAGCACCTGTAGGCATAGAGGTTAGAAGAGGCCATGTTATCAGCAAATTCTTGTATTAGGCAAAATGGAGTTTTGTTGGTTTCTCATAACAAGTTAACTGCAAGTAATTGGTAAGGATGAGAGGAATTACCGAATTAGGAAATATGTTATTAATAAAACGTAAAGGAAAACCTTCAAGATGCAGTGGCACTATTTAGGTTTTAATTTACTATGGTTCACAGCTCAATCATGACAGAGATAAGAGTGCTTAGAGGAGAGGGAGAGGGACAGGGAGAATAAGATGTGTTTGTCATATCAATTTTTTGTTTGTTATCTTTTAAGATGTAAATATATATTACTTAAAATAAAATATATCCGTGTTTGTCATATTCTTTGACAGTTTTGCTTTGATCAACTACCATATGACCTCTGGTAATGAGTGAACCACCACGTGTCGAGGATGAGGTATTCTGTGATTGGTGGCTTCCGATCAATACTTTGATTCCAGGGTGTTGGAGTATGTGTATTAGGCCCATGAGGCTAAGCCCATGAGGCCCATGTATGACTCTACATGCTACCCACCTAGGGTTAGCCAATTAATCAATCACTAATTCTAGCATGGTATCAAGCTAGGGTTTCTCTTCTCCCTCCCTCCCTCCCTCCCAGCCCGGCGCCGCCGCCGCTGCCTCCATGGCCGGGCGGCCCTCCCCCTCCTCCTCCTCCCAGCTGCTTCCCCCACTCCCCTCTTCTTCCTCATGGGCTGGTCGCCGGGCCACTGGCCGCTGCCGCAGCGCGCAGACCGCCGGGGCGCACAGGCCGCAAGACGCTGACCTGGGACGCTGGCGCCGGCACGCAGGCAGCGCGCAGGCCGCCCTGGCCGTGGGCGCGGCGGCAAGCAGCGCGCAGACCGCGCCCGGCCGCCAACGCCGCCCCTGCTGCAGGTGCGGGTGGACCAGGCGCGCAGGCCGCCCTCCCCTCCTCTTCCTGGGCGCAGCGCACAGCTGGGGGGGCGGCTGGCGCGGCTTTCATGGCCGCCCGGCGGCCGGCGCCGCTGCTGCTGGTGCAGGGGCGGCGAGCCCCACCTGGCGCACCGCCGCAGCCCCTGCTCCCTGCTGCCCCTGCGCCTGGGCGTCCGCCTGCCCCTCCCTTGGCAGCGACCGGGCGCTAGGGGGCCGCCTCCTCTGCCTGCGCCTGGTGCGGGTGGACCCGGCCCTGACTGCTGGCGCCTTGGCCGGCGCGGCTGGGGGTCCTCCGCCCGGTACCGCCGCTGGAGGCGTGCTGCCTGCTGCCCTGCATCTGCCCGGCGCCTACCACCCTCTGCTGGCGGGCACTTCCAACCCTCTGCCGGTGCTACCACTGCAGGTGCGGGTGCCGGGCCAGGGCGCCGTAAATCAGGCTGCTGCGCTGCAGCAGCAGCTACTGCCCGCCCGGAACGCGAGCGCGGGTTCGGCCCCGGCGCTGCTGGACATCTCTTCCCGGCCCGCCACCTCCGCCCGGTGCTTCATCAACCATACGCAGCAGGCACCTCCTACGCAGCAGGCACCTCCGCCCGATTCCACCCTCGCTGCTGCCCTCGTCACTGCCCGGGCTGCGGCCGCGGAAGACCAGGCGTGTCTTGTAGCGGCTGCCCTCGCCTGGGAGCGGGAGCAGCTCCTCATCTCCTCTGGGTACTACGGCGTCAGCGCCACCTCCTTCGCCTCGCCGGCGTCCCGTGCGTCGACTACTGCAGCTGCCGCCACTCCTCCGCCGCATCCGTCCACTCCGCTGCGTCGTCTCTTCGTGGTCCTCCTCCGGGCGGCGGGGGGGTTGGGGGCCGTGGCGGCCGCCGTCGTCGCGGAGGGCGTGGTGCGGGCCCTGCACCGGCCGCTCCACGGGCGCACCTTGGCCCTATTTCCACCACCCATGGCCATTTCAGGCTGCCGGCGGCGAAGCCTCGACCATCGGGCGGCCATGCTCACACCGGCGCCATCCCTGCAGCTCCACCGCGCCGTCGCCGTGGCCTTCACCTCCCGGGATCGCTCCTCCGCTCTCGTCTCCGTGGGCTCCGCCTCTCGGTTCCTCGCCCGGGCTCGTCGGTTGGGACCCGGCAGCCCTGGCCTGCTCCTTTGGCACCATGGCCATGACACCTCAGTCGATCCAGACTGGATCGCCGACTCGGGTGCCACTTTCCACACTACTCCCAACCCTGGTATACTCTCTTCCGTTCACCCTCCTTCTTCCTCTCACCCTTCGTCCATCATGGTCGCAAATGGTTCTTGTCTTCCTGTCACATCCGTGGGTGCCGCTGACACTCATGGCTCCTTTCGCCTTCCCGATGTCCTTGTAGCTCCCTCCATAGTTCACAACCTTCTTTCCATTCGTCGATTTACCGCTGACAATTCCTGTTCGGTTGAATTCGACTCTTCTGGCCTTACCGTGAAGGATTTGGCTTCCCGGCGTCCTCTTCTCAGATGTGACAGCACGGGGCCCCTTTACACCCTTCGGTTTCCGGCCTCTGCTTCATCTTCTTCCCCTTCCGCCTTGTCCGCTGCTTTCGCCGCCACTTCTTCCTCCACCACTTGGCACCGCCGCCTCGGCCATCCCGGCCGCGATGCTCTGCTGAAGCTTAGTCGTAGCTCCGACATTCAGTGTACTCGGGCTCACGATGAGCACTTGTGTCATGCGTGCCAGCTGGGCCGTCATGTTCGTCTTCCGTTTCCTACTTCTTCCTCCCATGCGACCCATGTTTTCGCTCTTGTCCACTGCGACCTTTGGACCTCTCCTGTCCTTAGCATTTCTGGCTATAAATGCTATCTTGTGGTGGTTGATGATTTCTCCCATTATTCCTGGACTTTTCCGCTGCGTGCCAAGTCTGAGGCTTTCCCCACCCTGAGTCACTTCTTTGCCTGGGTGTCCACTCAGTTCGGTCTCACCATCAAGGCCGTCCAGTGCGACAATGGCCGTGAGTTCGATAACTCCACCTCTCGTGCCTTCTTCCTCTCTACGGTGTCCGATTTATGCATGTCTTGCCCATATACCTCCTCCGAGCGGCAAGCCGAGCGCATGATTCGCACCACCAACGACACCATGCGCACCCTTACGCTTCAGGCGTCACTTCTGCTCGCAGGGGCCGAGAGCTTACACACCGCCACCTATCTCCTAAACCGTCTTCCTTCCACCGCTTGCCCAAAGACCCACACCACACCACGCTCTTTTCGATACCCCTCCTCCGGTGCGATCACCTTCAAGTCTTGGTGTGCGTATTACCCTAACACCACGGCCGGCCGCTCCGCACAAGCCGGCTCCCCGATCGACTCTCTGTGTCTTCCTCGGGTACTCCCGGATCACAAAGGGGTACCGATGCTTTGACCCACTTACCTCTCGTCGGGTCCTCATCTCGCCATGTGGTGTTTGATGAGTCGTCTTCCCCTTCTCCACCACCACCACACCCACCTCCGCTCCGGATTCGACCTCTCCTTGTTGTTTCCCACCGACCACGGTGGTCGAGCCACCTTTACGATTGTATCCAGCGAGGGACCGCTACACCGTGCTCTTGATGGGACCGTGCCCCGGCTTCGCCACTGCCCGGTGACTCCCCAGCCGCTCCCGGCCGGGCATCGAGGGTTCACCTTCCGGGCCGGCCCCGTCACGCACGCCGCGGGTCCCGGGCCGTCGACTCCGGCACCACTGCGCTTCGCCCGGCCGGCGCTTCGTCCTACCCCGGCGCCCGTGCCGCCGCCCCGCCCCCCCGCCCGCCGCCGCCCCTCACGGC
This sequence comes from Chrysopogon serrulatus, assembly GCA_015844335.1. NCBI lineage: Eukaryota > Viridiplantae > Streptophyta > Magnoliopsida > Poales > Poaceae > Chrysopogon > Chrysopogon serrulatus. The sequence goes on from JADLZL010002207.1 coordinate 60,834, forward strand.
CCCGTCCTGCGACGGCGGGTCGGGCCGTCAACTCCGGCACCACTGTTCGCTTCGCCCGGCCCGGCACTCGTCTACCCGGCGCCGTGCATCGGCCGAGCCGCCGCCCGCCGTCCGCCCGTCACACCGTATCCCAGGGGGCATCGGTCATCTACCCCGCGGCTTCCCCGCCCCGACGCCCGACTCCGCCCCTTGGCGGCGGCGGCTGCCAGCGTCGCGATTACCGCTCCACCCGCCGCTTTCACCGACACCCGTGTCATGTTCACCATATGGTGGCAGCGACACGCTGGCCGGGTACGCCGCCCGGAGCTCTTTGCCCGGCGATGCCGGCGACTCCACCGGGTCTCCCAGGTACCCTTTCCGTCCCGCGAGGCCTTGTCGGACCCTCACTGGCGCCGCGCGATGGAAGAGAGTACGCGCCCCCTCGCCCAACCGGGCGTGGGATCCGGTGCCGTCCGTCCGGGCTCCAATGTCGATCACCCGGCAAGTGGATCCGACACACAAGCGGCGGGCTGATGGCACTCTCGAGAGGTACAAGGCTCGTTGGGTTCTCAGGGGCTTCACTCGGCGCCACAGGGGCCGACTATGATGAGATTTTCAGCCCCGTGGTCAAGCCGGCCACCGTCCCGCGACGGTGCTCTCGCCGGGCTCTCACTCGCCTCCCGGCCCGTGCATCATTTGGACGTCAAGAATGCCTTTCGCATGGTCTTCTCACTCGAGACAGTTCTTTGCGGTCGGCCGGCGGGGGTTTGTTGATTCGTCTCGCCACGACTTGGTGCCGGCTCAACAAGTCTCTCTATGGCCTCAAGCAGGCCCCCCGGGCGTGGAACCATCGGTTTCTTTGCTTTCTCCCGACATCGGGGTTTGTGGAAGCTAAGTCGATCGTCCCTCGTTCATCTATCACCATGGGGGCTGAGGCTGGCGTGCACTGCTGCTCTATGTGGATGACATTGTCCTCACGACCTCCGGTGAGTCCCTACTCCGCCCGGATCATCACCTCTCTTCGGCGGGGAGTTTGCTATGAAGGATGCGGGTGTGCTCCACCACTTCCTCGGGGTCATTTGTTGAGCCCCACCCCGCAGGGTTACTTCTTCACCAGCCGGCAAGATACTCGTGATATCTTGGAGCGAGGTAAGGATGACAGACGAACCCCCGCTTCCACTCCGCTTGACACACGAGGCAAGTCGGCGAGAGGCCGAGGGCACCCCAAAGGATGCATCCCACTTGCATATCGGAGTCTTGCCGGTGCACGATTACCCTCACCCCTTCACCCTGGGACATCACCTATGCCGCTCAGCAGCCTGTCTCCATATGCATGACCCCCGGGAGCCCCACCTCACTGCTCTCAAGCGTCTCCTTCGCTACCTCCGGCACTACCGACCACGACTTGCTACTACACCGGCGGTCTTCTTCCACCGAGATGGTTGTCTATCTTGACGCCGGGGGGCGGCTGTCCGGACACTAGGCGCTCCACCTCCGCTACGCCGTCTTCTTGGGCGGCAACTTTGGTGTCCCGTCGCCCAAGCGCCCAAGCAGTGGCCTCCCGCCTCCAGTCCGAGGCGGAGTACAAGCGCCGCCGCTAACGGCGTGGCCGAGGTCTCGGCTCCGGCAGGCTCCTTGAGAGCTCCATAGCCCTCTCCTCCGAAGCACGCTGGTCTACTGCGACAACGTCAGTGCGGTCTACCTCTCCACCAACCCCGTTCAGCACCAGCGGACCAAGCATGTGGAGATCGACCTACACTTTGTCCGTGATCGGGTCGCCATCGGCGAGGTGCGGGTCCTTCACGTGCCGACCACCTCCCAGTTCGCCGACATATTCACCAAGGGCCTCCCGTCCTCGACCTTCACCGAAGTTTTCGCTCCGGCCTCAACATCACCGGTGGCTAGTTGCGTGCGTGGGGGGCTCTCGTGTGTACTTCTTTTCATGTCAGTCTGAACTCCATTGCGCCCGTAGTTCGGGGAGGCTGGGGGGTGTTGGAGTATGTGTATTAGGCCCATGAGGCTAAGCCCATGAGGCCCATGTATGACTCTATATGCTACCCATCTAGGGTTAGCCAATTAATCAATCACTAATTCTAGCACAGGGCATTAAAAAAGCAGAGTAAACTCGTTGATCACCTTGTTAGCATAGAGGATTTGGTAAACAAACGTCTTTGAGTTCCTTCTCTGTATAGATTCCCTCCCCTAGCTTTGCAGCTCTCCTTGAGGTTGCCCTGGCTGTTCTTTTCTTTTTGTGCTTCGGCTTGGTTAAAGCCTTCCTTTGCTACAGTGCTTTCTTTTCTAATAAGACTCTGCAGTGGGGGCCTCCCCTGCTGTATTTTACTTTTAAAAAAAAAAAAGCATAGATGATTTGGAGACAGAGAAATGAGTGTGTTTCTAATGGTGCTGCACCAAGTGTCCAGGTTGTTCTTAGAAGATTTTTTGAAGGGAACAACATATGATCTATAGCTGGTGCAAAAGGTTCAGTGCATAAGTTATTTAGTCAAGTTTTTTTATTTAGTTTTAGGCACCTACGTAACTTGCATAAGTAATGTGTGGTATGAGTTTGTTTGCAGAAGTAATGTGTGTTGTGAGTTTGTCTTGTAAATATTTTATATACTTGCAAACTGGGCTCCCCCCATCCCCCCTGGCTGAGAAAGACCGATGAAAATTTATGTATATTTGCAAGTATATAAACAGTCCTCAAGAGAGGTAACCAAACTGTGCATCTAATAGTCTCATGGCCCATCTATAATCTACATATTCATCAATTAGTACTAGTTAGCTTCCACAGACCTGCGATTAATCTGGTAATAATGTTTGTTTTATCATATTATCTACCGCTTGTTTATTAGTCATGCTCCACCAATGGTAGCATACTACTATCAGTAATTAAGGTGCCTGATAGGTCGTGTTGGACATCAATGCTGTTTCATCAAGCGAGAAATATGTAAAGTTAAGTGTTCTGAAAAAAGTGAAACTTTATTGTAATAATGCATGCAATCAAAATATCCATGTCATTCATCCACAGAACTGAATACGGAATAGAATGCAGAGAGAATAACCAAAATTGCCAAAAAGATGTTAATAACCTGATGAATCAACAACACAATATAAGAACATCTGCCTTCACTTATATGATAAAATAAATGACAGAAATTCAATTATTTTTTCAAAACCACCAGTATTAATATGGAAGGGACAATATTTCAATTCAATTATGAAACCAGAGCAAAACTGAACTGTAATTAAAAAAACAGATGGCTTCACTCAATATATATACAATTAATCATTTCTGGAGTGTCCCATGGCAAATTTTCCCATAATTCAATTATCATAAGCGACAATTTATGAAATACAAAGTGTAGATCCAGTGGAAGCCATACCTTATCATATTTTGCCTTTGCAAGTTCAAACTTTCCTTCTTTGAACAGTCTGTTACCCTGAGAAAGGTCCAGCTTAGAACTAGTTGTTAATCAACTCAAAATAACAAACCAGTAAATCCATATCAAGGACAAGTATTTGACAGAAGATACACAATCAACATGTGTCATGTAACTAAGTACTGGGTGAAACATAGGACAGAAACCACCAACAAATTCAGACCCAGCTGACAGACTATGCTTCAAGGCTTTCACATATTCACTACTGAAACATCATTGTATTTCTATCAAGCATTCATGTTGGTGTATATGTGTTGGCCCATATTCTAAGGCCCATCTAGGCCTATTGTATTGCTACTATTTTACCCACCCTTCTAGGGTTTGGAGGAATACACTGAAATTACTCTCTCCTACATGAATACACTGAAATTACTCTCTCCTACAATTCAAAAGGCAGATAACAGTTTGTTCATATGAAAACAAAAATTAGTTAGATAATTCATACGGACATTTTGAAGCATAAACATTTCAGCAAAAATGCACTCATTACAAGCTCACGGGGAGTATACCGTGTTCCTTATTTTGTCCGCTTCATCCATGATTTCTTCGAAAGTTAAGCCAGTCCAATCCTACAGTACAATTGGATCAGTTGTCAGAAGAAAAAAGAATCAATAGCTAAAGCTATAGGAGAAGCAAAACAGAAGGGGAATTTTTTAAAAAAAATATATATACATTAGGTGTAAATGCAGATTTTCAAAAAAAAAAAAAAAAAAAAAAGTACTCCCTCCATTTTAAATTTTAAGTCATTCTGGCTTTTTCTAGATATACATCATGTCTAGCTATGTATCTAGAAAAGCCAGAATGACTTACGATTGGGTACAGAGAAAGTATAGTTAGTGTACCATGCTATGAAATGCTTCCAACAAAAAGAAGCATTAAAAGTAGGGGACAAGGGAAAGACATCTACTCTGTCTTTGTTATCTATTCCAAGTAGCACTAGGCCACTAGCTATACATTCTTTTGCTATTTAGCACAATAAACAGATACATGTAACACAAGGGGCAAAACCATCACTAATCAAAATCGATGTATGCCAAGAACTACAAACTCACTGAAGTCAGCAAAACTATTGATCAATGACAAACATTGCACAGCAGAAGAATGTGGAGTAAGAGTAACCACTACTATAATTTGAAAGTGAAATAAAGTCTCTTACCTTGGGCATTTCGAATCCAAGTAGTTCAATTTCCCACTGAACATGAGCTCCTTCAGGAACATTTGCTGGCCTGTTGCAACCAAAATATATTATTCTGAAAGCCCCATTACAAAAAGGGACTCTAATATAATGGTTGCTACAACCTTGGGAACTTATCATATGCAAAATCTGGTGGACAGGTGACAATAGATTTTTCACCAGGAAGCATTAGCCGGACGCACATTTCAAATCCCTCTGGAACCTACAAAATGCTTCACTGATTTGTAAATTTAACACCAAAATTTCATTCAGTAAAATCATTGTATAACGTGACAGATTAATGCGCTAATATTTACCAAGCCTTCGCCAGAACTGAATTCCAATGGTTCACCATCATTATCGGCATGTGTATCATAAAACACTGACTTTGGTTCATCAAGGAGCATGCCCTTATAATGCACTCTTAATAAGCTATCATGAAGAGGACAATCCATTGGAAATTCACCTGATAGTTGTAAAGAAGACAAAAAAGCGTAATAAGTAAAACTAGTTTGCCTAGTATCAACTTCTTAACGCTTCCCCGGATATGATCTCAGTTCTCAAGCCATCACTGACGGAGCACATGTGAATTTTGGCTGTTTTTAACTCTATTACTTGGATTGACAGCACAGTCAATAGATAGATCAACTTTTTTATTGTACACGCAGGAGAAGTGCGCACGTGCGTGCACGCGCAATAACTCACAAACTGTACATTATTGGGAAACTAGTTGGTGAACAGAAGTTCTGTCGTCCATATTAGCAAAAGAAAAGGTGATTAATACAACATGTTGCAGTGTATAAAAAAACCCACAAAAAACCGGTATGTAGTATAAGCTAAACAAACCTGCAAAAGGTTCAATATCAAATTTGTCTTTGATATAGATTCAAAATTAGCACATGATGGATAATGCTGGATGGATTGCTTGTATATTGTTTCTTGACTGAGCTTCATTGCTGGCTTACTGTATGTGTAGTGCATAGTATATAAATGATATTTTGACCATTTTTTTTGAAACATTGCAATATGGTGCACTCGCAAATGCGAATACCACAACCCCTGGATACAAACCTGACAGCTATATACAAAATAACTTTGTTCTAGTTAAAGTAGAAAAGCTGTTGAGGATGGATCTTTAAGAATTCATTTATTTCCCTAGTCTTTAAATTATCTACAAGACTTGATCTTTCTTCCAATTAAACTAAAAGAAGCTACCCCGCACCCCCACACAAATGACAGGAGAACTCTGAACTTTGGGAAATAAAAAAGTGTAAGATTTTTCTACCTTTTCCATCAACTACACGTCGTTTGATTAGGCGACCATCACCAAGCATATCTCTCACCTGTTAATGCATTCATCACACAACCTTTTTATGCAGTTTAGCATGGAAAGGTCACATCTTTCTTAGAAATAGAACAAAAGGTACATCTAAAAGATTGTGGTCTTAAGTGGATAATTCAAATGAATCAGAATACTTAGAATCCCCAAAGCTCTTCCATCTACATATTTAGCTAGGACCTAGGAGAGCCAGTCTAATCTAATATGGCATGAACCCTCCATACCTGACCAGTGAGCACAGCAAGTGATTTCGGTAATTCAAGTATTGATGAAGCATATCTGGAATTTAGAGATCATAACCTTGTTCCAGTAATAGCATCCAGTTCTCTGCTGCTGATTTTAATCTATCTAGTCAAAAATTGAAATATTCTCTAATTCTAAGTCTCAAGGATTCAAAATTCCTTGGGTAAATGCATTTTGTTGAACTTATCTACAAAAAAAACATGGAAGAAGCCAAAAAATTGAGGAGACCTACTACAAATAACACCATTCATGACCATGGAAGACTGCATGACAGTTTCTTCGCGGACACGGTTGGCAGGTGGTCTATGCAGATTGGTGGATGGAAGCAAGCAGGTCGATCCACAACAATAATACTCAATTAGTTCACCTCTCAGTTAACTGGTTCTCAAATTAGTAAAGAGATAACTAGGATGGGTCAATAATCACCATGACTGGGCCCTGTTTGCCTAATTTGGTGGCCTTGCCAGTCATAACACACCACAAAATACTTGCAATGCAGTGTTCTGGTATGACTAAGGATAACCATCTGGTGAAATAAAATAAAGTACAGTCATTGACTTCATGTCTGGTGTTCTTGGAAGAACGGCCACAGACAACCATGGGATGCCATCAAAATAAAGCAGTCCCTAATTCTAATTCAAAATCAATAGAGACCAAGGAATATGAAAATGTGTAACAAAATGAAAGGAATAGTTAGTTATGATTGTACCTGGATAAACTGAACCAGTTCAACGTAAAAATGAACTTCTTCAAGGCCTTCAAGCTGTGGCATTAGTGAGGACTTTGTTAAATAAGTACTGCTAACAAAAATGATTGCCTTTTCCTCGCGTGCCATTGTTCCAATGCCCATCTCAAGCCCTTTAGGTACCTAAACTAGAACGGTAACAAGGATATTGCAACAAACAGTAGTTAGGGGACAAAAAGGAACTTAAATCAAGATGAAACTTATATGCTTTTACTGCCATCTAAAACAAATCAGGTCAAGTATAGAATTATATTACAACCAAGAAGGTAGCTGTTATGTGGGGCCGCCATTATCAGAACAGACCTCGAGCACGAGGTACAGCCAGTGTGGCCTCCAAGAGCATAAATGTCCAGGAGGAGCCCGAGGAGGTCTAGGCGCCCAAGGGGCCTTAGTTATTAAGATCAATTAAGAGGAGTTGTGTGGGGGTCAAGGAGCATCAATTGGCTGTAGTTATTAGCTGGCACCAGGAACTAGGAGTGCTGGGCGCCAGCAGCTTGGACTAGAGTCCTATATATTTGTAATCCCTGCATTCAGTTCAGATTAAGCAATGAAATGATTTATCCCTGATCTCATCCCCCTGCTACCTCTAATCTCATCCCCCTGCTGTTGGCTCCTGGCGCCTCCATCCCCTACCTCCAGCTATAACCTGCGCAGCCAGGGGCCTCTAGTGCTAGGAGTTGAGGCCCTTGACAACCTGGTATCGGGAGTTCGTCGATCCTCTGGCCGCCGCTCCGCTTCCACAGCCACCACCTCCACCCCAAACTCACCCACCCAATCCACCGCTTCCTCTTCAGCACCCATGGCTGAACCAACCATCGCCGACCTCGCCAAGATGATGAGCGACCTCACCAAGAGCATGGCGACCATGCAACAGCAGATTGTTTCGCTGCAGCAGGCTCAGCCACCTCCATCGACCTCCCACTCGGGAAATCGAGGTTCTGGCTTCGGCGAACACCCGGGCGACCGGCCGCCCCGGTTCCAGAAGTTGGATTTCCCCAAGTTCGATGGGAAATCCGACCCGCTGGCCTTCATCAACCGGTGCGAGTCCTACTTCGTTCAGCAGCACATCGCCGCCGAGGAGCAGGTCTGGATGGCCTCCTACAACCTCGAAGGCAGTGCGCAGATGTGGTACATTCAAGTGCAGCGGTCCGAGGGAACCCCATCATGGAGGCACTTCACCGAGCTCCTCAATCTCCGCTTTGGTCCACCCCTCCGATCCAACCCTATGGGCGAACTCATGGCCTGCAAGCGCACGGGGACAGTGGCAGATTACCAGGATCGGTTCGAGGCCCTGCTACCTCGCGTTGGGCCACTGGAGGAGGTACAGCGCGTCCAGGCCTTCACGGCGGGGCTTGGTCGCCCCGCTCAGCCACGATGTGGAGATGCAGAACCCACAGATGCTCATCGTGGCCATGAGCTTGGCCCGGAAGCTCGAACCGGGGAGCAGAGCATGGTTGCAGCCGCCATGGCGCCCTCCCAGGCGCCTCATCTCGCAGGCCGCGGCCTTCGGGCGGGTCCTGTCCAGCCCCTGGCTCTGCCGGCTCCACCACCAGCGGGCCGTCAGGCGGCGGCAGCGCCCCTCGAGGGTTGTCAAGTACGCCGCCTCACCACTGCGGAGATGGATGATCGCCGGCACCAAGGACTTTGTTTCAACTGCAACGAGAAGTATGCTCGCAGGCACAATCGTGTCTGTCAGCGTCTTTTCTTCCTGGAGCTGTCAGAGGAGGATGAATCTGAAGACGTCGCGCCCCTGGTCAATCTGGACGATCCCACAATCTCCCTGCTGGCCATCGCGGGGGTCCGCACTGGGGACACGATGCAGCTGCACATCAACCTGGGGGGCGTGTCGCTGCTGGCCCTTCTGGATTCAGGGTCCACACACAATTTCGTTGCGGCTGAGGCAGCCGCCCGGACCTCCCTCCGCCTCCAGCTCCACGGCGGCATGCGGGTTACTGTCGCCAACGGTGACAAAGTCCCGAGCCCGGGCGTCTATCGCGCTGCTACTTTCTCCATCGAGGGAGCCTCCTTCTCAGCGGATTTCTTCGCCTTGCCACTGGCCGGTTATGATGTTGTGCTTGGGACACAGTGGCTGGCCACCCTTGGACCCATTCTCTGGGATTTCGGCGCGCTGTACATGACGGTTCAGCACCAAGGCCGCCAAGTCTGCTGGCGGGGCGCAGCGGGACCTGCCAGCCCCCGCCTCAAGGCGTGCCAAGACGCCGATCTTCTACCGGCGCTCCTGGATGAGTTCGCTGGCGTCTTCACCGAGCCCACTGGCATGCCACCGCCTCGATCCCGGGATCACTCAATCACCCTCCTCCCGGGGTCCGCGCCGGTCGCAGTTAGGCCTTAACGGTACCCAGCTGCCCACAAGGACGAGCTGGAGAGGCAGTGCGCGTCCATGCTGCACCAGGGGCTGATTAGGCGCAGCACCTCTGCCTTCTCGTCACCAGTACTGCTTGTCAAGAAAGCTGATGGCTCTTGGCGCTTTTGCGTCGACTACCGGGCACTCAACGCCATCACAATCAAGGATGCATTTCCCATCCCCGTCGTCAACGAGCTTCTGGACGAGCTGCACGGCGCCCGTTTCTTCTCCAAACTGGATCTGCGTTCTGGGTACCACCAGGTCCGCATACGTCCCTGCTATATTGATAAGACGGCATTCCGGACCCACGACGGGCTGTACGAATTCCTCGTCATGCCCTTCGGTCTTTGCAACGCGCCGGCAACCTTCCAAGCATTGATGAACGACATTTTGAGGCCGTTCCTGCACCGGTTCGTGCTCGTATTTTTCGACAACATACTCATCTACAGCAGTTCCCTGGCAGAGCACCTCAGTCACGTCCGTGCAGTCCTCACTTTGCTGCATCAGCACCGCCTCTTTGTGAAGAAATCCAAGTGCGAGTTCGGGGTTCAATCCATCGCGTACCTGGGTCATGTCATATCTGCCCAGGGCGTGGCCATGGATCCAGAAAAGGTTAAGGCAGTAGAAGAGTGGCCCCAGCCCCGTTCAGCACGAGCTGTCAGGCCTCGCGGGATATTACCGCAAGTTCGTACACGGGTTTGGCACCATCGCTGCTCCACTCACAGCATTGCTCAAGAAGGAAGGGTTCCTATGGTCTGACGCAGCAGCCGCGGCCTTCGCTGCCCTCAAGAAGGCTGTCACCACAGCCCCAGTTCTGGCGCTCCCGGATTTTTCATTGCCATTCATTGTGGAGTGTGACGCCTCCACCCATGGTTTCGGCGCCGTTCTCCTGCAGGAACAACACCCGATTGCTTTCTTCAGCAGACCAGCAGCGCCGCAACACCAATCACTAGCAGCATATGAGCGTGAGCTGATCGGCCTGGTGCTCGCAATCCGCCACTGGCGCACCTACCTTTGGGGCCGTCGGTTCCTGGTGCGCACTGATCACTTCAGTCTGAAGTTCCTACTTGATCAGCGCCTAGCAACAATTCCTCAACACCAATGGGTGGGCAAGCTGCTCGGGTTTGATTTTTCTGTGGAGTACAGGGCAGGCAGTGCCAACACAGTGGCTGACGCTCTGTCATGCCGCGACACAGACTGCAGCTCTACCATCATGGCCCTGTCAGCACCCCAATTCGACTTTGTCAACCAGCTGCGCCTGGCCAATGCCAGCGACCTAGCGCTGATCGCGCTCCATGGCCAATGCCAGCGACCTAGCGCTGATCGCGCTCCATGATGAAATCCGTGCTAATCAGCGCCAAGCGCCCTGGGCCATCCTTGACGGTATGGTGACCTACCAGGGTCGCCTCTACATTCTGCCGGGCGCTCCTCTCCTGCATGAGCTCCTGCAGGCCGTTCATGGGGATGGCCACGAGGGTGTCCAGCGGACTCTTCACCGCCTCCGCCGCGACGTGCACTCTCCCAACCTTCGCACGGTCGTCCAAGATTTTGTACGGGCCTGTACAACTTGTCAGCGCTATAAGTCAGAGCATCTCCAACCAGCGGGTCTTCTTCTGCCCTGCCGGTCCCGACAACGGTCTGGGCTGACGTTGGCATGGATTTCATAGAGGCCTTACCGCACGTGGGCGGCAAATCTGTCATCCTTACAGTGGTGGACCGTTTCAGTAAGTACTGCCATTTCATCGCCCTCGCTCATCCATACTCGGCTGAATCTGTGGCACAAGCATTCTTCGCCGACATTGTGCGCCTTCATGGACTGCCACAGTCCATCGTCTCTGACAGAGACCCTGTGTTCACCTCCATTTTCTGGAAAGAGCTGATGAGGCTATCAGGCATCAAGCTGCACATGTCCACTGCCTTCCATCCCCAGTCTGACGGCCAAACAGAAGCAGCCAACAAGGTCATTGTCATGTACTCCCTCCGTCCCTTTTTATTTGCCACCGCGCTTTCCGAGACACAAATGTCGGCAATTTTAATAAATAATAAATATCATCGATTAGTATCATAATTAGTATCATTGGAAAGATCTTTGGATCTAGTTTTTTAACAAAATTATTTGGAGATATAAATATTGTACGTATTTTCTATAAATCAAGTCAAACTTGTGGCACGCATCCCACGGCGACATCTATTAAGGGACGGAGGGAGTACCTTCGCTGCCTGACTGGAGATAGGCCACGCCAGTGGCTTCGCTGGCTGCCTTGGGCAGAGTTCATCTACAATACGGCGTTTCAGACCGCGCTCAAGTCGACACCCTTCCAGATCGTGTATGGCCGCGATCCTCCCTCCATTCGTTCCTACGAACCTGGGGAGAGTCGCGTAGCGGCGGTGGCCAAGAGCATGACACAGCGTGATGAGCTGCTGGCTGACGCCCGCGCCCGGCTGGAGCAGGCCCAGAGCATCTACAAACGGGCCTATGATCAACACCACCGTGACGTCCGCTTTGCGGTGGGGGATTGGGTCTGGCTCCGGCTGCGCCACCGCGCCCCAGCCTCCCTCCACGGCGTCACCAAGGGCAAACTTCGGCCCCGCTTCTACGGGCCTTACCGCGTCGCTGCCATCATCAATGAAGTGGCCTACCGCCTGGAGCTGCCCCCCATGCCCGTCTTCATGACGTTTTTCATGTGGGGCTCTTGAAGAAGTTCGTGGGCACACCGCCAGCGGCTCCGCCGGCTCTGCCACCCATTCACCATGGCGCTGCCCAGCCGGTGCCTGAACGTGCAACCGGCTGGCCCGTGGCGTTCATCAGGTCCTGATACACTGGCAGGGCGAACCAACAGCTTCTGCTACCTGGGAGGATCTCGACAGCTTTCAAGATCGCTACCCCAGCTTCCAGCTCGAGGACGAGCTGCTCCTGGAGGGGGGAGAGATGTTATGTGGGGCCGCCATTATCAGCATAGACCTCGAGCACGAGGTACAGCCAGTGTGGCCTCCAAGAGCATAAATGTCCAGGAGGAGCCCGAGGAGGTCTAGGCGCCCAAGGGGCCTTAGTTATTAAGATCAATTAAGAGGAGTTGTGTGGGGGTCAAGGAGCATTAATTGGCTGTAGTTATTAGCTGGCGCCAGGAACTAGGAGTGCTGGGCACCAGCAGCTTGGACTAGAGTCCTATATATTTGTAATCCCTGCATTCAGTTCAGATTAAGCAATGAAATGATTTATCCCTGATCTCATCCTCCTGCTACCTCTAATCTCATCCCCCTGCTGTTGGCGCCAGGCATACCCTGGCGCCTCCATCCCCTACCTCCAGCTATAACCTGCACAGCCAAGGGCCTCCAGTGCTAGGAGTTGAGGCCCTTGACAGTAGCACTACAGATTGTTCCGCTGAATTTAATGCTAGATGGCACACACAGTTCATGTATTTGAAAGGAAAACCTGTGAGCCAAACAGACATCATCCAATGTGCTACAAGCAAGCTAATAAACTTCCATATTACTGTAAAGTACTCCAAAAAGGATAATATAACATTATACTCCCTCCACTCCAAAATGTAGGTTGTTTTAGTTTTTCCCTAATTCAAACTTTTCTAACTTTGGCCAAGTTATAGAAAAACACACCAACATTAAATTAGCTTCCATAATCCTCCAACAAATATATCTTGATAGTACATTTGTTTAGTATTTAGATGTCAATATATATTTTTTTATAAACATGGTCAAAATTAAGAGTTCAAGATAGGACAAAACAGAAATGACCTATACATTGAAATGGAGAAACTAACTCATACGATGAGCATAATGCATTCTCAAAGTGTACAGTATTTTACAATAAAAAAAGTCTGAATACTGCTAAGAAGCATAGGTGCTGTTTGGTTCATCGGAAAGTATGGGAATGGCGATGCAACGGGCTAACAGTGGTAACTGTTGCAGGGAAACTGAAAACGCTATCTGTTTGGTTCGGCTCTGGGAGCGGTGCCATTGATGAAGACCCTGAACGTGTTGAGCATGAAGATGAAATGGTCCAGCTCATAAGGAAGAAGTGGAGCACCATGAATGGTTGTGCCGTGCTGCTGGTGCCATTAGCAGCCGTGGTGTCTGAGTTTGTGGAGGACACGGCCCCCAGACTTCACCTCGTCTGCAGCGAACCGCAGCCTGTGGCAACGCCCGTTCCTCCACAGCCTCCCAGCCGTGGTCACGCCTGTGGCCCTCCGCGGTGCTGAGCAGGAAGCCATGGTTGCTGTGCGAGGGATGTGCGCCGGAGCACGCGGGGGCAGCGGCGGCGGTGCTCTAATTGTTTTCTGCCAAGACTCCGTAAAGGGAGCGGATAACGCTGGTATGGGAGGCCCAACGGAGTTCTAGTGGGCCAGATCAGTTTATGCTGCGATCGATTACAGGCCGACCAATCCAAACATAAAACAACACTATCCGTTCACGCCTGTAATTGTTGGCGGTCTAAAAACGTTGAACCAAACAGCATCATATATCTTATGTTCCTATTCATACAACAAGAATATCACTGACCTCAGATTTACCAATAGTAAAGAAATATGCCTCTTCTTTACTCGGAATAATTTCTTTTCCATCTGCTGTTCTTGCAGTTACCCTGGACATGTTAGTTCAGATAATATTCAGGCAGCAGAAAAAATATTATGATCATAGATTATATGTATGAAGTCATTAGTCTTACATAACTATTTAAATAGAAATGGCAATCACAGCAGGCAATGAATATAAGAATACAGTAATGTACAGGAAGACTAATATCTCTACTGGTTTGTTCAAATACTTTAATTTATATTACTATATTAATAGCAGGTAGGGATGCATATGCTGATATGCATATGTATACCTAGCGGTTGTTCTAGGTCTTCATTAGTTTAGTTCATTTGAATCCTCTTCTTCCTGCTTTGAGAATCCATATTATTAGTTCAATTGGATGAGTTTTGGATCGACCCAATTCTCATGCAAAAAAAACTTGAATCCCTACTTACATGACCTTAAAAGCATTTTGTGCAGGCTGGAGCAACAACCAATGCAACTCAGCATTAATCACCCCAGTTAACTTCTCATTCAAATTAATCATTAGATGTTTGTACCATAAAATGTAGTAATCTATGTCAATGTGCCAGAAATACACAATATGGGCAATCATGTCGACTGTTTCTAAGAACAGAGATCAAATGGCTAACACAACAAAAGAAAACACATGCCCGAATACCTCAATACAGCCAACACATAGGTGATTAGATGAGTACTTTTCTGCAAATTAGAAACGTAAATATTTACCGTGCTGTTATTTCATATGGCTCTCTAGGTGTTTCCCATCCCTTCCCTTCTTCAACTATCTGCCACATTCAAAGGAAAAAACAGTTCGTCACATAGCTGAAGCATCCAGTCTCACATACTAGACCACTTATTGAACAAACACAAAAAAGAATCTACAATGGCAGTTAAAAACAGCACCAATAACATTTAAAGGAAACAAAGACTGCATGATTCCTTTAGCAGTACTTTCTCCATTCCAAATTGCAAGTCGTTTTGGCTTTTCAAGGTACATAGCTTTTGCTATGCTCCTAGATATTCCCTCCATCCCATAAAGTGTCATTCTCATTTCTCAAGAAGTCAAACATTTTTTACTTTGACCAAATATATGTAAGAAATATTTATATTTATATTTATGGTCCCTAATTAGTACATTAGATAAATCATTGTTTTCATAATAAATCTATTTGGAGATACAAATGTTGTTAATATTTTCTACAAACCTAGTCAAATTTAAGAAAGTTTGAATAGCATGAACAACATATCGACACTCTTTTTTTTGGGACGGAGGGAGCATATGCTATGTCCAAAATGACTTAAAATTTGAAGACAAGAGAGTACTAATTTTATGAAATAAAAGAAATATCTAACAGGTGCTCCAAGAAAATCGAGAAAAAAAATTCTGCTGCAATGAGATGGGAAAGATGTTCACCTTCTTTACAACCCCTAAATCCTCTGCCACAACCTGACAAAGAAAATAAGCAGAGTAATTAATTAATCAAAAGTAGCAAATATATATTTGTCTTTTAGTTCTTTAAACGTCATGTTGTACAGCAGCCATGGAATCAAGAAATCATAAGATGGTGGCAGGAGAGAAAATGTTTTTCTTAGTTATGACAACAACCTTGGCAAACAGAGCTTAAGGGAATCAATACCAGAATCGCACTAAAAATGTTTGTTTTCATGGAATAGTTAACATCAAAGCTTTCACATTAGATGGGATATTATCCAGGCAAATAGAAAACCAAATTATTACTATTGATACATAGTTACAGTTTCTTATGTGATGAACAGTTGTACTACTTAATGGGACACCGACAAAAAAAAATTTATTCTAGATTAGTAAGAAGTAACAACAAAAAATGATATGGCACTTAGACAACCACATTAGATACCCTGCTATCTTGTGCACTGAGTCTTTTTTTTTTTAATGCAATCTTGTGCACTGGGTCTTGTATTGAGTATTGACAGTCTTACTTTTTGTATATTGCATAATATTTTTGAAATCATACGATGCTGTACAAAAAATTGTTAAAATAGACAAGGAAACTATTTTCCAGAAGTTCGCTGATATTACTGAAATATATACATCAGTTGAAGTCATACTCAAGTCATCATTTTATGAGATCAACCTTGGCTTTAAAGAAATCCAGCATTTCAATCTCAAATTGAAGTTCATCATCTTTCGGGAAGCCATCTGGAGCTGCAACTGGACAATCATCCTCAGCGTAGTGAATTTTAGGCTGCATTTTGAACTGAAAAAAGAGAGACAAAAATGACTAAATAATATGCTTATGTATTATGGTTGAAATGTGCATTTTTGAATAGATTCATTCTCCATGAAACTGAGTAGTGTCTTCGTGTTAGAGATACCATAGCAATTTCACCCTTCAGCATTGTTGGGAAGCCTTCAGCAAAGCCTAGGATCATCTTGCTCTTCCCTAAGACAAATCTGAGTGGGATTCCTTTACCTGTAAATTATAACAATAGTAATGAATATGATTCAAGAATCAGTGACTGAGTTGAGTACTCATATAGATGGGACAAACATTGGGGTGAAAAATTCATGTGACAGTTTGTTTTTAAGATACAAATATTTTAGAAAGGATTTAGATAAAGTATTACAGAAAAGACATAGTAATCTAATATTTTATTCTAAAGGATGTAAGGAAGCACAGCACAGGACAGGTGTTTTCCAAATCACACACATGTGGCAACAAAAACAGCAAAACAGGATGCTTGCAACACAAAATTTAAGTTGTAAGTTGTGAAATGCAAGCACGAAACCACATCTCGGAAAAGAGGGGGAAACCATACTATAATTAATAGCAAACAGGATATGGAAGCAACAATATTTGAAGATACTGCAGTATACATAGTGGTTATGTCCTCAGAGATATTGCAACACCTCCATGCTCCCTTCTTGTAGAATTGACAATAATACCATCCATTGTCCGAGTAGTGCAATGAAGTATAACCTGCACAATTATTACAATGAAGATATATTTAATTTGACCACCTAAAATTCCTTATGCCAACAGTAATAGAAACAGGACTGTCTGAAAGCTATTATGAGGGTCAGCAAAAAGTGCAGTCATCAACAATGTAAAATGCCTAGTCCTGATAAAATAGAATCTATGCCATGCACTCACTCCATCCCAGAAAGCATGCAATTTTAGAACAGTACCACCATATTTTAGGGTGTCAAGTTTACTTTGACCAATTATAGATAAAAAATATAAATATTTTTATATTATTAAATAAATATCATTACATTACTTATGAAATGTATTTTCATAATAAATTGATTTAGGATCATAAATGTAAATAGTATTTACTAGATTTAGCTGGCACGCAATCCATAATTGCATCCTTTCTTGGAGGGCGGTAGTAGACTGTATGAACAATCCGACAGAAGAGTTTAATTTAACCATTAGGATAAGTTTTGTTAATGCGCATTTACAGGACATAGTAGAAAATGGCAATTTACAGAGGATCTCGGCACTACACCAAAAACCAAAAACTTGTGCGAGAAATAGGGTCATTCTATGTAAGAACCAATAGCCAATTGCACAAATTGTTGGGTGAGTTACTCGATCAAGTATAACTGAAGTTCCAAACGTCTTTGATCATCAATCAAACATTAAACAGTGCTCTGCCGCAGAGTGAAGAAAAGATACACACATTCCTGTTTGTGTGTACTCTCACAATTTCGTTGCACGATATAAGAAAGGTGGGACAGAAAGCAGGCAGTCGCTGCAACCTGATCGCCCTCTGCAGGGGTGGCATCACCGCTCCCAGACCGTATGGTGCCCTTCATTAAGCTCCCAGGTGTAAGCTTCTTCCTCCTGCAGTGCAACAGAAACATGGCGTCATCACAAGCAAGCAGCAGCAGTTCAACGAACGAAAGGGACGCCTAAATTGCAAAATTCTACAGCCGGACTAATTGAAACAACTTTTTTCCCCGCAATTCGACACTCTCGATCTGGGACTGACCTCTTCTCTGCCTCCTCCTCGGCGGGCGACTTCTTCTTCGCGGGCGGCGGCAGTTCGCCGCCGCTGTCGCCGGCATCGTGGGCCATGGCCGAAGCTAGCTTCCGGGGCAGGTGCTCACCGGCCGCCGCGTCGGAACCGGGGAGGGTGAGAGGTAGGGCAAGGGAATACTACTTCGCTAATCAAGGCCGCCGTCCGTGCGCGAGCGTAACTGCGCATTAATGGCCGGCAGGCGGAGCAGTTGCGGTTGCAGCAGCCAGCAACAAACGCCTTGGAGTTGGAGGGAGCAGTTGCTGGGTGGGAGGAATGGGGATATGGGGTGGACTCGGCGGTCACCGGCGGAGAGTCCAACGAACCATCGGCATCGCTCGCTGCTTGACTTGGGTGGGTCTCGTGCTTCAATGGGCCCTGACTCCATTGGGCCGCAGGCTGCCTATACCCGGGCCGCTATCTCAGATGAGCCGTTGCACGCCTCGCTCAGGCTTTGTCCCGCTCCCGCCGCTCCTTGCTGCGTCTTCCCCAGGTTTTCCCCCGCTCTCGCAGTCGCCACCGCGGCTCTCGTTGTGCCGTGCGGCGGCGGCCGGCGGCCGGCGGTCGGCGTGGCTTGGCGTCGATACTAAGCTGCGCGCCTTCCTTCTCCGCAGTCTGCACCTCTCCCATATAATTCTGAGTAAGGATTTTAACCTTCCCTGTCTCCTTGACTCTCTCGTGTCTTCAGTTAGTCTTGTGAACTCTTTGGCCAACGACTGGGAGATTTGGGAACCGTGCTGGTTGATGGTTTTTTATTTTGATTATCGGCCATGCATTGAGCAAATTGATCTTCTATGTATCCGGCTGCTGAACCACCTTGACGCGAGGAGCAGTTTATTTTTATGTTTTTTATGGGGGACTATATGCGGTGGTTCGGGGAAAATTTTGAACTGCACTTTAGCTGTTCGATGGAAGGACAGACCGGATCAACAGAAACCGCCGCGTTGATTGATACAGGCTGATAGCTACCTACTTTGGCACTCAATAGAAAATGGGAATCGACAATGCAGATTGTTCCTGGTGAGTGGTGACTAGGACAGCAGTCAATATGGGATCTAGGATAGCAGTCATTCTATATCAGGTTCAGGTCGTTCTTTAAGGAGATGTGGAATTTTTCTTTTTATTTTCATTCTGTTTGAAAACAGCTCTGAATCTCCTGTAACATCACTTTCCTGAAATTCGCAGCATGGACCATCTTCTTCATCTTGTGCACGTCAAGATTCTTGCTGCAGACCTTCTCTCTTTAACCATACAGCACACTTTGCCACCAGCGTTTCTCCGCTGTGGCCGTACGGTTGCTCGCGCAGAGCTTGTTGGAATTGTGGTCTCACGTGACCGCAGGGAGAAGTTCCTCCACTTCATGATCGATGATGGAACTGGGTGTGTACCATGCATCCTTTGGTTGAACCACCAATACTTGAATGCTAGCACATCCTCTGGGCCATCAGATTATGATCCTACTGCAGAGATGGCATTGAAAATGTCAGAGGAGGTGCATCTAGGCACTCTTTTGAGGGTCCGAGGAAAGATTGCCACATATCGTGGTGCAATCCAGATTACTGTTAGGGATGTAGTTGTGGAGAAGGACCCGAATTCAGAGGTGTTACATTGGTTACAATGTGTCCACTTGGCCAAGGAGTGCTATGATATGCCACCACCTTCTGCTCAAGGTGGCACTTGAATGGGGTTTATCATGTGTAATATGTACAAGTTTACTGCTGCACTTGCTGGAGACAATTCTTCTAATGTGATCAAGTTGTGCATTATAAGTACATAAATATTACATTGGTTGCAGGTGGTCGGGTCGTTTTTCGATGTATATCAGGTGATTTTTTTTCTGGTGTTAGCTCTTAACCTCCTTATACCCTCTAGGCAGGGTAAGGAGGTTGTTTTGTTACGGATTCTCCTCCCTTTTTCTCTCTTTATTAATGCAAAAAGATTCACAGCTTCAGTTATGTGCTTCAGATTTTGGCTCTTAACCTCCCATTTCAGATTTTGTTCATTGAAGTATGTGCTTCAGTACTTTGTATGGAAGCCTTGCAGGAAAAGTGTGGCTCCTGTTATTAGGATTCTTTACTCCTTCCTCCTAACCAATATATAATGGTAATACTACTCAATATCTACCTAAAGGAATATAACTGACAGAATTATGGCTTCTCATGGAGATTAGCAAGACTTAAGCCAAGTATGCAGAAGCAAAATCTCAATTTTTTCTTTTCTTTTCTTTTTTTTTGCATATTTACAGGGAGAAGAAACTAGCTTCCTGTTAACAAGGAAGAAAGTAGAAATAGGTGATGTACATATGATTGATCCGTGTGAGGAAAATACTTTTTTTCACCTTTTTCTATTGAGGTTTCAAATGTTGGCAGCGTTCCAATTCTTGGCATTTTATATATCATGTATATTGCTGTGTCTGCGTGTTGTGATCTTCAAGGGTACAACAACTTAAACGAACCCAAATTGAGAATAGCTTTGTATCCTCCCTTACTGTTCTAGTTAGATTACTTCACATTTGCTGAATGACATTTCGATGTTTCCTTTCAGAGGCTATTATTTGTTATGGAAGAAAAAAAGAGGATATCTGGCACTATATAATACCAGTTTTTATTATCTTGCAAAGTAGCTAAATGTTGCTGGCTGATTTCCCATCACAATCTCCTTTGGATCCCTTTTCCCTTTCTTTAATTGAGTGCCAAAAGAAGTGCCATCTTTCACCAGAAGGCCTTACATTTTCTGATTTTCTGATGGTGACAAACTGACAACCCATTCCAAGTTAGTGTTTATGTTGAAGTTAAACTTTAAGAGTGGCTTTTGCTTTTCAGCAGGTCTCAAAATCCCTTGGACCAAAAAAAAGAAACTAGGACAATCTGCACATCCTCTTTGGACCTGTTTATGGCTCTATCTCTACTAATAACATGTCATTGGAGTTGGAAACTGTTTAAATTCTAAAACATCCTTGGCTTTTCATTACACATAACAAGTGATGTCAAGTAGCATGGTATTTTGATGTCGACATGGCGTCCTTAAAGTATCTGTCACTCAATTTGAGTTTGAGCACTCAGATTCTTATTTCTATCGCAACTGCAAAAAAAAGAATCCTGAGTTTTTCAAAGTATTTGCTACCTTCTCATTGTAATGCATTGTTCTTCCCTGTAAAGACAGATTTTATCTTTAGATATAACATGTCGTCTGTAGGATATCTCTTTTATTTCTACAAGGACAACATTCTTTTTGGTAGATAGAAGTTACAGTAGTGTCATAACTTTAAGAAAATTCGTTGTCTTTAGAGGTCATGGATAACTTTTGATCCAGAATGGACCCATTGGCTTCAGAAAGTTGGCACCTTCTGATGATTCCCACTTGCCTTTTTCTCCTCCCTGCTGCTTTATCCATGGAGATCTAAATCTTTACATCAGAATCTGCTGAGACCACCTCAAGGGAGGCATATCAAAAGAGGAGCTCACTAGTACAATCATTGCTGGCAACATTCTTCAGTCACTTGGTTGATTCCCTGCATATGCACTTCCCTACAGGCTTCTTTTCTAGCACGCCCTAGAGACAGCTCATGTTATTGTGCTGCCAGTAAATTGTCCAATCTTCTACACTATCCTTTCTAACATTTCAGTAAGCTGTTCACATTCTTTTGGATACATTGATGGCAGATCATTTATGTTCAGAAATATGTTAGGTTGTCACATGTATGCTTATAATCTCATATGCAAAATGAAATGCTCTCATTATAGTCTCAAAATGAATATTAGTATAATTTTCTGTTTGATATTTGTGTCTATACGTAAGTCTGACCCATATGTCCCTTTGGTGGAATGTGCATGAATGAGTACGTTGAGCTGAATGGTTTGGTGTACCGTAGACAATACCGTGTTTACTTACATTTTATATGTAGTTTCAGGTTTGGAAATAAGCTCCAAAGGGTACACATTTTCATGACTCTTCAAAAGATTGTCATTATTATGTTTACCCAGGGGATCAATAAAAGTTCCTGGAAATTTGGATAAGAAGGATGCCAGATGGGATCCACATATAGTAAGTGCAGATACCTTTGTTCTTTAATTTCCTTTTGTGGTCATATTTAAATCTACTAAGTGTCTTGTTAAAAATTGCTATTAAGATGTTTTACTTTCCCAATTATGTTTTTGTTGCCAATCCTGCAAAAAAAAAAAAGTGGTGGAGAGGATCTACTGTTTGCCCTTAAAAAAACTGGAGAAGTGTTCCCTTGTACTCTATTCTAAATTGTGGAATCTAGAGTCTTTCTCGGTACCCTACTGTCTACATCATATTCAGTATATACTATAGTTGAGAAACTTTTTTTTTGAACAAATAGTTGAGAAACTAGTTAAGTTTACAAGCGATGAAACATAATTTTGTTGTTCTTTTTCATTCGTGACCTTGCTTAATCTTCTTCAGTGGAACCATGTCATTGAAACGTTCCATTGACCCTAGGAATATCTAACCGCCAGTAGCTAAATTTCAACTGGATGTATAAGACAGAGGACCCTCTTTCAGAACAAATTACAAAATTTAATGTGAATGGATCCAATCATAGTTTTAGGTCATTATGTCTTTTTTAGCCTGAAGAGAAGAGACCAAAACTGAAAACCTGAACATGATTAGATTTTATAAGGACTCGAATGGCTCTAAGCAAAACCGTCCACATTCCACGGCAATGTAAAAAAGAAAACACTTGGCCAGCAGTTGAAACATGTAAAATTGTTCCCTTGAAATATCGTGGCTATATATTTTGGAAATGACTAAGCTAGGAGGCCTGCTTAGCTTATTTTTAATAGAGAAGAGAATATCTGGCTATATAAGTCGCATGTGGCTCCATGTGGTGTAACAGAAGACGAAGACCGGACAGACTACCACTGGAGATCTCAACAATGCAGTTGTGTGTGTGTGTGTGTGTGTGTGTGTGTGTGTGTGAGAGAGAGAGTGGGGTGTGTGGCAGAGTGTATGTATGTATGTGTGTGTGTTTTTTTGGTTTTTTTTTTTAAATAGTGTGTGTTTTGGAACCTGCTTATGAGGCTGGTGTCAACTGTCAACTCACGTGTGCAGTGCACGAGCTTGGACTCATGCCTGATGGACTGCCCCCAGCAGCACCCTATATGGCTATATAGGCAGAAATAATTAGTGTGCCGGCAGTGGCGCATGCATGCGCTTGTTCTGTTGCTCAGGCTCAGCTGTGCGCCCGCTGCATTTCTGTCTCTGTATATCTGGAACTGGAAAACTGACAGTTGACGTTGCACATGCTCGCGGACATATATGCAAGGCCAAAGAAAAGGTGTTTTCTTTAAACGAATGGAAAGTTTTGGTAAAACCTTAATTCTTTTATCTGAAGTTATTATGTATATCCTCATGGTAAGCAGTCTTATCATTTGCTAATGCTAATTTGTTACGTTATTTTTTTCGGAATGCTTTCTTCTGTGATGTCATACGTGGGAGTGTCTTCCTTCAATCCCTTGGGCTGCAGCTGCCCAGTCAGAAAATTTTAATTCTGTCGTTTGCCTCTAGCATATTCATTCATTCATTCATTCAGTAATCACTTATTTTGTTCTCTTATTTTATTTAGAGATTAGAGAATTTTTCAGGTATATGGTCACATTCAGCTTCTCACTGGGTTTGGTGTTTAAATCATTGTTCCTCACTGGAATCGATATGATACATGTAGTTGATGTCTTTAATATAGGATGAGTTGATAGAGTAGATAGGGAGCCCCGATGTTCTACAAATCTCTATATGTGCTGAGATGAATGGGTTGGATGCAGTGTGGCAGCACTATTGGTTCATCTGCACAGCCCCTCACACATAAGATGATGTCCTTTGTTTATAAATGCAGAAACATCTAAATCTAGTGCCAGAGGCATTCCTGTTTCTCTCTGTATTTGTCTACTATCCTACAGCAGCCTCACGGCAGCATGAGACAGAGAGGTCATGCACATGTGACATGTGGTGTGTGTAAGAGTTTGGAAAAAAAGAGTGGTGGTGGTAAATTCGCATCTTTACTCCTCCTTTATGAGCACTGACTTTAATCAGGTCTCCCTTAATGCACTGCACCCTGACCCACGTCGTCGCTCACAAAGAGGAAATGTTCTCTGAAAAGTTTCCAGGCTTGCTGGGTACCGTACACTCCTTAGTCCCATGGACTTTATCGTTGGAAAACCGTGTCCCCCTCACAAACACGCTTCCCGGACGACATACTCCATGGGACTCCTACCTCTGAGCACCTTTTCTCCTCTGTTTTTTTTTATTATTTGGGTTTTCTTCAGGAAACCTTCTAATTAATTAAGTTCTTGACAAAATGTGATTAACCTTTAAAGAATCTTGTGACAGTAAATATTTGTGCAATGGTAAGTAATATATACATGTCATATCTGAGAATATTTTCTGTCTTATTGGAGCTTTTTCCTCAGGGACACCTCTAGGAGATGCAGCAATGGTCCATTTTTCCTACTTTCCAGGCTATTAGTAAGCTGGCGCGTGAGTAGGTGATGAAATGATCTCAATTTAATCAGGTACAGATCCTACTGTCACGAGGTCAGGTTGCAGTTGCACTACAAAGAGTGCCAATCGTGCTACAATCGCACAGTGTTTGCATATGCAGGCCTTGTTTAGATGCGAGTTAGAAAGAGAGTGTAAAGTCCTGTAGCACTTCGTTTGTTTGTGGTAAATATTATCCAATCGTGGCTCAACTAGGCTTAAAAGATTCGTCTCGTGATTTACAACCCAACTATATAATTAGTTTTTTTTTTTATTTATATTTAATGCTATTTACATGCGGGAAACAATTTGTGAGAGGAGAGAGATTAGAAAGTCCTGTAGCACTTCGTTTGTTTGTGGTAAATATTGTCCAATCGTGGCCCAACTAGGCTCAAAAAGATTCGTCTCTTGATTTATAACCCAACTATGTAATTAGTTATTTTTTTATTTATATTTAATACTATTTATATATGGGAAACAATTGATGTGAGGAGAGAGAGTGGAAAAACTTGCATGGAACTAAACAAGGCCGCAGTAAGGAACATGCATCAACAGTATTCTGTTATTCACATGAGCTGTATTCTTGGTCTACTTATATATCTAGTTTCAGATTGTACTAGTTGCATACGTCCTTATGCTGCTTCTGGCATCTTTCATTTAATATTCATCAATGGATATTATATTAATATCATTTATCAGTTTTTCCAAAACAGGTCAGCTATTGACCTGCAGGTGCATGCCACAGATATTTGAACCAGCTGTCCGGCATTTTTGTTTTGAGAATAATGACCTAGTGTCCTGGTAAAATACTCTTGACTCACCCCTAATCTCCCTGTTTAATGTTCTTGCTGTTTCTAGTTTGTACTATACTTCAAATGTACAAAACCAATAATTTTAAAAAATTAATTTTAAAATTCTAAAGATTCAAAAGGACAGTAAAGCAGGAATGTTATTTCCCGTGAAAAGTAGACAGTTGCCGGTTTATATTATATTGAAGTTGTATGGAGAAGCAAAAAAAAATGCTTGGATTATCTGGTGTATAAATGTATTTCAACAGAAAAATCTGGTACCCAACATAATTGATCCCAATGGTCTCAAGGGAACCAACCAAATATCCTAGAAATTCTTCTCCATAGGTCTTGTTAATTTATTTCTAATATGGCATACATGATGTCATCAAGTTTTTCTGTGGCCTCTCAATCCATCTGCATATGAGCACCTACTATATATGCTTTCACACTGTTATCTAATATGCCATATATATGTAACAGGATGGTCCACAGATTTCATCATTTCTCTCTTGGTCTTTTTGGGGTGTTAATCCAATTTAACCAGTCAAAGACAGATCTTGACCAGCCCAGACCACAAATGTAGTGGGCCACATGTGAGGTGGGCAAAGGTCATGTTATGTAGTCAACTAGTCATAATAAAATGCCTCTCCATACACATCATGGAAGCAGCTTTAATTTATCATGTATGGAGAACAGAATCGTCTTCCACGATTTTCAAATGCCAACAGCCAATTGCCACGTAACACACACGGAAGCAATTCGTTTGAATATCATAGCCACATGTTTTTACTACGTTATGGCTTTATCTGATGCTTAGATCGATGCTGATTGCAGCTGGTGAGCTATCTAATGCAGGACATTTGTCATCAGGCCAATTCACCTGCATGCACTGATGCTTGTGTGAATTCGTCTGTTATTTGCAGGGTATATGTGGTATTTGAGATGCATCACTGCGGTCCATGCCTGCCCAGAATTTGATTCTGCACAGGGTACAGCGGTAGTATATCCCGGCTTTGGGGCTAACTTGACACAGACTGAGACAAACTGATGCTTGGAAAAGCATCAGATAAAAGAACGGGGAAAAGGGATAGAGGGACTGAAATTCCAGTTATTGCATTCCAAAACCCTCTGCATCTCCTTTGCAGAGAGGGTAAAGCCTACCCTTTCCAATCCAATATACCTATAGATATAGATGGAGGTTTCACACTGAGCCACTGTCACCAACTCTCCGTTTCTAAATAATCCTCGCTTTTTGTTTCCAAACCGTAAGTTTGACTAGATTTGTAGAAAATACGTGCTAAATTTATTATGAAAATAGATTTGACGATCTATCTAATGATATTAATTGTGTACCATAAATATTAATATTTTAATATAAAATTAGTCAAAATGTTATTTCTCGGAAAAGCGAGAACAATAGTTATTTAGGGAAGAGGGAGTACAATGCAGTGTCATCCAACTCACACATGCATTTGATCTTGTGCACACATTTGTCATCCAACTCACATTTCCCTTCTCCAATACTAACCAGCTCCTCCATAAAGTGTTTTCTAGAAAACATCACCAAGGGGATGAAAAGTCCCCACCTGAATAATTTTCCGCTGATACTGACGAGCCTGAGAATGGAGCGAGAATGGAGGGGGCAGGGCACCTAATACAACAGGGGCAACCCTTAATGCTATAGAAATACATGACTAGCTAGTGTAGTAGGGGAGAGAAGGATTACAACACTTAAGAAAAACAATAAAACAACAACATCATCTACATGTGTGGAGAAGACCATTCTATAGGAAGTGTATATTGCGCTAAATGGAGCTTCAAGAGAGTGGGTGCCATGAGTAGCTAGTGGGGCGAGCATCTTCTGTGCTCCACCCTTTGTCGAATTGAGGTGATTCTTGGCTGGTATCTCTTTCTTCTACACTTCCCTTCGTTGGATTAATCTAGATCTCGATGGGCTCGCCCATGGCCAGATTGAGGTGGCCGTCCTTAGCCAGACTGCTCTCCCTTCATGCCGCCCCCTGGCTAGATCAAAACAGATGTCAGCCAGATTGACGCAAATTTTAACAATAGAGTGATTATGCCAGCGTAAGAAGAGGGCTACATATTTTTAGAGTGGATGACTAAAGAGGCCAGGCTATTTTTAGAGGTCAAGATCTTTAGCCCTACTCATCATATTAAAAATACGTTTATAGTGACCTAAGACATGAGGTCCCCAAATGAACTTTTAGAGACAGGTTTTCTTATATATGTTGGTCTCTATAAATAAATTTAAGTTGTCTCCTAAAATAATTTTTGTTGTAGTGTAAGTACGTGTGTGGAAATATTCATTGCTGATTAATTAGAGTCAGATGATTGATGATTGTTTGTACGTCATACATATATAGCGGTGTCAGATGATCTTAAGCGTCAGTTACCATTCACCTTTGTATTTAGTGTTCATTGCTAGTGTTTGAGAAGAAGAACAACTTGGTTTGAAACGTTAGGGTTCTGCTGGCCGGCCGCTGCATCAATTGTACTAGTTTTTGTAGTTATTAAGGGATGATCCATACGTACGGTTATTTCTATTTCTATATATATAGTTCATGTGCATGCATGACGAGAAAGTGGAGTATGGATCAATCAACCCCTGTACATTCATTGCATGTCATTATGCATATAGCTAGTTATCTAGCGATCGAGGCATCATGGTTAATACAAAAATATACTGTACACACAATCATGTCCTCGCTGAACAAGTGATGAACAGTTGCACACATGTACAGCAGCAGCAGGGGTGTATATATATATAGTACACATATACATGCCATGGAATTCCTCGTGGCCACTGAGCAGCCTCTCCTAAAAACCAAGTGTGGAGCTAGTACGTGCCAAGCGGAAGTGCGTGCAGGAAGGCATGCACGCACAGATATCCATGCATATGCATGTATAATGATGAGAGAGAGAGAGAGAGAGAGAGAGAGAGATTGGAGGAGAGACTATAGCTCGAGCTAGAGGACCGGACAGTGACCCACCCGTACCCGCTAGCAAGAATATTTGAAGGTGGTGCCCGGCCTGTGGGCGTGCATGTGTGCGCTCCAGACTCCAAAGTCCAGTGAGAGCGAGGTCGTAGAGGGCTTTCTCCTCCTGAGTCCTGTCGTCTCCTCTCCCTCGCACTCGCAACCTAGCATAGAGAGCGGCAGTAGTGTTGCCTTGCTCCTTTGTTGCCTCCTCTTTCACCCGCATGCATTCGATGGCGGCCTTCCTCGTGGAGAGGCGGCGGTGCAGTGGTGGTAGCGGCGGCGAGACGACGACGGCGGCGGTGGTGTCGTCCATGGTCGACATGGATATGAGCTCGCACGCCGCCGCTAAGCCGGCGGCCGGCGGACCGGCCCCCTTCCTTACCAAGACCTTCCAGCTCGTGGACGATCGCCGCACCGACCACGTCGTGTCGTGGGGGGAGGACGGCGCCACGTTCGTGGTGTGGCGGCCGCCGGAGTTCGCCAGGGACCTCCTCCCCAACTACTTCAAGCACAACAACTTCTCCAGCTTCGTCAGGCAGCTCAACACCTATGTGAGTACTGAGTAGTGATATGATATACATACATATATTTTTAGCTGCATATGCTGAGATTAATTGTCAGTAGATTGACTGATTGAGTGTGTGTTTAATTATCTGCGTGCGTGTCAGTGTGTGCTTCTCCATCATTTGGGTTTAGTTTTGTTTGTGGTTTGATTTGGAAGCTCTTGTTTCCAAAACCCAAATGGCGCTCTGACTGACGTTCTGAGCTGTAGGTTTGGAGTTTGGTAGATAGGCTTTTAATTTGAAGCCACAGCATTGCTGAGATCCTATAGTGTGTGGCTGTGCGAGGGTCTGGTTCTGGTCAGTGGGGGCGAAGAAGCGAAAAGATGAGTGTCATATGCATATGCATGTCTGGAGATTTTAAGACTGCCTGTTGGTTGGTGGTGACTGGTGACTAAGGTTGAAAGCGGAACAGAAATATCCCGAACCGAACCGCATCGTTTTCTATATCTAATCCAATCGAATTTCATATTTTCTTGTCCGGCTTTATCGTTTTCATTTTCGTATTTCAGATGTTCCGTATTTCAAATGTAAAAGTAGAAAATAGTTTAGATATTTTTTCGACCGTTTTCTACTTTTCTACTTTTAATTTGAAAATTTTCAAATTCAAAATTCGGTTTAAACCGAATTTGGTCGACTACACATGTGATGCAGCCTAATTACAGCCTGTTTACCACATAGTTGCGTTCTTTTTACGGGTGGCTAGCTATCCTCTCTTATATAGACAGTGCGTAGCCTTATTTTCATTTACTGTGCACTTATTAATTATTATATGCACTTGAACTTAATCATATATGTACTTAGCCATATGCACTTGGTCGTGCGGGTCGGTATTCCGTATTGAGTTTTCGTGTATCAACCGTATTCGATATAAATCCGCTCGAATTAGTTCGTTTTTGAAATTCTTGATATTTCGTAAGTTCATGTTCGTTTTCGTGTCCGGCTTTACTGTTTTCGCTTTCGTTTTCGTATTTCAAATGTAAAAGTAGAAAATAATTTAGGAGTTTTTTTTGACCGTTTTCGACCGTTTTAATCCTTACTCGTGACGTTTCATCATTTCCATTTCGTGTTTCCTAGAACGTGACAAGAGATGTTGTTTGTTTCTGGGCGCACTGGCTCTGGTGTGGACTGGGATAGTACAGAGGACATGTACCATCTTGTTGCTAGAGATTTGAAAGCCACTGCTTATATTACTACTCCCTCCGTCCCAAAAAGAATGACGTTTTGGGTGTTCGTGCCACAAGTTTGACTCGATTTGTAGAAAATACGTATAATATTTATATCTCCAAATAAATTTGTTAAAAAACTAAATCTAAAAATCTTTTCAATAATACTAATTATGATACTAATCGATGATATTTAGTATTTATAAAAATTACCAAGCAGTGATTTCTCGGGAAGCAAAACGACCTTCTTTTTTGGGACGGAGGGAGTAGTGTGCTTCGTTCCGATCTGCACATTTTTTTTTAATTTCCTGGACACCAAAAAAGATCTTTTTGCCTCATGCATTGGTTATTAGTTGTTGAGGACTGACCTTGCATTGGTTACGTTCTTTTGAATTTGAAACCTCAGTTCTAGCGCGCGATATTATATTGCTTCCTACCACCTGCAGAGTTCATGGTTTGCAGACCAAAACTTTTCGCCAATGCAAGTCACAACAATAAAATTAGTTGCATTATTACATTACATTTACAACATCCATTCTCTTTACCCTCCTCTCATCTACAACAAGCACACCATGCATTCATTCTCATGCTTCTCATGCACCGGTAAATAAACAGCACATTTTTACAGTGAACAGTGATATTTGTCTCCCAATCATTGTCAGAGAAGAGATTGGCATGAGCATCACTTGCAGAACAAGTACAGTAGACAAACTCCATCCCTGTGGCGTCATGCATGTATATTGTGTTCATGACTCCATGTAGCACCAATTTTTACCAAGATTTTTTGCCGAAGATTTAAAACATTACTAGCTTTTGAGCGTTCGAACTTGCATGGTTTTTGGCCTTTCGCAGGGTTTCAGGAAGATCGTAGCAGACAGGTGGGAGTTCGCCAATGAGTTCTTCAGGAAGGGCGCTAAGCACCTCCTCTCGGAGATCCACCGGAGGAAGTCGTCGTCGTCGCCGCCGCAGAAGCTGCAGCCGCCGCCGCTCCCTCAGAACCTCCCTCACCTCACCACCCTCTTCATGCCGCCGCAGCCGCCTCGGCATCCGTCGGGCTACCTCGTCCAGGAGGAGGAGGACCACGGCGGCAAGGACTTCCTGGCGACCCTGGCGGAGGACAACCGGGAGCTCCGGCGGCGCAACTCGCTGCTGCTGTCGGAGCTGGCGCACATGAGGAGGCTCTACAACGATATCATCTACTTCCTGCAGAACCACGTGGAGCCGGCGGTGCCGCCGCCGATGGCGACGACGACCGCCGGCTGCAGGCTGGTGGAGCTCGGTTCTAGAACTGACACCTCGGCACCGACGTGGAGGCCACGCGGCGATGACGAGGCGCCAGTGAAGCTGTTTGGCGTCCGTCTGAACGACGGCAAGAAGAGGAGGGCACAGCAGGTCGTCGTGACGCTGGAGGAAAAAGGCTATGGTGACCAAGGTGAAAGCAGCTGCCTTGGCGATAATGGTGACCACAATGGCCATGGCGTTGGTGACGATGACCGGCGAAGTGAGACGTAGTGACTGTGTTCGTGTCGCGTAGACTAATTTGTAGATAGAGAAGGAGAGGTACGTACATTGCTCGGTTGAAGCTGCTAGCTCGCAAGGCTACGATTTTATCCAAGTTGATTAGAACCCCTGCTTTCAATTTCTTTGCCCTTTTTTACCTGTTATATATGGTCTCGATCTGAATGCCGTTATCACTAATCTTTTCTCACAGTAATAGTTTTGAGGGTATTGCTGTAACAAATTCAGACGGATCTTAGAAGTTCTCATAATAATTAGAAACATCCATCTACTAATAATTTCTACACTCTAATCATCATGACAATCAAATGATGTGTTTTCCCATGTCCCAAGAAAGGGGTTGAATTGGGCTTTCGAAATTAAATCGATAACCTCAGCCTATATGCAAATTATAAAGCTCCTTACTTAGCACTTTGATACCTAAGTTCTACTATAAAAAATTGAATAAGTCCTTATTAGGCCATCGCACCTAATACTCAAGTCCTTGGCACACCAGATCAGATTAAAACATAGGTCCTTAAGAGCAAGAATTAAACCTATGCTAAGCACTCTACCATTTAATCCTAGTACTTGTCACTTATATCGAGAAACCTGCGGCTGCACATGGACAAGAAGCAAGACAAGATGTAAAGTAAGAATGAATAGAGAGGCAAAAGGACTATTCATTTTTTTGAGGTATCAGGCTTGTTGTCACAAGCCTCTAGTGGAGCACTGAAGAGTCACACCAATGCTTGTTTAAGCTCTACTTCACTCATAATACCCGTTTAATTTGGCACCTCAAAAAGAACTTCATTGAGAAAGGCCATCAAAACTGTCTAGATGATGTCAATCACTAAGAGTAACAAAACTTCAGCTCCATCTATAGCACTCCAAGCTAACACTCAAATCTCACTTCTTGGCTTGGATATAACTCTCTAAATGCTTCACTATCCTCTCTATAAGGGTCAGTTTGGTACAACTCTACTCCCAGCTTCTTCAAAACAGATTCTATGAAGCCCTACTAAATATAGTTAAAATGCAACTCTGGTGGGAAGATGAAAAAAAACCACTTCTCATTCGATCATAACTAGAACATATGGAACCACTTCTCACCTGCTACCCTCTATAATTACTCCATTAGAGAATCAAGAAGTGAATCTCAAAAATTAGAAAAAGGAGCTCTACCGGTCCTAAGTGTTGGTAACAATGCGATGGAAGAACAACTCCAAGTGAGCTAGAGATGTGGCCGTTTGGGAAAACCCGCAAACACAGATTATTGAATGATCCAATGACAACCATTGCCGATGTCAGATCATATGGTGGCACCGATTTGACTGATTTCCTTACCAACATTGGAAATCTACCAAAACATTTTTCACTTTATGGTCTGTCTATTTGTCACATATATAGTTACACCAGAACATATGATACATTATTTAGACTAGCCAAATTTAATACATAGTCGAGCTAGGCGATAAATGATCCGTTGAGGAGCCACGAAGTCCCCCATCGAATCATAGAAGCTTAGACCAAACAACCCGGCCAATCGGACTCAATGGACGATCAGTAGGATGCCACCACAAAGGTACACCGAATCATATGGTGATGCTAACTTGATCACAACCAAGAACCGGGCATCACCGGATTATCCACCGATGCCGCATACAAGCACATTGGATCATACGGTGACACCGTGTTATCGGGGAAAAGTCATTTTTGCCCATTGAAAGAGCACCTTTGAAAAAAAAGAAGATGCATGTAAAAGTCATGAGTGTAATTTTATTTTCTAGAACCGTTGTGTCAACTTGTTTTTTTATTAGCTACTATTATTTTTCTTCATAAATACTATCAGATAGGAGGTACTCTTCCTGGTATCTTTCTAAAGAGGAGAAAAACTCATCTCAAAGGGACAGGTAAATAAAGAAAGTGTAGCACATAAACAAAACAACAAATAAATAGTACTCTCCCGTCATAAATACTCACTAGTGTAATGGGCGCGCCATTGCGCGCGGGACGTGCCGTAGTGAGGTTCTGGATGTATGTAACAGCGAATAAAATAAGAAGTTGTGAATACGGAGTAGATAGTCTTATATATTGCACAGGTGTTAGGGCTGATGTAGTGTACGTAGGGTTAATATATTACAAAGAGGTTCCAGGTTTTGTTTTGTATTACAGGAGGGTGAGGCAGATTTCAGCATTGTGCTTTGTGTTTGTTCGGTGCTTGGAGTCCTGCGAGGGCGTCCTCTGTTTTGCAGTTGCTATCAATCCTGTGAAGGTGATTCCTGATATGGAGAGGTCGGTGTGGTAGTCGGCATATCATAGTACGAGGATGTAATCTGTATATTCATTCATGATACTACATGTTGTACTTACCTGGGAAGCTTGGTGCGTGATATGGGTGCATTCTATGGATGATTGCATTGGTAAGTAGGTTTTAGCACGTGTGACGTGGTAATCTTCCTGTACAGTAGAGAAGAAGGTGTGAGACATGCAGTTTTAATGTGTTTGTATAGTGGAGGGTGTGTAATTACCTTAGTGATCTCGTAGTCGGCATACAGATTGGCAATGTTGCTGCAATATTGGTCTAATTTCAGCAACAGCTGCTGAATCAGTGCATGAAGGTTGTTCCCATCCTCAGAGTTTGCGTTGTTTGTGCATAGCGCATTATACGCATTGATCATATCATGCTGGACATTATTGGCATAGTTCCTTGAATATATGTTTGATAGTTGAAAGAGATTAACATGGGCGTTCCATGTGTTTACATGTGAGACAAGCGTTGATAGAGTTGGGTAATTGAGATCAATGATTTGGTATCCATGGAAATTTGATAGATGTTTGAGAGAGTAGCAGATTGCAGCTGTCTCCATTGCTAATGGGGTTTTGTGCTGTTTGCTTGTGTACCTGTGTGTGGAGGACCCAGTTGTTATATACGTTTCTGCTTTGCCGTCGTTGGTGGTCGTGGTGTGTATGTATGGTTTGGTGCCATGCAGGTTTTGCATAGCATCCTCTAGAATGATGATTAATCGAGTGTTGTATGTTGCCGGGAGTGGGATCTGCAAAATGTATAGGATTGTAAGCTGTGTTAGTGTATATCTCAAAATATGTTATAGTATTGTTCAGGCATCAGGTGTGACGCTAATATTATGGGGATAGTAAGTTCATTCTGATGTTGTTGTTACCTCGGAGTTCCATGGGCCTGGTGTGAAAGCCCGGAGATCCGAGGGGCTCATCCGCATCTTTGTAGGAGTAGGTTCATGGTGTCGTGGATAACCGCCATGTTAGAGTAGATGTAGACTGTGTTTTTTTGAAGAGCACTGTGGAATTCTTGCAGGGCTGGTGTCGCTGGACTGTCTTCGTTGTTGAGGAGCTAGGTGATGTATGTTGAGATGGAATCTATGTCTTTTTCTATGTCAGATTTGAAATCCTGGATCTGTTCATAGATGTGAGTGGCCTGGTTTCTGCACTGGCTGAATATATTGGCTTTCATGGTGTAGAAATCGCGAAGTTCACTGATTGCTATGAAGCTGAAGTCTGGTGCTCGGAGATCATATCCAGGACGAATTAGCGAAGCAAAGTTGTCCTTGAGTGCATGTTTTCCTGTGGATACATGTGTATAGTAATAATATGTGTGATACTGTATTGTTTTTACTTGGCTCTGTATATAGATGAATCTGAATGAGTTACCTTTTTTTCCCTGATCGCGCTGCAGAAGAGGTAGGATCTTGAGTGGGTCGATGGTTATTTTTGATTCCTCCGAGTTGTTATCTGTATATATAGATGTGTTATTTTTTGTCTTGCGATAGGAATTTGGAAACTATATTGTAGTGTAGTAGTTATATGTGTCTGTGATTACCTGGTATCCAGGGTAACTCGCATTGTTCATGTTCTTTGGACCATGGTGTCATCTCTAAAGAGAAACTGGGCATGTGCACCAGTGTTGTTAGAATCACGTTGGACTGTGCGTAGACACCATCGAAATTAATGATGGAATTGGGTGCCTCATATGTAATAGCGGTAGTATTGGGATGCATGCCGACTTGCTGTGCTATTTGGCTCCGGACTTGGAAAAGTGGTAGGTTGGTTGTGTCATGTCCCTTTTGGATCCTTCCTATCATACAGTATCTACGTCGATGGTCTGGGATGCATAAATTTTTTCGTTATGCTCTATTTTTGGTAGGGAAGTAAAAACAATATATTTTGAGAGTGGTGAGGGGAGGATACCTTTGCTGTCTTCTGGAATTTCCATGGTCTTGAGTTTAATGTAGGTTGGCCGGTGTGAGCTGCCTGCCGCGGTTATGCAGACCGATAAGTGAAAAGAGTATACCATGTGTTTGAAGATTGTAATAATATAGGTATCTCCAAAATATAGAGTGGTTGGTACCTAAAATTATAATGGTGTTGCAGTTTGGGTTTGCTATATTAGGAGTGTCTATGTACGGTTTAACTGCATGAATGATATAATACTATTTTTTTTTTGTTAATATTTTGTGTTAACTGACGTAGAACTGTGAGCTGGGTAGACTGAAGCAGGAAGTTTGTGGTAGTTGCCGTAACTAATTATTTAGATTATATTATATGGGTGCATTGGAGATGAGATACGGAAATCGGTATATAAGTGGTACAATCTTTGATGAATGTATGGCGAAAAACAGATTTACGGAGTAAATGAATCGAAATTGGGCTTCATCTTTGGTATTCATAATCGAGTAGGTCACGGCGTAAGAACAACAAAAAAAATTAGCACGAAACATGTAGATCAGTAAGAGCAAGGGAAGATCAGTGGATCTAGGGCAAAATTTACTTTGCCTCCATGCATATGCCAAACTGAGAAAGGGAGAGAGATGAGTGGGACGATGGGGTCAAGGGTCGCCGTCCCGGCGAGGCCAGACATGGGGCCTGGGCGGTGCGGTCGCGGCGCCACGCCGGAGCCAGGGCACCGCGGAGGTGCGTACCGTTGCAACACCATGTCGGGAGAGAGAATTTGAGAGAGAGAGAGGTGGAAGGAGGAGAGACAGCAGACTGCTCGCGTCGTCTCGGGCGGCCAACGCCGCGGGCCAAGACTGGAGTCGGCCTGTCGCCGCGGCACTACGCTCGGGTCGCCCTCCCGGCCGCCGCCACATTCAGATAGAGGGAGAGGAAGGTGAGGGTGAGGGCGGGGGCGAGGGCAGGGGCAAGAGCGTGGAGGTGCCGAGGGGGCAGGAGCGGGGGGAGGCGCCCAGTCTTGGCGAGCCTTGGCCGCCGCAGCGACGGAGGAGACGAGGGCGGGGGGAAGAGACAACGGCGTGCGGTGTGTAATCAAGGACAGCAAACGTGCATCTTCCGAACGGATAAAGACATCGTTTTTCCTTTTTTTTCCTGGACAAAGGAACAGTAGGGAGGGGGATTGGGTCTGAGTGGTTGCAACGTGGTAGGGACTGAGGTAGTATACCTGAGCGGTAGCACGGATTGGAAGCGGCGTGCTGTTGGAGTGAACGCTGGAAAGGTTGGAATGCTAGGATGGAGTCGTCTCTTGTGATTATCGCTGGCTCCGCCATGGTCGGGTCGTCAGATTGAACAGTGAGGGTGGTGTTGCCCGGCGCTGTGCGTGGGGGCGGGTACGGAGCTGGCTTTCGTTTCATTGTTTCTCTTTTGGTGTGGTAGGGTTTCCTTTGTTGGTGCTTTTTGTTTCTGATGGGGGAAGGTCAACGGCGATGGTGTTCTGGGAGCATCGAGAGGTTGGAGACGCTGCGTGTATGTCTTTTTGGGTGGAGGCTGGGTGTCGGTGGGCTGCACTGGGCTTCGGTGGGTCGAATTGGCCGTGTCGATTTTTTTTTTGTTCTGTTGCTGTTTGCGGTTTAGTTTCATGGGCCTTCGAACTGTGGTGTGCTTTTGTTTTGTTTGTTTTGTGTCAGTGGAGAATAGTTCTAGGTATTTTTTTTTAGAATATCAATAACGATGTAGAGGAAGGATGAATGGTTTTGTTTTTTTGTTTAAAAAAATACGAACGATGGTAGGCAGCTGAATTATCTATAATACACATATATTACAAGGCAAGCTACTTTTACATCCATGTGACCTGGTTTATATGGAGCACCAGGTAGAAAATACTAAAATAAGATTATTGTTTCCTCCGTGCTCATGTATGACCTAGTATCATTTCCCAGCTTGTTCTGCGCAGGAGTACTTCCTTGGTTTTCTGCAGCTCATCGTGGTTGTAGTCATCGACGATGATGAGTTTCTGATCCACTAGATATGATAAGGCCTCACGATACGCTTCTTCCATGCAAGCTTTTTCAGATTGCCATGGAAAGCTCCGTAGAAAGTCTGTGGTGGTTTTATGGAGGATGTCTGTGTGGGTATGTTAGCGCCACCGTGATAGCGGATCGAAAGTGATTTGCGGTGTCTATTTGGGCAGACTTTTTTGGGTAACCTGCAGATTTAGCTGTTGACATGCTTGGTTGAACATGGATTCGCGGCTTATGTAAACAAGCGCCGGAATCTACGGGAAGTGAGAGGCATGCAACAAGAGTATTATTAATAACAGTAGAAGGTATAGAGATTTAACAGGCGGAAAGGGAGTCTTTGTACCTGAGCATGGTGTTCTTCAGTAGACGCCATGGAGCTATGGGAACAAGGAAGGAAGCTTTCTTTTTTTTCAGGCACTAAGGGAAGTTGTGTGTAATGGTAAAGGAGTAGTAGTTGGCCATTTATAGACCTGGGAGGAAGGATCGTTTTTATGGTAGTAGTTTGTAGGTTGTTGGTGTGGTGGGTGGTATGGAAGTAAAGGAGGCTGCCATGTGGGTTGTTAGATGGATATTTATTACTATAGAAGGCAACTATGTCGACTAGGTAGCACTGAGTTATGACCTGTATTAGAGTAAGGGAATCAGTGAGTTTACTTGGTTCAAGTAGGTGTTGGGCTCTGTCTGGTTACGTTGCTGTGGAGCGACAGCTATAGCAGCAGAAAGGTTTCAGAATTGGTGATGCTGTAACTATTTTGTTGTCGTGCAAATCGCATGGTAGTTCGCGGTTAAATCACTCCCTTTTTCTTTTCATGGACATAACGTGCATACATGTAGCGTAGTAACTTTGTAATCTGCGAAGTAGTAGTATCATAGAAACCGCTAGGTGATTCAGTTCATTTACTGGGCCTGCTGGGAAACAGAAACAGGGTTCATCTACTGATCTGTATGTACATTGCTGAAAGGAAACTGCCATGTTCGGATAGAGATACGGCAACTGGTTTTGCCCTTATGGTCTTATAGTTGCCTCATCGGCGTTTGGAGCATCGAAAAGTGTTGTCTGGTATAGACAGGCCAAAAGAGACTGGAGGCTGTCGATGGGTGATACCGGCTGTTTCAGATCCTGTTAAATTACAGTCAAAAGAACCTGAAATGTGTTCCATTCATTCATGACAAAGCAAAAGAGGTTTGCTGCAGGAATTTTGATGACTGACTGAAGAGGGCTGTCCATGTTTAGACGATTGCGATGTGTACGTTTGTTCAGCGTTTTGCCTGCAATTGCGAAGGAGAGGTAGTAAACATGCTGATGCAGGTAATTGTCTGTGTTAATTATAGAGCGGAATGGATTTTTGACAAGATGCGTATGTAGTTGAAAGGGATGTAGATTTATGGGTAAGTATGTCGTACCTTTTTAGTGGGTGGATCCACGATGGTGTGATCATCTTGAAGACGCATGTCGACGTTGTTTTTTCCTGAGTGGGTGCTGCTACTATGGTCTTCGTTCTGCCCAGTATGAATGGAAGAGTAAGCTTGTTTGGAGGCACTGATTAGTAATAGAGCGTTTTATGTACGATGGCGTGTTATGAATCTTTACACCTGAATTCTATAATGGTAGATGTATTATTTGATGACGGGATTAGATCTGTATGATGCAGAGAAGGAGGTTCGTACCAGCATCAGTTGCATCTGTAATTAGCTTTCTTCTGGCATTTGTTTTGTCACCACCAAGCGAGCTTGACAGTTGGCTGTGCATGGAGCAAGAAGGTAGTTGATCATAGGAGCTGTATAGAGCAGGACCGTAGTGTCCTCTTGTCAATAGCATGTACAGAAAATGTACAGAACTTCATACTTACAGGTTAGTTTGCTGCGTTGGGGAACCATCTTTCTTATTAAGTTGGGTGATGTCCTGTTTTTTTGGAAACAATATGGAGGTTGTAAGGAAATAAGGCAATTGTCATTGGGTAAACTACAATAATACATATCTATTATATTGTACGTGAAGCAAGAGTTGAGGTCTCTGTTTCATAGTGTCTTACATAGCTGTCTGAATGTGTCGGAGGTGGAGTTCCTTTTAGTAAATCATGCTGGTCATCTGCTGTGGGAGGTGTGTGTATTATTGGCAAGGTTGGAGTTAGGGAAGGGTCTGTGACTGTTCCACCACCTGTTACTATGTGTGGTGGAATGGGTGAAGGAAGTGTGAGCTGCGGTGGTGGCTAAATTGAAGGCGCTGCAGACTGGTGGGCATCTGTCATCACACGGTTGACCAGGTATGTTCTGCTGTCTGTATGGTAAGATTCAAGGGTGAGGCCTATCGAAAATGTAAAGGTAGCACCAATGATTGCTTCTAAAGCAGGCGGTATGCCGTTAACTCTGACAGTTGAGTAGAACAGAGTCTGACAATCTTTCTTGACAATTTGGCGTGCTGCGTTATCGAAGCAAAA
Source organism: Chrysopogon serrulatus (assembly GCA_015844335.1). Classification (NCBI taxonomy): domain Eukaryota; kingdom Viridiplantae; phylum Streptophyta; class Magnoliopsida; order Poales; family Poaceae; genus Chrysopogon; species Chrysopogon serrulatus. The sequence continues at coordinate 100,854 of JADLZL010002207.1, forward strand.
GAAGCTCCCTTCACCAGAAGAATCTCGAGCAGTAAAACTGAGCTTGTATCTGTAAAAGACAGGTGTACTGCAGCCGTTTAGTGGAACATGCATTTTTGGAGGTTAATCCGAGGTGCGATCATCGTATTTCTGTATGAGGGGTATAGTTACCTTGGCACAAAACCTGACATGGCGCACTCTTTGCACCATGGCGAGCCATTCTTCGTATCAGTGCTTGATTTCTTGCACTCAGGACATGCTAAGTATGACCAATGATTGTTCCGTGGGACAGATGTTATAGTGATAGTGCAGTAATAGCCTTGGCGCTGGTTTAAGACAAGGATTAAAGCATTAAACAAATGTGTATACAAAGGACACAATAAGAAGGAAAAGTAGTCATCTATACTAGAGAGGGCCTGCATTACCGGGAAACCATAGGCTTCAGTTCCATGTAACTGTGCAAGGTTTCTGTGCTCGATAACAACAGGTTGTTCAGTATCTGAGGTACCTGGGGATGGATCAGGTAGCTCTATCTGAAAACGCTGGCCTCGGTACCTATGTTGCAGATGGAGGATAGTGTATTATATATGATCATATTGTGATAGTGGTTATCAGCAGCATGGAGTGCCTGTACAGTTAAGAATATAGATATTAAGAGCTACAAACAGCTAAGATTACCGGTCATAGTATGGCTGAGCTTCAGGAATATGTGGATTGAAATACCAATGGCAAGCATTGTTTCCAGTAGCATACTCGATTTCTGTCATACGTACGAAATATTAGAGTTAAGTAGATTTGATTGAAGTATAAAAAAGGGTTGACTGAAAAGAAGAGCAGTATAGCGAAAGTACTTTGATATTTCTTTGGAACACATCCAACAAACAAGATGACTATTGCCTTTGGGTCATCTCTATCATAAAGATGGTCCACAGAGAAATCTATGCCTCGTTGACCCCATAGGGTAATTCTGAATTCTCTGTTACTGCATGTTAGTAAATAATGTAAGAGGCGGTGAAACTATAGATGGAACACATTGTTCAATTGAATTTGTATGCATGTTACCTTAGATCTTTGATAATAATGTCCCTTGTAGGAGTTCGCACCTCCTGTCCTATAAGACGTGTTGAAGATGGTGGGTGCACTTTGGCGAGTATTCCAAGTACATCCGCATGATAGATGGAAGATAGAGAATTTGAGTCATGTGTGAATCTTTGTTTATTATAAGGAGCTGTAGCATATACCGATAAAATCTGGGTGTTCTCGAACATGGAGGTGCACATCTTGGAATGGAACTAATGTGTACGCATTTTCTGGGAATGTAGGTGCTGGATCACGCTCAAGCCGGACTGTCGTGTACATTGTGAATTCAATCATTTTGTCTCCTTGCACAGGCTTGTATGAAGTTTTGGCTCCTCGAACTCTGAATCTTTTTACAGTGTAGACTTTTCCAACCTCAACAAGATGAGCCTTGTTTTGGACCTGATTTTTTAGGATCTCGGCATAGATAATGGTGCCCTGGTTTGTATACTGTATTAGCTAGGCATAGTATAGCATGGTAATGTTCATGAAATTCTGTTTGGAAAGCGAAGGAAACCGCATGATACATGTAACAGATGAACTGGTAGTTATACGTGATGGTTTGACTGATACGATTGGCTATGTAGCTCACGTATATAAGTAACGATGGGAGGGAGTTGAGCTAAAGGTTAAACTATTTGTACTAACATGGTTACCAAGAGATTATTATAAGACAAGCAATCTGTATGCGCAGAATTATATTTGTAATAGGAAGGTAATGAATAAATAATAGACAGTTCACAAATTATGGTAACGTACATAAGTGAAGGAGCTTTAAGGATTAAATGTATAGGAAGAAGTTCAAATGAAATATGCTGTGTGTGAAAATATATCACAATTTATGAATGGGTGCAGAGTAGAAGGCAAAATCGAACCTATAACAGAATGGTATAGGAAGAATTGAAGGTTTGTAAATATATACCTCGGCATCAGCAAGAATAAGATCCACATGTAAGATAGGGTCATTTTCAGCCCTCCCAGTAAAATTCCATTTTCTGATAACACGGACAGAAATCGCAACATCAATATCCCTTGGTTTTAGCTTTGACAAAGGCGTAATGTAGTCCGGCATTGTGAACAGCTGCAGCAACAAAAAGGCACATCATGAGTTTCTGAAACAAGCAAATGTATGAGAGGAGTATACATATGGAATTAGAAAGATTATGAGTGTTAGTAGTACCACTTACCATGAGCAAGATCAGAAAGTGAATAAGTAGTAATGAGTAAAACTGTAGAAAGTATATATATATATACTTTTGTAGTATGGTAGACAATTTGTTGCAGCTAAGATACGGCTGTACATCGATGGGTAGCACATTGTTTATGTACATATTTACAGAGTGAAATGATGGATCTAGGCATTGCTGTGTGGGGTCTCCTCTGTCTGTAGGACAGAAGAGAGTATATCCCTATAAACAACATTTCTGGTTTCATCAGTACAGGCGCCATCTTCATTTTCTATTAAAATTCATAGTCCCTCTTTGGAAGTAACACGAGAGAGCGCGACATAGAGCTGGCCGTGTGTGAAGACAGGTTTCTTTAGATAGATAGCAACATGTGATAGTGTCTGTCCTTGACTCTTGTTGATAGTCATAGCATAACAAGGTTTTATTGGAAATTGGCGTCTATGAAGAGCAAATGGCCATTTGTTGTTTCTTAACAAGAGAGATATTCTAGGAATAAGGACAGTATCACCAACATGAGTTCCTGTGATGATTTGAGCTCTGATGACCATGTCTCCAAGGGCAGTGACAATAAGTCTTGTCCCATTGCAAAGACCATCTGACTGGCTAAGATTGCGTAATAGCATTATAGGGACACCCAGCTTTAAAATAATACGATGTCGTGGGAAGTTATTCCCATCTAAAGAGTTTAGGAATTCAACTGGATAGAGGAGGTCATATGATTCGTGACTGCCAGGTGGTTTTTCTATTTTATCACAGCTTAGATATTCTCTTTCCTCACCAGGAAGCAATGAGATAACCTCCATATTTACTGTTTCAGCCAAATCATTAGTGGGAGTTAAAATGGCTCGCTCTTGGAGATAGGACACCTCCTGATATCTACTGTGTAAATCTGGATAGGTTGACTGAATAATACAAGCCAGGGTGTTTTGTTGAGGTAGTAACAGCAGGTCATGAGGCACCTTGATCCAGGAAGGCTCATTCTCACCATCCTTTGCTGTGGCTTCAATTCTCCCTTCACCAACATCTAGAATCCAGCGACTAAACTCATAGACTTTCTGCCTACCTTCAGCGTCTAGATAAGGAGCTGAAAGGCGCATATTGATGCTGAGAGTTAAGACTGTGACAGCAGACCAGAGTGGGGAGTTCACAACAGCAGAGTTGATAACCTGCGCTGGTGTGCCACCTTCAATTACTGGTAGGATTTGCCTTACATCTCCGCCTAAAACAACGACAATACCACCAAACGGTAACAAAGATGCCTCAGGACTATGCTGAGATCGAATATCACGTAGTGTTCTGTCAACTGCCTCAAAAGCATACCTATGAGTCATAAGAGCCTCATCCCAGATGATTAGGGCTGTCTTTTGAATCAACTCACCTAACATACTACCTCTTTTAATATCACAGACTGAGCTTTCATCTAGATCACAAGGTATCTTGAAACGTGAATGAGCTGTACGGCCTCCAGGTAATAGCAGAGCTGCAACTCCTGAAGATGCTATGGTCAGAACAATTTTTTTTTGAGATCTAAGATAGGTGACAATACAATTCCAGAGGTAGGTCTTTCCTGTACCACCATATCCAGAGACAAAGAAGAAGCTAGGTAGACTGTGAGTGACCCGATTGACTATAGAATGGAAAGCCTCGAGTTGCTGGACATTCAAAGTAGATAACAAGGTTGAAGGATCAGGTAAATAAGACAGGTCATAGGATAGCTCTTCCTGCACTAAACGATTTGCAGAGAGAATGGTTGAAACAGATGTTCTCTGTGGAAGTCTGAACTCTCTGATATTGCTACCATTGTCAGCCAATAGGACAGCAAGGCTATCAAGGACAGAATCTCTAATATCATCATCTAACATTTGATAATCAGGCTGTCCAACCATGTTTCTGAAGTTATACTGAATATCGTCGCCGAGTAATCTCCAGATCTTCTCAAAGAAAGTGTGCTCATCAACTACCTCACAGAATAAAAGCATGGTGACAAACAGTTTTCGAAGTTGAAAAGATGTGGCCCATGCAGCAGCCTCGTCAAATGCGTTGTACCATTCTTGATCATCACCTAGAAGACCACGTGCTCTACATGCATCTTTGAAAGAAGGGTGACAAACACCATCAAAAGTGCGGACATCTTCATAGCTCGTAGCTCCTTTAACCACTAAGAGCAACATTCTGAGGAAGTATCGATCACCAGCGGAAGGGTGAACATAATGCATACGACCTATTTTACCATGTTGCTGCTGCTAGGGTTCCCATGATCTAGATGTTGCCTCCCATCTCCATTTAGACGGAAAATCACAATATGTTAGATGTCTACCTCGCTCATCATGTTGATTGGCAACAAACCACTCAGTTAACATCGTCCGTCGAAGAAACTCTTCAGAGAGAAGTTGAGTCATGCGGGCTCTAGCACTAAACGTCACAAAATTCTCATTTGGTAGGTGGACAGGTAACCTTTCAACAGAAGGGAAGTGTCTATGAATGTCATAACCAAAGACTCTCCAACAGGCATCTTGCTCACAAATGTATCGACAGTCTAGATATTCTTTCACCTCATTTCTAGTCTGAGTTTCATCATCGAAAGGAGTAGCGACACCATTTCGAACTCTCTGCAAATAAACTTTGCTACAGTCTGGACCTTTTGTGACATATTCAAATAAATACTTGATGAAAGTAGACTTGTTACACCATTCAACATTGATGTGTGCCTGATACTTTTTAAGCAGTTTCATATTGTATGGGACGACCCAACCATTATCTAGCTTGTGGCCACCTTTATGAACAAAGAGGCCATTAGAGCGTCTTCTATACAGCGCAAACCCATTCTCACTAATGAGTGTCTCCTCCTGATAAGCCTTAGGGAATTTCTTGGAACATACATTTTTTTCATACACGGACATAATCTATTAAGATCACCGCATGGACCATGCATCATATGTTCGGCAACAAGAGCGTAGCCTAACGGATCCTCTACTGGATTGGGTATTTCAGCACTAACAAATGAATTAATAAAAGATGGAGTAGGCTGTGTAGTATCAGCGGCAACCCACAAAATAATATGAGCATGTGGAAGTCCGCGTTTCTGAAATTCCACCGTGTGTAGGACTGCAAGATGGATAACCATGGAGAACGAAAATAAGGAAGACTGAAACATGTAAGCAATCGAGGAGACAAAGACATGCAGCAGGTGTGAGAGGGCGACCTGCATTGCATGGGCCAAAGGCTGTTCCGCTCTTAATATCATGAAGAAGTTCTTCAAGTTTCATATTGAACACTCGAACAACAATATCAGCTCTATCTTTAGATTTCTGTCCCACCTCCACAATACCCTCAGAGATTTCAGGCCACTTAGCATTGCAGGTAAAGGTTACAAAGAAGTCAGGAGGGCCATACACTCTGTAGATTGCAATGCCATCATGGTAATTTTGGATCATGTATCTCCTTCCTCCAGTAAATGAGGAAGGCAAAATAGTCATTTTGCCCATGTCAGCACCATTAATGCAGCCAGCATCAACGGCATCAGATATACCCTGAAAATTCTCCACTCGAAGATCAGGTTGGTTGTCAAGAATATACCATAATCTACTTTCATCTATAGAGGCTCTGGCATCGACCTTAGCCTGACTAGACAAAAGGCCGTAGCAAAGATATGGGTTTGGCTGGTTTTTCCTGTAGTGGAACATGTAGCAAAAATAATCCTTCATAGTAACCTTTACACGAGCATTCTGGTTGGCTGGCAAGACACCATTATAGAGAACGCCAACCTGGTAGCCACGTTCACCATAAGGAAAAAGCAGAGGATACTGCAGCGCCATGTAAGCTGGATGTAAAGATGATATTTGCTCCAACAGACCAGATTGTGTCTGAATAACTATATCACGCTTGAAAGTGTCAAGGGAGAAATCCCCAACAACCAGCATGGCAAGTTCATCAGTAGTTGGGAGATTATACTGTACAGGATCACCTTCCTAGGCTCCAACAATCCTTATAATAAAATCTTCACTGTTTCCACTCTGCAATCTGTCACGAGCCATCCTGAACTTCTTTGCAAAAGGATTATGCTGATCTAACATAGATATGAGCTGTTGAGTGACACCAGGATCTAAGCTTTCATTGCTGGAATCAGCAGATGTTAGGGCCCTAAATCTATTAGAGACCTCATTTGCTGTATCATAGATATAAAGCTGTATGAATTTAGGAGGACTTCCATCAGGAGGTAACAACGACCATATACGATGATGAACCTGGCCATTTATCTTGAAAATTGGAGGGCCCCGACCATCATTAAGAGAGCGGTCGACATTAGCCCCCATAGATGTGAAGGCAAATAGACAGTTGTATTGGCGAATGTTCTTCATAAATCTGGCAGATGAAGCACCTGCAGCAAATGTCGCCAACGAGCTGGTGTGGTGATGATGGGCCGAAGGCAGGAATTGAGATCTTTCCACGTCGACAGCAATTATTATAGATAATACGGCCATCGGCAGTAGATGAATCAGATTTCACTCTCTCTCCATGCCAGAACACAGCATGACAGTGCGAGCATTCATAGTCTGGAGAGCCATAGTAAGATCTATCGGGATAGGAGGCTATGGAATAATAATATCGAACATGATAGAAGAAGGACAATATGTAAAAAATAGGGAGAAGGCAATCGGAAAGATCATGAATCCCAGGTTAGATTTGTACGTCAAACATGAGAGACCAAAGAAGCAGGTGAGATAAGGCGTCGGAAGGCAACTCTGATAAGTAGTAAGTATGAGGAAGAACGGTAGCAGCAACTACCTTTGAGCGCACTGATGTATTGATCATCGAAATGGCCGCACTGAAATGACGTTGTATCTATCGTAGAGGTGGCTGCACAGAAGGATGACATAAGTACCACCACGAGCATAAGGACCGTGGACTCATAAGTAATGAACGGACTAGAATCGGCGTCCAAACAGTCTTGTACCTTTCCAGACCAGACGATGTTCATCTAATCTTCCCTTGCGGTCTCGACGACGTTGAGAAGGATCAATTATGAGGGGAGCATATAAAGCAGCATCGCCTATTGGTCATGCATTACTCATAAACATGTGGAACAGAGAGCAGGCATAAGTTAAAGAGAAGCAGCAGCAAAGGCAAGAGGCATGATGACGACGCACCACGGCGTTCACGGCGCGAACGCGAGGAGCCCTGCGTATTACTTGGAGCTGACGACGAAGCTACAAGCAATAATAGGAGGAAATGAAACAATGGAACCACCTAATCAACCAGGAACTGTAAGAGAAGTGGAAGATGGTGGAGGACTGCACGCACAGGTCTCGGCAATATCAGCACGCCGACGATGAGGCCTGGCCATAGGAGCATATAAACGCTGCCCGTACATAATGTCAAACAGATAGGTCACATCGAAAGAGCCGCTAATGCGTTTTACAAAGAATAAGTGATTATCCTAAGGTATGTGCACATAACAGATACCGAGCCAAATAAGGAACAGCGTAATACAATATGGCAATGAAAATAACCGGTGATGAAAAGCAACAGCAAAGAAGGAAGAACAACAGAATGGTATGTAAACCGAACCGAAAAATAATATAACACAGAAGAATGTAATCTATTACAATGGATAATAAGCAGAAACATATACAATATAAATGGTTTCAAGAAAGGCCTCATAAAGGTCAGCGGTACAAAGAGGCATATACATAGCTAGTAGTCTCAAGGAAGTTTGTTGCCTGAGCAACAACATCAGGAAGCCCTAAACAAAGGACCTGCGCGTTGGAAACAATAGCTCTAGCTAGCCTTACAGCCTCAGGTAGAAGAATTGATGAACTCTCAGCAGCCGCAGCATGAGGCAACAAGCGGTGGAAACTGTAGTCTAAAATGACAAAACCATACAGAGACTGCAGATAGGCAATAGCCTGCAAAGCAGCTCTGTCATAGCCATCTAAGCAACTTGCCTCCTGAATGCACCAGAAGAAAACCTGTCTTCCCATAGCAGGCACAATGAAGGAAGGCAACTCAATCTCGACGCCACATAAACACTGGCCATCACCGCCTACTTCTCGAATGAAGGAAATATATGGAAGTCTGCATCGTGCTGCAACAGCCTGGAGGAGCTGGACGTTGGAAGAGCGAACGAAAAACATATGTAAACTCCAGGCAGCGAAAAAAGGAACAACAAAGGAAGGAGAACCGGAACAGGGAAAACCCGAGCCGAACAGTGGCTATCAGAAGAGAGGGAAACCCAAGCCACCCTAAGAAGGCACCCAGACAGTAGTTATAACAAAAGATAGGAACTCAAATAGATGTAAAAGGAAACCCCCCTAGATAAAAAGAAATAAAGAAACAAAGTGAACGGGTGGAGAAAGCGCAAGAAATAGGAAACGAACAAAGGGAAACAGTTAGGCTCAGTTCTGTACAGGAAGCATATGAGCACATACATATATATAAGGGAACACATAACTAGACCTATGTATGTAAATAGCACCTAAAAAAAGAGACAACTAACATATTTCGTGACACATGTACCACACATAAGTAAGCAGGAAGACATGGGCACACTGAATATAACATAGGTAATAACATAAATGAATAGACAGTAAAGCATAATGTACAATCGCAGGGAGGAAGAAACATACCAAGACGGAGAAGAGGCAGGAAGGCGATCCCAAGAGGCGGCGTGTGAGCACGGAACAACCAACAGACAGAGAGCAATCACAGAAGCAGTCGTACGCACTTTGAGCAGAGAAAAAGCACCCCAGTCTGAAAGAATGAACATTAGCACAGGAAGGGAAGAACAGAGGTGGAAGCAATACTGACACAAGGAAACCGAATTCGCAAAAAGGATGGAAGCAGACAGTACAGTCACCTAATCCATGGTGCGAATGCTACAGTGAGGTCTATCCCATGATGCCGATGCTGCAACAAGGCACTCAACTGGAAGAAAAAGAGGAACCAGGAAGCGAATTCCTGAACACAGAGGCAGTAAACTTGCTGACAGCAGGAGAACGTGAACCTGGAAGAGCACAGATTACAATTAGGCTCAGCTCTGTACAGCAAACATATGAGCACATACACGTATATAAGGAAACAGATGAATAGATTTATATGTATATAGAAACCACCTAAAAAAAGAGTGCAGCACAGGTAACTAAGCATGAAGACATGGGAACACCGAATGTAATATAAGTAAAAACATAAATGAATAGATAGCAAAGAACAATGTACGATCGTAGGGAGCAAGGAACATACGAAGAGGGAGAAGAGGCAGGAAGACGATCACAAGACCCGGCGTGTATTCACGGAGTAACCAACAGACACAGAGCAATCACAGAGGCAGTCATACGCAGTGTGAGTAGAGGAAAAGGACCCCAGCCTGAAGGAACGAACATTAGCACAGAAAGGCAAGAACAAAGGTGAAAGGAACATTGGGACAGGGAAACCGGATTCGCATAAAGGATACAAGCAGACAGTACGGTGAAGTAATCCATGGTGCGATTGCTGCACCGAGGTCTACCCCATGATGGCGAGCCTGCAACAAGGCACCAAATGTAAGAGAAAGAGGAACCCGGAAGGGAACTCCTGAATACAGATGCAGTGGACCTGCTGACCGCAGGACAACATGAACCTGGAATAATACAGATTACAAGAGGAAGGCAACCATAGGGAAAGAAAGAGCAGAAGCATATGGAAACTGAATACTCACCTAATGGACGACCCGGAAGGGAACAGCTAGATACAGAAACAATGAGGTTCGTAGCCGCAGAAGGACACCAACCTGGAAGAAGAAAGAAAAGGAAACAATGTTGCTGAGGGACTGCATTATTGCAGCTGAAACATAGGGAAGGAGCCTCTTTGAATGATGATTTCCCAGGTCAGCCATTTCTCACATATAGAAACTGTCGTCTATAATCCATCCAAGCTTACTAAATGACATGCATGTCTGTTGTCTAACAAACCCAGTTCCAATCCTAATAATGACACCAAGGTAAAACCAGGTAAGATGACAAATAAAATCTTCCTCTGACGTCTGAACTGATAGAAGCTTTACGTGCAGAAATTCCTGACAATCTATTGACATGTTGTTGGCACAAGACTTAAGTATACCAGTCAGACAATAGAAACTTTAACTATGGAACAATAGACCCTTCTCCTTCAGCTAATTGCAAAGCCATTTTGGATGTGCAAATACAAATTAAACAGCACATATTGTGTAGCTAAATCTGAAGCTGTTTTCAGTGCAGATTGTTAAGAAGGTAAAATGTATGTAAATTAAACAGCACATATAAAAGTGCACTCATGACTGCAGGTGACCAAGATCCAAACGGTAGAGCAGAAATCATCAGAAATGCACAGTAAGAAACCAAAGAAATATCATTCACATGGTGACTGCTAAGATGTATGGCGGCTAGGGTTTCCTCGAGCAAGGGCGAATGTTGTGGACACATATAGATAGTCACAGCGAAGAGGAACGAGCCTCCGGGAGCGCTGGGAAAGAGATCCAGCGGGAAGAGAGTTAAGAAGAGAGGGAGGGAGGGGCAGGTAGCAAACCGAGGAGGCAACGGCACGACGAACAGCGGGGGGCCGCTGGGAGCAGCCATGTCGGGAGAAGGGGGGCACCCGTGCCGATGGCCACCGGGCGGCGGCCGCTGTTGCCACGCCGGGCCGAGGACGGGACCGCCGGAGGGACAAAAAAAGCCGCGGCGGCAAGCCCGGAGGGCGGCCAACCGGCCGCGGCCGCGCCCACCCGTGGCACACGGGAGGGAGGAGGAAGAAGGCGACGCCGGCCGGGCGGCAGCCCTCCCGCTATGGCACCGCATCGGAAGAGATCGGGTGGAGGAGGCCTTTTTCCCAGGACCGATGGATGGAAAAGAAAAAATACGGAACCGGGGCAACAAAAAGGAAGCGCGTGTGCAGGAGCACCACCACACCGATAGCGACATCGCCTCCGCCAGACTGACGGGCAGATTCCCCGGCCGCAACCCGCGTTGACCATGGCGCAGGAGACACGGAAACGGGAAACAAGAACAGAAAACACCGCAGGGGAATACAGAAGAACCGAAACGCAACAATCGAAAGCAAGACAAACAACGCAGACAGGACAGCGAAGGAAAGAGAGCTCACCAATCGGAAGGACGGCGGGGAAAAGGACCGACGGAGACGACGAGGACGGCGAAAGCGGAGCGGACGAGGCGAGAAGAGGATGAAAAGCGAAAAGCAAAAGGTGGAGTGGACGGAGTGGGCAATGCCAGTAACATAGGGAAACAGAAGGCAGCGGGTCGCAGCGGGCGAACGGACAGCGACACGCGTGTCCGCAATCCACAACAGAACCCAAAGCGGCAGCGAGAGCAAAGCAATAGACGGAGATGGAAACGAGATGGGAACAGTAACGAACAGGACACGTGGACACCCTAAAATCTGGCCGTGGCGCCCCAAATTGAAGAAGGTAAATGCTACAAGACCCAGATTTCAACTAGCAATAACTTTGGATATTTAGGGTGTGTCTAGTTCAGTTGGTGAAAAAAATTTGTGCGAAGTGGAAACAACAAGATGAATCTAAAATGTATAATTAATCCATCATTAGCAAATATTTACTTGTAGCACCACATTGTCAAATCATGGACTAATTAGACTTAAAGATTCGTCTCGTAAAATCATCGCAATCTGTGCAATTAGTTATTTTTTAGACTATATTTAATACTTCATGCATGTTGTCAAACATTTGATATGATAGGTGAATAATTTTTACAAAGTGAAATAAACATGGCCTTAGTTTGAAAACATGAATGTCATTATGTGTATTTTCCTTAAGAAATACCATCAGTTTAGGAAATCTATTAAAAAACTCAACCCTAGGGGTTTGCTGAAACGGCTAATTTTTTATGAGAAGAAAAACACTGTTGCAACAAACTGATAAACTGGCTGATAAACTGAAGTGAACAATATATAGAAAACTATGGTCAAAGGTAAATATTAGAAACCATGTTAAGCCCCCTAAAAAAAAAGAAAGAAAGATGATGGGAAGGAGGACAGGTGTGACAAAAATGCTAAAAGAAACAACCAATTAATGATATTTTCCACACATAAGTCTCACAGTGCCGGTTCATTTTACACATACTGTACAGAAGGATATAACATGTATGCATCCTAAATCTGCAAACAAATCTTCTCTTGTAACCTATACTTCCTAATTGTAAAGTAATGGGAAAAAAAGGTTCATTTTAGCTTTTTCCAGATTATAAGTACACGTGGTAATATGAACAAATGAACTAAAGTGAACCATAGGTGGAGTTTCCACCGTTGCAGATTGATTTTAGTTGGCTTCTGTAGTAACAGCAAACTCCACCATGCGAGCTTCAGGCTTAATCAGCTGTCCATGTCAGACCGTCAAGTTGCTGAAAGTGGGAGCTCTGCATCACTAGCCAGCTAGCATCAATCATCTGTATATACTGGCTTTTGCCAGACTTTGGTGTTCTTTTTGGGATCATCGCAGAGGGTCAAATCACTGTCAAATTCTCTCATTGTCTTGACAAATGTCTTTGCTCCTTGCATCATTAGCCTCTCTACCATGAATAGCTGATAGTTATTCTCAATTATTGGGTCCAATATTCTACTGAAGTTGGACGAGTATGCTAACTTGTACCTGAATTGTTTCCAAAGAACGAGCAAACACTTTCAGACAAGGTGATTTTCTTGATACAATAGCACATATGGATGTAGAAATCGGAATAGCATTTAACCAGTATACAGATTGAAGAACTGACATGACCAGACACATGAAAACATCTAAAGTGCTTAAAAGTGAACAGAAAAATAAATTTAACTGCCTTAAGTAATCCTGAATAACAATAATGAGGACAGCTTTCCAGCTGTACTCACCAAGTACTCTGTAATGCATTAGGATGCAGGAGAAAGAAAAATGTTAATTTAAACAAAGCCAGAGACCCTGGTTGGAGAAGTGAAATGAAAAAACAGCACAGATAGTACCTGTCTGACAGAGGTGCGAAGAAGCCTGGAGTTCTTTCATTTGATGCAATGTACAAAGTTCGACCTGGTGGAATCCATTTTGCAATTCTTTTTCTGATGTACTCAGGGCGGGTGTCTCTATCTAGATGAGGATGAAGGCTCCGTTCAACACCAAATCTATCTTTCCTATTTTTCAATAGATCGCCACGTCTCACATGAATAGCATCATAATCACCAAGTATTTCTTTCATCTGAAACCGAGGAACTGATTTAGGGGTTACATCATAGCCTGCAATGAATATTGGAAAAAGTCTACTTAACTCCCCCACCTATGGGGGGTAGACTACATAACCCCCCAACTATGAAACGGTCTGATTTACCCCCTGAACTTTTCAAAACCGTCTATTTTACACCTCCGGCGGTTTTTTCAACGGCGGTTTGCTACAGTAACCCCGGTGCTGCTACAGTAAATCCAGGATTGCTACAGTGCCCGGTTGTTTTGTCCTTTTCTTTTTTATTTATTTCCGCTGAATCTTTGAAAAATCATAAAAATCACAGAAAAATCATAAAATAGAAAATCCAATTTTGTTGGACTCCACATAAGTAGATCTACACAGTGAACATATAATATGGTATATTTTAGTATAAAATTTTTGCTAGTCTTTTTCTTTTCTATTTATTTTGGCTGAATCTTTGAAAAATTATAGTAAATCATAGAAAAATCATAAAATAGAAAATCTAATTTTGTTGAACTCCACATAAGCAGATCTACAGAGTGAATATATAATATGATATGCTTTGGCACAAAGTTCTTACTCTAGCTTTAGATTTATACTTTTCTGTAATTAATTGAAATAATTCAAAATTATAGCTTCTATAATTATTTTATTAAACTAAAGTATACCATATTATATATTCACTTTATAGATCTACTCATGTGGAGTTCAAAAAAATTTGATTTTCCATTTTATGATTTTTCTATGATTTACTATGATTTTTCAAAGATTCTGCCAAAATAAATAGAAAAGAAAAAGACTAGCAAAAATTTTGTACTAAAACATACCATATTATATGTTCAGTGTGTAGATCTACTTATGTGGAGTCCAACAAAATTAGATTTTCTATTTTATGATTTTTCTGTGATTTATTATAATTTTTCAAAGATTCAGCGGAAATAAATAAAAAAAGAAAAGGACAAAACAACCGGGCACTGTAGCAATCCCGGATTTACTGTAGCAGCGCCGGGGTTACTGTAGCAACCGCCGTTGAAAACCCACCGAGGGGTAAAATAGACAGTTTTGGAAAGTTCAGGGGGTAAATCAGACCGTTTCATAGTTGGGGGGTTTATGTAGTCTACCCCCCATAGGTGGGGGGGTTAAGTAGACTTTTTCCAATGAATATTACATAATATGACAATAGAGGGAATAACTTGATTTAAGAACCCATGTAAAGGAGAATTAACAATACTCAAAACCATACTTCCAAATCTGATGTAAGCTTGACAAGCTACAAATCTATAGATGTTCTAGGGCATGAGACATGAACTAAGTTCTGTTTCAAGCCAAGTCAGAAGTCTGTGCAGCCTTGGCATATCGTATTAATGGCTTGGCATAAGAAAGTGCAATAGAAGTAGACAAACATGTATCTATACCTGCAGGGTGCTGATTATATAATTTGCTTTATGGATGCAATACCGAAACAACAGCAACGCAGAATTTACACTGTGCTTTGAATGGATAAATGGAGTCATCAGACATTTATCCAATGTCAGCTTTCAGTTACCAGCAATAGTTCCCCACTTTAGGTACATCATCAAATGGTAATTTAAGGTCAGTACAGATTAAGGATTGTATGAAACAACTGGGTCAAATCATTCTAACAATAAACAAGAATATGAAAATAACCAAAAGATTGAGGAAAAGAAACAGAAACACACTACCAATCCATTTCTCAAGTACTTGAGACTGCAAAAACAAGACAGGAGAGAAAAAAATACCTTATTTGCTGCATTTCTCAAATTCTGTGCTGGCATACTCGGCAAAAAGTTGTAGGATAACATTACTGAGCTGCGGTTCTTGCGATCCTTACACTCCATAAACCTGAATTTCAGATACGAGCTTAATGTTTGGACATAACAATTGATTAAAATTAGCATAGGCACTGCTGAACAAAATATTAAGTCCGGATGAAGTAAAAACAACGACACTACAAGAACCTGTGTGCTTACCAAGCAAGGGGACTTGCAGTGCGGTTTATTATGAGAGCTGTTGAGTATAGGGAATTTTGTTTAAGTTCACTTCTGCTAATTCCTTGCACATGTGCCACACCTCCCACTTCTAGTTTCATGCTTCTTGATACTATATCATGCCATTTTTTTGAGTTGTCCAGAATAACCGGTACAGTTCTTGAGATCTGATCTATATCATATAGAGACTCCATTGCACAAGAACCTTCTTCCCATCTACAAAATACTTGCTTTATTAGATAGTAAAATATGCAAACTTCATTGTGGTAAAAGTAAAACAGCAGAGAGATAGATGCGGCTAAGAAGCAAAAACCTCTGTTTTGTAGTCGCACCACTTTGGATAACTCCCTTTGTGTTATGCAGTGAACTTAGGCACATTCTTGAGGGCATCACAAATATTCTGCAAAGAAACAAAAATAGTAAATCTTTTTTTCTCCTTTTGTAGTCACAAAACAGTAGCACATTAGCCGGTTTATTCAAGACATTAGCATTCTAGCATCAGTCTTCTAGTCTCCACATTCCAGATTTCAACGAGATGAAAATTTAGCTAATCCAAAAAGAACTAGTGAGCATGGTAAGTTAGCTATTACTACCTGCCAAGGAAAAGGGCCTCCTCGAGAGCACAGCGGAGGCTGGACTCCTGGTGCCCGAGCCCCGCGCAGGAGCCGCAATGTTTGCCGGGGCAGTCCACGCGGCTGCCCCAGTAGAGGTACTTGTCGCCGCTCTTGGCCCCGGATCTCCAAGAACCCGACAGCGAGGCGGCGGGGGATGAGGAGACGAGGCAAAGGACAGCCAGCGCCGCTGCCGCCGCAAAGGCGGTCAGGAGAGTTCTCGCCGGTGGAAGCGGCGGCACCCTCGGCTTGCGGCCGCCGCCACCGGCCGCAGTGATCCGGGGAGGGATCGCCATAGGAGAGGAGTGCGAGGGAAGGCTGGGACCAGGGTCCAGGGCTGTCAGTCTTGTCACTGCCGTGGATGCCACTATAACGGTAGGCCGTTCAAGATTAATCCAACGTCTGAAACCAGTCCGACACCGTGGGTTGTGGATTATTGATACATTACTAGCAGGGTACGCGCGTGATGCCGCGCGTGCAGTTGATGGTCGCGTCTGTGTGTTGTGGTGAATTAGTGTTTTTGTGGGCTTCGTTTATTCGTTGCGGTAATGGGCCTAAAGCGTGTATATAGATGTGCCTTTTTTTTCTTGAACATGGTATGGTATAGTATGTGCATGTAAAAGACAGTAATAAGTACTCAAGGTTATCTCTAAGAACGACTGACGCCAAATTAGGAAATTCACGATCGAATGATAGAAGCTAGTGATTTTTACAATGGATAGTCTTTTGCATTTCAAAACAATATATATCCTTTTTTATAATGGTGGATTCTATAAAATCATTGAGTCAGACATTACAAAATATGGTTTCACTAATAGAACTGGTAGCGGCGGCAGCACGATAGACGCGTGGAGGAGTTTGGTACGGTGAATTCCTCCTATGCATATGAAGGGCTTTTGTTAACAGTCACACATGGTTGTGCGGTGGATTAGATGCTAATGCGCCGAATTAAAGAGAAAGGGAAAAAACGAAGCTGACAACAAAAAATCGAACTGTACATTGAGGCCCCACGTGAACAGTGGTGGGATACGTTATGCACCTACTTGAGTAAAGATAAATTATGGTAAACATTAAATACGCAATATACCACACCTACTCATGGGGCGCTAGAATTTCAGGGATTCTTTCTACAATTAGGACGTAGATAGTGCCGGCTTAAAGAGGAGCCAAAGGAACCAAGCTGAGCAAAAAAAAGAGAAAAACCGAACAGTACACATGGGACCCGCATGAACAGTGCAGGCCTATGTGAACAGTACAGCTACAGTAGCCAGAGGCCTGATGAGGCGCGGAAACTTCCCGCGATAAAGAGTTACTTATATACATTTATATATCAGAACTGCCGGCGCACGGACGTGCGATGGGAATAAATCCCATCGGACATCTCTACCCTGCACAGCCCATCCGCTTTGCCTCATCTCATCTGCTCCCACTTCCTCCTCCCACTCCACCAAGTCCCATCGAACGTCTCTACCCGCACGGCCCGTCCGCTTTTGCCTCATCTCATCTGCCTCCGTTCCCTCCTCCCTTGACTCTGCCATCGTAGTGTTCCACCCTCTCCTCTTTTCTATGCTTAGGCAGCACTCGGCAGTTGAGAATAAGCAGCGGTCGAGGATGAGCACAACCCCAGCACGCCCCCTCCACAGCTCCCAAGTCCACCACCCCCTAGCGCACCACGCGGTCCACCGACCCTCAGGTTGCTTCCGTCGAACAACATAAAACACTTGTAACATGAAAAAACATAAGATGAAACATTTGTAATATGCACTTGCAACATTTGTGTGGAACACATGAAACATTCAAAATAAACGCCTGCAACTTGCACCATGAAACTCATTGTTGCAACATAAGACTGAAACAACTGAAACATTTGGAACATACTGTTGCAATATATGTGTGAAACACGTGCAACATCAAGATAAAAAACCTTTACAACATACATCTAGAAATAGATAAAACATTTTGAACAAACGCTTGCAACATGCAATTGAAACACTTGCAACATATGAAAACATGTGTCAACATCCACCGATCTGCATTTGCAACATCCATATAAACACAACCGCAACATACCTCCCGAAACGCCTGAAACACTTGAAACATATATTTACAACTTATGGGAGGAGGCTCCTGTGCCGATCGATTCTGACCGCCAGGGTGGGAGCCATCCGCGAGCGGTTATGCACAAGCATCCCTAGCATCAAGCAGTAGCAGCAGAAGCAAAGCCCCATCGCCAATCAACGCCACCAAAGATCATGCTTGGCTTGGGCAGGCGGGCAAAGACGCACGACGACCAACACCCGACCACAGTGCGGCGATGGGGAGCGAGTGCGCGTTCGATGAGGGAACGGTAGCGGCGTGGACGGAGCGAGCAAGCACCAGTGCCAGCGATGGGGTTGGAGGGAGCTAGAGGCACATGCCGAGAGGGAGCTGGCGGCGCGCGACAGAGACAAGCAAGCACGGCGCTTCTATTTCTACGGAATACGGTGGGGAAGAGAAGAAGCGAAGGGATAAGGATGGATGATTTTAACTTTTTCTATTTAATATAATTGCATGCAGTGGGAAGAAGCAAGCGGTGGGTAAGATTCCACGTAGAAGTGGGCCTGCGGAGGCGTTCGACGCGTGGGCTGTGGTGTCCGACGATGTCGAACGGCCGATAAGTAGCATTACCATTTATATATTTGTAGGCGATTTTTTTTCCTAAGCCACTGCACACTCTAAACACAAAATCATCTCTCCAATATTAGAAGGTACTCCCTCCAGAAAAAAAAACAATATATCATTTTTAACTTGTAGACATCATGTTTAATCATTCGTTTTATTCAAAATTTTGTATAAATATGATATTTATTTTATTATTAGAGATATTTAATAATAATTTATTTATTTTATAATGTGTACAAATTTTTGAATAAAATAAATGATCAAACATGTCTAAAAAAGTAAAAGGTGAAATTTTTTTTGAGAAAGAGGGAGTAGTCGGTAAAATGAGTTTTCCAACTCGCTAAAACAAGTAGTCTTTAACCATTTCTAATATCTCATTCTTAAGCTATAAGGCAATTTTACACTAGGAATTCTAAACTATGTCCAAATCACCCTGGCCAGATACATTTTCTTTCTCTTTTATATATTTGATTGGGAACCTCCTTTCATCTTCTTTCACGTATCCTTAAATCTTCAGATCGGTCCTTAAATCTTCATATTGATCCATTAGATATACACCAAGTGCGGGAAATTTGGGAGTTTAGATAAGAAGTCGTTAGAGAGTTTTTTTTCAACTTACAAAAAAATCAAGATTGAAAGTAAGCTTTAGAAACTTTTGGAGATGCTCTAACAATGACACTACTCTTACCCACTTCGATCTACATCTACTCAAACGAATTTAGGTAAAAATTTGTTAATTTCTGCTTCAATCTGCCCCAATACATGTGGATTAACTGAATATATATGCAGCAAGATAAGGCCTAACTAGATTAAACATTCATCTTTATGCCAGTCGTAGAAGCTCAAACGTGACCAAACATATGTCATATCAAAATATAAAATTTTGTAAAATCAGAAGGCCTCAGCCTTGTCTTACAAGGAATAAGATAATGGATCTAGGGAAGTGGCTGAAAGAAATATGGCTAAGCTTGTCCCTTAGGTCTCTTCGAGCTTCCTCAATAGATATATAGATCCTTCATGGAAGAAGAGTAACTTCAAGAAACAAATAATCAGTATTCACTTTGTCCGATTGTGATGATTTGAGTTCCTACGCCCAACTAAGTATATTTGTGCATGTGAGTGCAGTTGCTTTGTGAACAAATTAGAATATAAGAAGCATATCTTCATGTTTAGTTTGATATAGAAATCATTAAAGTGTACTCCCACCGTCCCTAGATAAATTAATTTCTATATTTGCCTTAAGGTATTTTTTTTTTGTGTTTGACTGAATTTATAGAAAAAGTACAAATATTTTTGACACCAAATGTGGACACTATGATAATATAGTTTATGGTGTATCTAATGAGACTAATTTGTGTCATAAATTTTGACACTCTTTTTTTTTATAGTCAATCAAACTTTTAAAAAATTAGGATTTGATTTACTTGGGGAAGAGGGAATAGTTTATATTTAAATTTCCTGTGTTTTGGCTTTTATAGAAAATCCACATAGCTTTGGTAATCTATAAATTTACAAATAATTTGTAAAAAGTATGATAATCTATAAATTTACAGATAATTCACTTATAACAATCCATTGCAAGTTTGTTTCTAGTTTTTGTAAGAAAGCCTATTCACCACCCTACATCTTGATCCTTTAAATTGAATATCATTAATAACATTTTCCCAATCTTCTAGAAATACTCAAAATGGCTTTTGTGTGGCTCAAAATGTGGTTTCATGCCCATTTTAAGCATTCTAACATTGTAGATTCATCTTACCAAATTCAAATCATGATCACTTTGGAAAAGCATTTTGCCAATGCATACATCTTAGTGTCAAAGATTACGAAGGTAAATTGTCGTTGATTTTGGCTAGGTGTGCTAGGGTGATAGTTGCGTGTTCGCACCATTTATGGAATGGCATCTAGAGCCAGCTAGGCATCAACGAAGATCAAGATAATGACATTGCTAATATTTGACTAAATCCTTATCCATGTATGAAATCGAAACCTTCACGATTGCATTCCAAATATGTCAACACAACGTCCAGTGAAAACGCAACAACAGAATGACATATCTGCGTCTGCGTTCACATCTATGCAAACAAATTTCTCCTTTTATCTCATTGTGTGTGTCTATATAATCACTTGCATTGTTCCATCTATTGTATACTCCATCTACATACTACTCAAAGGCTAAACTTTGCCAAACTAAGGCCTGGTGAAGGGTAAGCCATCCATGGGTAGGAAAAAGATCGAGATGAAGCGAATTGAGTCTAAGGAGGCACGTCAGGTATGCTTCTCGAAGCGCCACCAAGGCCTATTCAAAAAGGCTGGTGATCTCTCCATTCTATGTGGTGCTATGGTCGTTGTTGTTGCCTTCTCCCCTGCTGGTAGGCCGTTCTCCTTTGGTAGTCCCTCCTTTAGGGTTGTGATAGATCGCTTTCTCACTTTGATGAGCCCTGCTACAAGTGATGAGACATGTGGTACTAGTGGTGGGAAGACACTCATTAAGCAACAAATGAATTTAGAGTGTTCAGACTTAGGACAATCGATTGAGGTTGAGAAGGAGAGAAAGGAGAGGTTGAAGGAGATGATTGAGCATCACATAGATTCACACATGCTGCATTTACTGACTACCGATGCCTGTCTGTTAATGCTTGATGAGCTACATGATTTCCACAAGAAGCTTCAAACAATACAAGATGTTATTAAGGAAAAGATCAAGAAGGTGTTGCAAGAACAACCAACAAGGTCATATCCACCTGAATTCATGAATTTGGCTTCAAGGTACCAGCTTGATGAGAATATTGCTACACCCATTTCTTCCATGTCTCTGAATTCCATCCATGGGCTTATTGGTGGGCTCAATATCAATGACTCCTTGGCTAGTGGCATCCACACTATCGGTATCTGGGCGAGCTATGCCACTGATCAACATGATGGGTGATGGATGCAACTAAATATGTATAGGGAATAATAATGATAAATCATGTGACGCATTGGTCATTGATAATATAATATGTAACCCATGTAATTCCTATTATTTTGTTGGCTGTGTGTCACCAATATACATTTGAGATATGTTTTCAAAGATAAATCCAAGATACATTGGTCTTAGTCAGAACACCCGGTGTTACGTTAACCTAAACCCGCCACATGTCATCATAAGCATTGCATGAGCATTCATGATTAGACGACCATGACATGAATAACTAAAATAAGTTTATAAATTTCTAGGGTTTGCTTGAGCTCTTTTATATTGTATGTGTACACCATTTAAATTTCACTAAAGGATTAATTAAGGTTTTAAAGGTGATTAACATAAAATCAACCTTGGTGTGCAAGAGTGTTTGGCTAACTATGTTTAACTTTCCAAACATGTTTTACAAGTCAAATGATGCAAAGCAAGAACAAGAATTGGATTTGAAATTCTAATGCCAACTCTTTCCGTAATTGGCTAAAGTGTTGGAATTTCAATTTCATTTTCAATTTCGGGAGCTAACCGTAATTAATTTTCTAAATAAAAGTTGCTAATCTTTGGCACCATTTCAAAGTATAAACTTTATACTTTGAAAATGTGCTATTGGTTGGGTCTTAAGATCACTAATTAATCATTAATTAATTGCCCAAAGATTCAATTTGAAGTTTCTTTTTGAAAACCCTAAATTTCAAAAAAAGATTCTTTGCCCTTTTCAAATTGTGCTCAAAATATTCAAAATTTGGGAAAACTTCAAAAATACAGATTGTACATCTCTTGGAGCTCTACAAGTTTGGTATATAAAGTTTTTCAAGTTTTTGAATAAAATTTTAAATAATTTCAAAAGTTCTTTAAATTAGGAATTATCCCCTTTTGAATTTTAAACTCCAATTCAAAAATTATTCAGTTTCATGAAAAACTTTCTAAATGAAAGTTGTAGATCTTGAAAAAATAGAACAACTTTTATTTTTGGAGATTTTCATCTTTTATTCAAAATTTAAAAGTAATTTTGAAAATCCTTAAAGTTAGGTTTTGCCCTCTTTTTGAATTTGAAATGCAAATTCAAAATTTATTTGAATCTGACTAAACTTCCTTAATGAAAGTTGTAGATCATGAACAGTTGTGCAATCCATATTTTTGGAGAATTTTGAGTTCAGTTCAAATTTTTTGGAGTTTTTGATCAAAATAGTTTCATATGCATAGTGGTGAGGTGGTGGGGGGGCTCTTGTGCAAGCCAAGGGTTGGCAGGTATGGCGGCCGCCTCGCCGACCATCGCCGTGCCACCTCTCCCCCGCCGCACCTTCGCGTCGCGCTGCGCTGCTCAAGGCCCCTAATGGTCGGGCCCCCTATAAAAGTCGCGCCGTCGTCGGCGGCTTTTCTCCTCCACCGGCCGTTTCCGCTCCTATGGCGGTCGCCGGGAGTACCCTTCCTTAGCCGGTGAAATTCGCTCTATCCATTCCACCACCGTCCTCCAGCTTCTGTTCTCGCCTCCGCCACACTATTGCGCATCTACCAAGCCGCTAATCGCTTCCCGTATCGACGCTTAAGCCACCCAAGCGCCGCTGCCCCGTCGCCTTCCTCGCAGCCGGGGAGCTCGCCGCTGTGCTTGCACGCGTCAAGCACTCAGGTGAGTCCCATGACCACCCGAAGGCGCGTCCCCGCTCCTGCCGTGTGCGCTGGATGCCGTCGGCCCGACACCACCGCCTCTATCGCGTCGGCCCGGCGGGAACGCCACCAAGGCGGCCGTGCCAAGCTCCTCCGGGCCACCATGATCGCCCGGTATGGCTCCACAGGGCATCAATCGAACCCATGTTTTAGCTTTGTTGCGTTTGTCCGGTTATGGAGAGGGTGGTGGTGTCTTCGCCGCCGCCAATGGCCTCACCGTCGGCGAGGTAGCCCGGCCAGGCGCCGCCGCCCGTCTCGTTTGGATGAGGGAGAGGAGGAAGAAGAAGAGAGGCCGGCTGGGCGGGGGCCTTTGGGCCGAGCCAGGCCGGGTTAGGCCCAACGGTTTCCCCTCTTTTGTTTTTAAGGTTTAATTATTTTCTTTGCTTTTGAATAGTGCTGCAAATTGTCTTTTTCATAATGATTTTATCTGGGAAAATAAAAATATGAGAAAAATATTTATGTGATCTTCCTGATGTGTAGTTTCATATAAAAATATGTGTGCAACATGTTTATCAATTTTGGCATGCTTAATAATTCCATGTTTTAATTAATAAATGGCTAGTCTTTGATTTTTGTAGAGTAATTTATTAATCCAAAAATCATGAAATTTTAGGGTTAAGCTTTGCATGTGAAAAGTGACCACCACTAAAATTTTGGTACTGTTTTGAGCAAGTTTGCTATAAAGAATAGTTTTCACCTTGTTTAAAGCCTGTGAAAATGATTAATAAAATAACTATTAGTTAATTAGTTTACTAATTAAAATGTTGGGTGATTTGTGGTATTGTTTGAAGACCCTAGATCCGCAACCCTCCCTGGTCCAAGGCATGATCATGCATGGTTTATAGATAGTGTTGCCTATATGTTTAATAATTAATAAAATGACTTAAGTAGTTTATAAATGCTTCACTTAGGTTGATTCCCTTTTGGTATGATTTGAAGACCATGAATCACTTCTACCCTAATGATCCATGGCTTGGTTGTGTAATATTAGTTGTAGTCATCATCACATGTGTAGTATAGATTAATCTTTTATTAGCAAGTTAATTAGCGGCTTTCAACAACTGTAAAAATGGTTAATAATCTTAGTAGTTCCTAATCACTATTAGGATTGATTGACTTTGGGATTGAGTGATGACCTTAGGTCATTAACCCTAATGACCTTCGGCATTTTAATTACGTTGATTGTGTTGTGTTATCAGATGCCGTCGTTGTTGCTAATTATGATTCCCTTGATACAACTATACCATGAAGGAAAGTTGTACTCAAGATAATATGAGATTAAGTTGTTTCATCCATGTTGCCCTACATCATGCATCATGTCATGCATTTCATCATACTTAGCATACATCATTTCATGTACGCATAGTTCACGTGAGAGCGAAGGATCGCGATGGTCAAGCTCCAAAGAAGATTCGCTGTGATCCAACCCTGACAAGATGAATCCACGAAGAGTTTGATGTCAAGACTAACAAGTTAACCTTCTCTGCAACGCAGGCAAGCCCCGGATGCATTCAACCCTTCCTTAAATTTTGAAAGTTCTTTATAATTTTATGTTGATGATATGATGCATTAGGTGTAGGAGTTGAGTGATATCCTATCTTGATGCATTTACCGTACCTTGATATACTATCCCCGAAACCTGTTTTGATTTGAAAATATTTAGTATATGCTTAGTCTTGCCGATAGCATAAGCTTTGCAAATAAAATATTTTCAAAAATTGATCACAATATCCCCGTTGAGGGCAATTATGAAAACCCGATGTTGCTTATTGTTTATCCTTTACTTCGATCGGGTCAAGGGTACTCAATAAGAACATGATGATGAGTAAATTGAGACGCCGGTGGAGTGACTTGCATCGGGGAAGGGCTAGTGCCCCCGTGTAGTGTCGTCCACTTGTGTCGGTTAAGGACCGTCCGATGTTTGGCCCCGGGATCATGAGGTTATTGGATAGTACTAGTCGCATGCTAATGGCGGTAAGCTCCCCTTGCACGATCCATACGAACGGACAGGGACGGGAAGTAGCGTGTACCCACACTACGAGCACACCACCGTCGACCGGTTGTGACCGACGGCGTAGGGAGATGGTGTCTTGTGCTCTCGTGGCTAGGACCCGTTCGTGCGGAGAAATGCAAGCGTGAGTTGATGTATGTGATATGTTCGGTCCTGCATACATCGTGGTGGCTAGGAAGCCCCAATTTGGGTATATAAAGCGATTCGAATCGTCGTTGCTTCACGATATGGGAGACTTGATCCGAGTCCCGCATCGTAGTAATGAGGAAAGTTGCCGAGGATGGAAAGTTTCGAAATCGAGATCTTGCTTGACAAGTGATTGCTCTAGACTAGGATAACCTAGATGGATAGCTTAATGCTTAATGAAAATATCAGATAAGAATGAATAGTAAGGATCAACATTAGTCGCTTTTCTGCAAAGGTGTCTTTGATTCTTGCTAAAGCCTTACCTTGATTCCTATCAACCAGCATTCCTGAGTCTTCTCCCCTCTTTTTTCGTCGGGTAAGTCTTGCGGAGTACTTTTGTACTCGGGGTTTGTTTGACCCCCCAATTGTGTGTGTCGACCGGTGAAGCTAACTTCGGTCATACCGGTGGGCTTGGCATGATCGAATACCTTCCTTTTGCAAAGTTCTCGTCTTGCTTCCACAATCTCAGTTAAGTTTTGTTTAATTAAACTCTGATAAAATGTTGTATATTCTTCTTTTGTAAATCTTCCGCTACTCTGTTGTATTTGGATAAAACGGTTGTAATATCGCAAGTTCTTTGTAAGAAGTTGATCCTGGAGGATCGTGGTGTCATCGAGGTTTCACCCGACAGGACATTCTGAGTTATGTGGTACATAAGTACGGCTGATAGAGGTCTTAAGGACAATGTCAGGTGCTTGTGGGCCATATAATTTGGAAGGTTCTGCCACATAGTCTTTAAAACATGGTTCATCTTAATGTCCATATATGCTAATATTGTCATTTTCATGCAACATACCTTGTACTTTTGATATGATATTGCACCATTTTCAAAGTGGAATATATATACTCGTGTGTTGCAATGCTTTGGATAGATCTCAAAACCATGTATGGAATCACATGGCTTCCATGTATCTTGCTACATTTAATATAAAAAAGAATCCTTGGCCATTTGATCTAATCCATCTTACGTCGCTGGCACACAAGGATCGATCATCGTAGATATGAAAGGTTCATTTTCATTGGAAGCATTTTCTATAAGACACCCTAATTTTGTGGTCATAGCTAGAGAACATGATACAAAATTCATTTTTGTGCCTACAAAAATATTCATTTTGGTTTCAGAGAGACAGAGAGAGACTTTGAAATGGTTATTTTGCCGTTTTAGTTATCGATGCCCACATGCACGTACATGGAACCTACCCGTCAGTACCTTTCTTTGATGGCTGCCATCCGGTTCCTGTGAACTTGATCCAACGGCACATGATCTCTCTGCACTTCTCCTCTGGTTCAATGTCTGCTGCAATTCCGCTAAACGTCCTCTGTAGTGTGATACTGTGTTCTTTATGACCGTTAATTTTATAAACTTTGTCTAGATTAAATCAATTCAATATTGGTATTTAATTTTGCAATTTATTATCCTATCATGCGATCTGTCTACTTTTAGTATAAAATTCTGCTATTCCGTAGCAACGTATGGGCACGCTACCTAGTGAGTAGAAAGTCACAAAGTATGGTTGATTATCACTATCCCCCAACTCCATGGGCGGATCTGCGGCCCAGCCCGTAGTCATTAGCCAAATAAAACTCTGTAGCCCATATAGTTTTTAGACCAATAAGGCCACAAATGAAGCCCATTATGAGGAACAGAGCAGTGTTCTGACTCCATGACTCATGAGCGACCAAGGCAACTTCCGTCCACCGCTATTCGCTGAGGTCCCAAGGCCCAAGCAGCTAGCCAGCCGGGACCGAGCCTTAGCTCGGGTGGTATGAAGGCTGCCGGTCACGGTTCGAGTGATGTCGGACGCGTGATTTTCCCCACCGGGAACAGTGTTCCCAAATAAATTTCAGCAGCCTTTCGCGCGTGGAGCCACAAAGGGAATACGACGCGCCCGTCGCCTCAAGAAGGACGCGATCTAGTGGTCTGAGTGTAGTTGTAGGTTTGCTTGTGTACGCGTGGTGTGAGTGTGGTGTGCGTGTGTAGGGTTGGTGTGAGTTGTACATGAGCAGATACTACAGCTACCCAGATGAGAGACGTCAAAAAAAAAAAAAAATCAGCTAGCCAGCCAGGCCACCGCTGTTCCAAGGTGCTCGGCTGGACACCTGGCTCCTCTAGTCCTCTGCTCCCTCCATCCCTCCGGCTCCTCTTCAGATTTCAGTTCTGACTTGTGGTATGTATGTGCTCAGATTTAATTATTTTTTAGGAGATTTTTCTTTTTTGTTCTAATTAATTTCTATTCATGTACAACATTCTTAGTGTCTTGGAGGCCCTAGTACCGAGCAAAACCTGGATCGGCCACTGCCCTACTCCAGTGTTCCTAGTGTCAAATTTTCCCCTTTCACACCACGCCATCCCCAACCAATCACTACTATAAAAATGATTTTACGTGACACTACATACTCCCACCATTTCAAATTATAAAGAATCTTAGAGACTCGATTTTTTTCAAATTTGATCAAAATTATAGAGAGAAACACAAAGATTTATGATATCAAATAGGTATATACTATAAAAATATAACTAATACAGAATCTATTGATACTTAGTTGGTACTATAAATATTATTATCTTGTTATATAAATTTGGTCAAAGTTAGAAAAAAACTTTGACTCTCCAAGATTCTACTTATAATTTGGGGTGGAGGGAGTAAATATTAATGGAGATGGTCATAAAATACAACTGCCTCATAAATGCCCAAACGAAATAGAGGTGGTCATTTTATTTACCAAAACAAAAAAAAATGTCTGCATCATAAAATTGATTTACCTATGTGGTTGTTTTATTTACGGAGATGATCAGGAATACCAACATAAAAGAATAGTCTGTTTTCAGAGAGAGACGTCTTAACCCGCCCACATTTGTGTTCCTTTGTGTAAATCTATTTTCCGGGGCGTCCCACTGCCATTAATTCAGCCCGATTCAGTATCCAACTTAAAGGCCCATCATAGCCCGTTTAATTGACTCGACCGTATATACGAACTGAAGGCCCAACTTAAGGCTATGACTCGCGCAGGTTCCTGCGGGCGTGTCCTCCTGGCGGAAACTTTTTTTTTTTTTTTTTTTTTTTTTTTTGGCGATATCCTGGCGGAAACTTAAGTTGAGAGAACTATGAAGTTATATGTCTCGTTGAGATTTAGAGTTGAAATATAAACTTTATCTCCATCAGATCTCACACAAAAAAATGTATGATATAGGTGAAAACTGTATTTTACTGTATAGTTCTCATCATATAGAGTCTAACGGATTTTTATAGTATAATTTTAAAGTATTTATATGATTTTGTATCTATTTTATAAAAGTATTTGGTTGGGCATAATACCCACTAGCAAATTTAACAAGAATCAAGATGTCCTTTAGTAAATTTTAACTTTTCCAGTGTTCAATAGTAAAGAGCGGTCACTTCCAATGTTATGTGGCAAAATTCCCCTATTAAAAAATGATTAATTAGCTGAAAATACATAAACCCTACTGAGTCTGACCAACCTTCACCAAGAAGGCTAAAATCAAAGGTACCAACGTCGGTGCCACAGTGATTACAGTGGCAGCCTGGGCACAGCAACGGCAATGTCCCAAGTTGTCAGACTTACGACAAACCAGTCAAATGAGCATGCTAAGTCCTGATGCTATCTGGTCTGAGCATATAACAAGGGATCACGCTGACACTCACACTGGAAATCTGGAATGCACACAAAAGCTCGGCGACTTTAACAAAATTATAGCAATGGTTATCCTTCACCAATAATTTAAAGGATCGCTAGAGATCAACACCAACAGACATTAGCTTTTCACCTTTTGCCGAGATCACCTCCCAGAGCCCCATCATTATACATTAGAGGCCGCCTAATCCTTCTTGTGGCAAGGATTCCAAAGTTACAAAGCTGTACATTAACTCTCATTATAGAATTATAAATAAAAACAAAAATAGCATATGTAACTGATTCTAAAAAAAGCATATGTAACTGGGGCATTAAGCGGCACAGGTGCACAGCACAAATGAAGGCAATGCCTGCATTACTGGAACAAACAAACAAACCAGGCTAAAATCCTTTAGCCTTTCCATTCTTTTCAAACCAAATCTGTACATTCCTCTGAACATCTTGAGGACAATGTCGATCCATGTTGCGAAAGACAGGACAAATATACACCTACTGAGAGTATTTTTACCTCACGCTAAGATGATCTGTTAATCTTTGTACTGGTTTCGTGGAGCTTCTACAACCAGCCATGGCATGCACTGGCCAGAGATTAGGGATTGGTCGATGCAAATGGTTATCTTAGACTTTAGGGATTGTGCGTGAAGAAACTCCATGCAATAGCTTTATGAATCCAAGGAAACTGAGGTTTCCATCTGAATGTCTGATCCAATCTTTCAGAACAACATGAAGCGGAACCGAAGGGCCAAGTCCAAGTTCCTGAAAGATGAGCATCATAAGTCACAGTTTGTTTCCTACAGAGAAACTTTGTTTTGGGATCAAACTATACCGATGCAAGTTCTTCGATCACAATTGGTCGGTTGCCCTCCTTGTCAAACAATTCATATGCTTGTTGAGCATGTTGTTCCCAGGTCTCCAGGCCTTCCATTTGATATACACTAATGGCCGCAGCAGAGAACTCTTCAAAATCAAACTTTCCATATTGGATATTGCATATCTAGCGCAACGGGTAGAATTAGTACATTGCCATGAACTGAAATATGAAAAGAACATTAGAGGACAAAGAAGTCTTACTGAGTTAACAAAGTCAAGAATCCTAGAATCATTCATTGCACCTGAGGAATTTTTCATCAATGCCTATAGAAGTTCCATGAAAATTCAGCAAGTGCATGTTGCAGATTAGTTTCAACTGATAAAGCAAAACACTAACCCCCTTCATATTTTGCAAGGATATGTGGCCACTCTTGTTTGGACCTAACAATGTAAATTGCTCTCTTAGGTAAAAGAGTTGATCTGTCGTCAGTGTCTTTGCAAGAGCCTGAAAAACTTAAAGAGCTAATTAGCAAGTCCTGTGTAACAGTTCCTTGAAGTGTCCTTTGTTCGCAATAACATCAAGAAAACAATGGCATCCCGTAATGCAGTCCCAGGAAATAAGGGTCAGTAGAATCGAAAAAATACAACACCCACAGCATGCATCTATGATAATTGATTATAATTTTTAAGGTAAAAGGCAAGCAAGGAACATACTGAATAGTTACACTTGTGATAACAGATATGCACAGAGCTGAGAAAGCTGAGCTAAGCTCAATTGGTCAAGGGTGTGGATGTATACGCAGAACAAGGTCAGGTTCCTATTGTCTTCTTAATAAAATGACACCTACTTCCTCCTAGGTTGGTCTACTTTTTTTAGAAGAACCGAGTTGCAACAGCAAGTATCCCAGGTTGAAGGCATAATGGTCAGCAGGCTATTAACAAAAGAGTATACCAGATTTACACTTCAATTTGAATTCATGATGATGCATTAAGCTAAATAGGAAGCATGGAGTACAATTATGCCCACAGGCATTCAATGTTTTTATTTACAGAGCAGTACATACTGCATATATTTATCTGAGAAAATGCGTGACAGGATCACATGAATCAGAAACAAAGCAAACATTTGCTAAGTGATGCAGATGAAACATTACCAATAAAATACACTTCAAATAATGGAGACTATTTTATATTTTTAGCATCGATTACGCTGGAAAATGGAGGCTTCAGTTATTAATCATACAACACAGGCATGAAAGATGGTGATTCGTTTGCAAAACAGTACAACCAACCTACAAAAGTATTACCCTCAAAGCAGACTTCCTTAGAGAAGATGAACTTATGTAAGCCCTCATAAGCCTGTAGATTATCATGTCTAGGTTAATCTTAACGTCCTGTGAGCCACGCATCCATGGATGGCCTGTAATTGTCAATGCATAAGAAAGAAGGGGGCAAGCTGAATAACTGGGTAAACCAAGTTCAAGACAAGAATATTACTTACAGAGAGCTTGTGCAGCCGTCATCCGCTTACGGTAATCCTTATTGAGTAGCCTTCTTACAAAGTCTTTCGCTTCAGCAGAAATGGCAGGCCATGGGATTTCATCAAAACTAGGCTCAGCTTTGAGGACAGCTCGAAAAATTCCTGACTCGGTTCTTGCCCAGAAAGGGCGGCTTCCACAAAGCAAAATATATGCAATTACTCCAATGCTCCACATATCTGCCTCAGTGCCGTAAGATCGATGGAGAACTTCAGGAGCGACATAATATGCACTTCCAACAATGTCATTAAGTCTTTCATCTGCATAATAGAATACCACATGTATTTTAATGGAAAACAATAATAAGCAATGATCCAAAGAAAACTCTGTAAGACTAACCTGGTTTAACAAAGTCAGACAAACCAAAGTCTATGACTTTCAAGGCAGAATTCTCATCCTTTGACATGAAAAGAAAATTCTGAGAAATGGGAGTAAAAGGCAGACCAACATTAGCATCAGCATAAATATCAGGCTGTCATAGCATTTCTCTTTAAACAAAAGAAGTATCAAAAAAAAATCTTGAATATAGAGAGCTGTGTATCATTATATTAGAGAAGAAATAAGGGTACAAGAACCCATACAAACACACCCACAAGATATCAGGTTACATTCATGCCTTCTGGAGACAAAAACACGACCTCGACCTTAAACATAGGCTAAGAATCCACAGAAACAACAGAGACAAGGGAATGTTAAAAGAGGTATGCAGCAGCGCACACACAGTTCCGCCAACAACTGCAAGCTTCATGGAATCATGGTGCTAAACATTAGTTGTGAATTATTCGACAAACCTTACCTCTGGTTTCAGATCTCGATGAACAACACCCTGAAGATGGCAAAATGAAGCAACACTCAGAATTTGGTGAATAACAACCTTAGCATCTTCCTCGGGATATTTTCCACCTCTGCAAAACAGTATGCAGGTATAATCAGTATTTCTGTGGAGTTAATGACTCCAGTCTTAGAAATGAAATGTCATGCAAGTACCTAGCCAAAATCCTGTCCAGCAGCTCACCTCCTTGGCATAACCTGGATCAATAAAATATTGTAGTGAGTTAGATGTGGTAAAACAGATGAAAGATATTCAGGTATCACAAACCTTTTTCTAGAGGTGTTCATCATATTTCTAAAAATGTGCTACTTGTTAACCTACTTTGGAAGAAAAAGTTTAAAGATATCACAGAAACAAAAGTCAAGGCCAATCTGCACTTGCAGTAACATTGTTTTGAGTTATGAAAAATACAAGGAAAAACATCACCGGTCCCAGTCTCTGTTCCAACAAAACAATCCTACCTTATTGGGCAACTCTTATCCAGTCTCAACCCCATGAAAATATGTGACCAGCCAATAAAAGGCTGAATATAAAGCAAATCAACGTCAGCATCTAATGCAAGCAAATTAAAAGGGGCCTTATAAGTAGGTGCTGCTCAATGGCACTCCCTACGCATTTATATACATTGACACACTCATATTATCAGAGCTGGTCCCAGTTCAGGGTGTAGAACTAATCAAGTATGGATCCTATAGGTTCCATCAATATTAAGGCGCCATTTCCCAAAAGGGAAGTTTTGTTCTCCTCCACAGTTGGCATGCTTGGAATGTAAGGTCTGCCACATATCCTGAGAACCAACTTTTTGTTTAAAAACGCTAATTTCACTTGCAGAAACATGCATGGGATTAGAAATATTGATAACAATCTAATTGGGTTATCATGTGTATATTACTAGCCTTTTCCTCACTTGAGTTAGCCAAATCTGCCATTTGATTTACTTGCTGACTTCTAGATACCCGAATCATATCAAGACAATTATAATGTTCTTTAGAAAAGGAAGAATAGGAAGAGAATGATAAGACATGGCCAACCAAATTAAGTGTCTTGCGAGTCAAGTTTACCCAGGACCGAATTTCATCAGCAACAAGAGACTAGAGTTTAACCCTTTCTGATCTCTACAAAAAGGTTGAATGGCCCATTCTATTTCGCTGACATAATGCTGCATTAAACTTAGTACTTTCATTCAGTAAATCAATAGGGTTACGAAAAAATGGAACAACTGTGAACTTACTCCATAACAACATATACATTTTCTTCATCCTCAAAAGCATCATAAAACTGCACTAGGTTGCTGTGACCTGTCAAAGAACTCAATATTCTGACTTCTCTTCTGACATCTTCAATGGCAATAGCAGTAGTCATCTGTCCAGAAGTAGTTTGTTTGTGTGAGGCTACATCACGACAGCATTTACTTAGGATTATCAGTGGATTTTTATAAGAGGTAACAAAGAAACTGTGAGGTGAAATTCAACATTTTACTAGCAATATATACTGTACAGCTACTATAATGAGATCAATACAATCATACGATCATGAATATTTCCCATAGAAGGGTGTCAAACGTAGAAAAAAGTTACTATGGTGAATATTAAAAATATAGGAGCGTCTGTGTTTATGTTGGAAGCTATTGAAAAAATCAGACTCTTTCTAAGCTCTCCTTAGATCAAATCTTAATTGTGCCTGAAAGTTACAAGACCAATGCATAAACTATATCAAATCAATTAGGTCCATACAAAACTATGTGAGTACGTTTTATATTGTTATATTTATCATATTGCCCAAGAGGTATGAACACTAGTAGCCTTTGTTTAAAAAATCAACACCTAGCTTTGCCTAGGCACTAGGAGGCGGTGGTGCTGCACCACCGTGCCGAGCACCTGGGTGTTTTGTCTTGACTTTTTTATAGGTAGAAGTGTTTTTGGGCTTGATGTGTGTTGTATGCATGAAAATGGGCAAATTAGAGATGGCGAAAGATGAACTACAGTATTTTACTCATGGATGCATGATAACATGTTCTTTTTGGTATGGTATGCAAAATTTCCTTCATTTAGCATGGGATACACCGTCCATAGAAAGTACAAACACCTAGCAACGCCGAGGCACAGCCTACACACGTCTAGGCCTAGGCTAGGCATTGTCCGACTGAATGCGTAGCTCTAGTGTTTTTTGAAATACTTCTAGTAACAGAAAATTCAAGTGACATCCATGCACAAGTAACGATTCTTATTAAACAACCAACAATTTTCCTCGTTAACACTATGCAATCAGAGTACAATAAAAGAAAACCATAAAACAGGCATACAAAAAATAAGAATATAAGATGCTCCATGCTAGCAATACCAATTAGAAACTGGCGATCGAGAAAAATGCACCAAAAACATCAGTAATCTACAATACAGCACTACTGTCGTTTTCTTCAGTTCACTTTTTTTACATATATATCAATTATTATTATTTACTATTTAGGAGAGAGAGTAAATGGAGGCAAGGCGAACCCAACAACAACCTACAATTTGAAGATTTTGCTTCCCTGTATTAAATTCAGGAAACAAAACATTACTGAGACCTTGACAAATAACACAAATGTATCGAAAAGTAATAGTATCTGTCAACTTTTGACCAATCCAGCCTTCAATAAACTAACTAATATGCTATTTGATTCTGGCTATCCAATAAACTGCATGTCTGCATCTAATGCTCCTGTTTGTTTTGTGTGTCTTGGTCCAGCAATTAAAATGACCCCTAATTGCCATTGACTTACCTGATTGGACTATTGGAGTTGCCAACTGCATGCGAAGGGTTACTATGATGATGAATTGAAATTGATAATGCATGTATAGAGGATAAGAGCCTCAAATCTCTAGAGAAGTATTTATTAGAAGAAAAAAAACTTACAGCAACAGAACTGGATGGTCCTACATGGGTCAAATGTGAATATTTCAACAGAAAGGAAAATTAGCGTGTGACCAGACTGGACTTGCATAGCACCATACACCTTGCTACCTTTGACTTGGAGAAATCTAACAGCCATAATTGTTTTTAAATAAGATAACCAATGATACCATTACGATCACATGACACCAATTTAATGAGCAAGCTCTCTACATCCAACCAGAGGGGGGTGCACTTGCAGAGCTTTTGAATAAAGGTTTTGAATAAGCAAGCAGGCATTGCTGGCCACATCATGGTCCCTGCCCCAACTAACAACCAGGAACTGCCCCAATAACTCAAGAAATATACTCTTCAATGTGTCATTTTAAGCCCAATCAAGCAACAGACTAACACCTAACAATGTGATAATTTTAGGGGTGCCAAATGAAGTCCCCTGGAAGAGCAGTGTACACCTATTATATGATTTAACAATGTGATAATTTTTGGGGTGCCAAATGAAGTCCCCTGGAAGAGCAGTGTACACCTATTATATGATTCCTATCTTTCTCCTAGTAGTGCAATATGAACCTAAAACGTTTGAAGAAGTCGCAAGCATATATCAACTGAAAGTTTATAACCAAATCAATACAAGGTGGAGTCTTATGAATCTACAAAGAATCAGATTTTAGGACAGAATTGCGCTGCACAGGGTAGCATTACGCGAGCTGATCTATCAAAGAATGCAAGAAGCCATGGAAACGGGGAGAGGATCCAATCGAGCACAAAACTAAGCAGAGAACACAAGTGAGGGACCGAACAGAAGAAATCACCACGAGGGGAGGAAGAGGATATGCCGCACCTTGGCCTTGGGAATGACCTTGACGGCGACGTCCTCGCCCTTGAGCTCGCCCTTCTTGCACTTGGCAGCGCAGGTGAAGCCAAAGTGGCCGCGCCCCACCTCCCGGCCAAGGTCGTACTTGGCGGCGAAGTGCCTGGAGTAGCCGAAGCTCTTGTCCAGCCCCAGGTCTGGCTCGCCGCCCTCGGGGATGGACGCCTCGTTGGGCTTGACCGAGCCGTGGCGCCGCGCCAGCAGCGCACGGATGTGCTTGGCAGGCGACGGCGGCGGGAACGGGAACGGGCGCTTGAACCCGCCGCGCGCCGGCGTGGACGCGACGCTGGAGTTGGAGTTGGCCGGCGAGCCCTTGTAGCTGGAGGGCGGGAGCGGGCTCGGCAGGTAGAAAGAGAACTTGGCCTGCTTGGGCGTCCGAGGCGCCTTCACCGGCGACGCCGGCGGCCCAACGCCGCGGCCCGCCGCCTCGCCGTCGGCTACGTTGTTCTGCTCGGCCACCGCCGGCTCCTGGGCCGCCGCCGACTTGCCGTAGCAGAGGCCCATGGCGCCGGCGGATCAAGAAGCGGTGCGACTTGAGCTCGGAATTCGGGAACTTTGCAGGTCAAAGATTCACCTCGGCTTCAAGAACCCATCATTGCATCGCGGACTCCTGGCAGGAGTCCATCAATCCGCACCAAATTC
The DNA here is from genome assembly GCA_015844335.1 of Chrysopogon serrulatus. Lineage (NCBI taxonomy): Eukaryota > Viridiplantae > Streptophyta > Magnoliopsida > Poales > Poaceae > Chrysopogon > Chrysopogon serrulatus. The sequence continues at coordinate 137,624 of JADLZL010002207.1, forward strand.
CTCGCCTCAAAAGGGGGCCCTTCCCAAACTAACAACCGAGCCTTCCTAATGAAGAACCCGAAACAAAGCCGCGGAATCCAAAGCGAACAACAAAGCTCACCACCCTGTGGGAAGAGAGGGGGCGCTCTTAAGAGACGATGGAGCAGGGATTGAACTCCCAGGAGCGGACAAAACCCGCAGCGAAACAACACAGCGAAATCCGTTGTTTTCTACACCGGACAAGGCCGTAGACGCCAAGGGAAAGTGGGGGAAAGGTCGGAGCTTTGGGGGTGGGCGAAGACGACAGGCAGAGCTGGATCGAAGAAAGGAAAGATGGCGAGCGGAGGAAGAAACGGGGGCGAGCGATCGAAGAGCGCGTGAGTCCTGTGTGGAATGGGGGTGGGGTGGGGAGACGCAGTGGCGGAAAAGGAGAGCTTTGGGTTGCTTTCCGTTGCGCTCTCCTTCTCGCTCCGTATCTTTTTTTCCATTGATGAAGTTTTTTTTTTTTTTATGAAGACGCCGGCCGGACGGTTGTACGGAGTCAGCAAGTACAGGGGGAGTTGGAGAGGGGAGACGGCCCCCTGTGACACTGGTCGTGGAATTTGACAGTTTCTGTTGCCACAGCGCGTTCTCTCCTCTCTCCCAAAGGTTAAATTAAAATAAAAGACTGCAATTAAATATCTCAACCGTGGTTTCATTAAAATTTGTCGAGATTTTGTAGGGGGTTAGTGCTGGCCACTTGGCAGACTGTAGCGTAGGCGGCCATGAGAACCACAGCTACTTCAATGCACTACTAAACTAAGTCATTGTAAAGATCAATCTTTTTTCTCAGCTATAAATATCTTTAATTATAGGGTTTAGTGTATAAATACGGGGAAGCAAAACAGCAAGAACTTCGGTCCTCTTTGATAAGACTTTGATTTGTCGAGAGTTCTAATGATTATGTTGTCATCAAAATTAAATCACTAAAACGATAAGTGGTCATGTAAAGACCACCAAATCAGTTGATGCAGACCACTAGATCGTCCGGTGACATAATGTTGTACTATGTACAATTTATACTACAAAAGTCCAGTAAAACAACACTTTTTTTTAGGGCTCGGTGGGGAAAGCCCCCCCATCTATTTTTTTTATAAATGAGAGGAAACAGTTTGATTACAAAGCGCACGAAGAGTGCAAAGGGGGGAGCTCACAAAGCTCAAATGTAAAAGCCAAAAACTAGCTAGGGGATACTCTCTAACCACGACTTGAGTTGGCCAGCAAGGCTCGGTTTAGCCTTGATGCAAATCAAGCTAATTTCCACTTTGAAGTGCGTCTTCCAGGTGTTGGTGTTGCAGCTCTTGCCATCGAAGATAAGGCCATTCCTAGTGTAACATTCTAAATGTTAATCAAGTGCATTGCATTTGCATTATTGCATAAAGCATCATTTTGCATTTAATCACAAGCATGAGCAATTGCAAGTTTCATGTGTGCTGCCTCTATGTTTGTATGACAATCTCAAATGTTGGTCAAATAGGTTTAGAATTCAATATGAAATAGGGTTTGTATACAACTTTTTGTCTAAAAGTGCTCACATGTGATGATGGAGTTAATTATGCCTTTTCATGTTACTAGAAAGCTTAAAGTGTAGCTATATGTTCTTTTCAGTTTTTGGTTATAAGCCCTAAATGAAAGTTGTAGTACAAAATGTATGCAACAACTTTTATTTAAGGGTCCAGGGATGATTCTCATTTTAACTTGCCCAAAAACTCACTTTAAAACTGAACCCAGCAAAAGTTTGGAATAGGGACTTAGCATTTTTCTAAGTCTGGAATTTCAGTAATAAAGTTCACTTTTTAGGGCTATGCAATTTTATTTTTCTTGAACCAAATCCTGGAAACCAATTCACTATTTGTTGGTAAAATGTTTGTACTTCACTACCATGTAATTGGTTGGGCTTGATCTTGCTTGGTTTATCATTAATTAAATGCCAAAGAATGCTAATTGCTGAAATTGGTTCTTGACTTAACTGAATAAACCTGAGCGAGGGTGAGCGGTTTGTTTTTAGGGAAGTTTAGCAGCTTGTAGATTACAACCTGTTGAGAATTTGGGCTCGACCCTTTAAGCATTTTGCAGTCCACACATCAAAGAGTATAGAGGTAAAACCGGTTTGCCATTTGGTGATCGAGCTGAGAATTGGGAGGGAGGAGAACATGGGGTTTTCGGCTCTGATAATTCGACAGGCGGGGACGCGTCGCTGTCTTGTGCCCACCGGCGATTGGTCGCCGCTGCTGCACCGCCGCCACGCCGGGCCGTTCTTGTTGGTCGCGTTCGCTGGAGCAAACGGAATGGTAAGCTTCGGTTCCCGCCCATACCGTCGCCCGCCGGCCGGACGGCTCGCCCCCTTCACCTCTCTTCTTCTCCATCATTGCACCGCCGCCACCGCATCGAGCCCTACGGTTTTCACTTGCGCGCCAGAAATGCGATGGCTGCCGCGTGGTCGAATTCGTGAAGCCAGCGGCTCCCTCCTTGTGCACTCCATTGTCTATAAAAGCCTTGCCGGCCGTCGTGCATCTTTTTCCTTCTTCCTTCGCCGACGACCGAGCATCACTTCTCCGCCAAATTCGCCACCGTCAACCGATCCTTTGTCCAATTAAACGTGACCCTAGTCCCATAACCTTCTTCGAATCGATTGCAAACTGTTGGGGTCATTTACCTTTGACCGAGTTCCGGGCAGCCATCATCTTCCTCGCGGCCGGCCGTAACGCCGCCAAGTTCGGCTTCGCCGTTGAGCTGCTTACCCGGTGAGCCACCCTCCTTGGAGATCGTTGTTTTGAACTCATCATAATGCTTGGATCGTAGTCGGCTCAATGTTTTGATCTTTGGTGCACAGGACTCATCGGAACCCTTTCCGCCGACGAGCCCACGCCGCCGTAAGCTCCTGCTCCGCCGACGAACTAACTCTGCGCTATTCCTAACTCATTTAGCGCGAGCATCGAGGCTAGGAGAGATCACCGATGGGTGCCAAAGTCTTTAATTTAATCCTATCCCGCCCTAACGGCCAACGCAGCGGCGCCGCCGAGCTTCAGCGCCGCCGTGCCGCAGCAACCTCACCCGAAAGCACGTTAGGAGCTAACCTGCACCGATTAACGTGTTAGCCATGTTCGTGTTGACGTAAAGGAACCGTAGTTACTCTTTGGCCGCGCCGGTGAACCGCCGGATGGCGCCGCCGTTGAGGCAAGTGCGCGCCCGCCAGCGCCGCCATGGCCGTCGGCATGCTTGCCGTGGTGATTGCAAAGGCCAACTAACCCCCCTAGAATGGTGCGCGCGGAGTCACCCCGAGCACGTAGGTAGAAAGCCACGCCGCCGGGCGACCTCGCCCGTCGGCGAGAAATCGCCGGTCAACGGGCGTCGCCGCCGCTGTCAGCGCGGAGGCACACGGCGCTGACCGGCGGGGCCCACCTGTCAGCCGGTCATTCGCGCTGGAACCCCACTGTCTTGCGACCGTTTTTCATTTATTTGAATTTCTAAATAGTGCTGACTTTTATCTTTTTTGTATAAAATTTATTTGAGCTCCAAAAATTATGAAAATTTTTGTGTAGCCTCCCTGTGATGGAATCTATGTGGGAAAAATATGAAACCTAGAAAAATAGCTATTTTGGTTTGATCAAAAATTACCCCTTTTAATTAATAAATGGACATTCATTGATTTTTCTAGAATAAAATATTGATCCAAAAATCATGAAAATTATTTTACACTCATTTCATGATAGTACCAGTCTGTACAAAAAGTTTGAGATGAATTTGAGAATGTTTTATAAAATCATTATTTCTAAAATTAGAAATAAGAGAAAAAGAAAAGGGTATGATTTCATGTGTGTGATATATTTGAATATTCTAAATCCTTGCTTGGCTGTTTTAGGTTTTCAGAGTACTGCTTGAACTTAAAATAATTCAATTAGTTTACGTATGTCTTATTATTTCATGCCACATTTCTTAGAGTATATAATTAAGTGTGTATGCATTATATACTTTTAAAGGAGAATTTCTTGCCATGTGATAAGTGAATGACTTCCTATGCTATTTTGTTTTGCCTTGGATCATGAACCCCACTGCATCTTCTTCACTTAGTAATAATAATCTTAATATGCTGGTTAGTAGATAATGTTTGTTCCTTGTAGTAATTAAAATGAGCTTTCCAGAAAAGAGATATACAAATAATCAGTAAATGTGATAACAAGTAATGTGTGGCTTCTTTTACACAACTCTGATAATATAGTGTTGTCATCAGAGAAAGAGAACTGTACACATGGAAACTTATGTAGCTTTCCATCATTACCATTTGCATGATCATCGCATCACGCATCGTTTCATGTCATGACATGCTACCATCATGCCTTCTATATGCATTCTTGGTATTTATGCAACACATACATTCATATAGGATCCGAGGGAGAACCTACAATCGAGTACACCGTGATCGAGGAGGATCCGCAGGAGGCAGCACCCGAAGGAGAAGGAACCACTAACCCACTGCCGGAGTGCCCGAACCACGGTCCCTCCACTTTTTTTCGCCGAGGCAAGCCCGGAGCATTCTATTAACCCATTCTATTTGAAATGCAAATTTTTACTTCAATTTACTTTATTTTATGCATTACGTTATAAGAATTGCGTGACACCGTTGTTGCATGAACACCTTGACCATTCAAATACACCCTTTCTATTCTACTAGTATTGGTAGATAGTTGATGCTTAGCCCCTGCTTAGATAATTAGAAGTCGGATGATTCACGGTCATCCGCAACCCGAGGTTGATACTTGTGATGTCCTTAATCATTTGATGGATCATAATTGGAGACCGGACGGAGATGGTGTTTTCCGTGCGTGTCGATTAAGGACCGAGCCGTATTCGGATCTAGGTGTGAGATTGAGCATTACCTTCACATAACCGCCCGAATAACTCGTTTCGACGGTGTGAAACGGGTTAGCCTATTTGAGGTAGTTCTTGAACCGCTTATGCATTCTTGGGGACGAACGGAAGGGGAAAGGGTACTGGTCAAGACCCCGCGTGACTACGGGCTACGGGCTAAACGGGCATGACTTGTGAGACGCAGTACCATGAGTTTTGCATAGCGTGATCAAGCCTATCTTTCGAATAGAGCGAGCAGTGACTTGAGCAGGCTTTGGCCGGCTTGCAAGAGTGTGTGATACGGGCTTTACCCATTTGGTGTAATCGATTCGAATCGCCGTCTCTCTGGGATAGTGAGAAACTCATACCGACCCAGCGAGAGACGTAGTTAAGAAATGATAACTAATGTTGAGATTGAAAGGACTATATTGTGGTACCTCACTTAGTAGAATTGTTTGTTGTAAATTTTAAAGAAGGACGTAGCCAATGCAAAGGTAGTTTAAATTAGCTAAAGGAACTAGTCTTTAAATAATTAAAATAAGGATCAAGTTAGTAAGCATTTTCCGCAAAGCTTGCTAGCCCTAGACTTCTTTTTATACTTGTCATATACCCTTGTAGCTTCATTCTTTACCTGTCGGGTAAGTCTTGTGGAGTACAATTGAGTACTCAGGGTTTTACCCACCGTTGCAGGTGACATGCTATATGAGGATTATTGTATTACGTGCTATAATCCTGTGGATGACGTGGATGAGTAAAGGCCATAGGGCGTGGCCATATCTATAACTCTGTCACCATGCTTGTAAAGGAGACTTGAATAAATCTGGTGATGTCAAACAATCTATCTTATTGTATTTGCAAATAAAGAACACCCGTTTGTAATATATTTTGAACGGTTTGTATTATCATAAGAAACTAGGATGTAATATATTATATTTTCCGCTGAATATTTTGTATCTTGATGTATGATGTACCTTAATCATGATCCCGGATGTAAGTTGATTTACCGAGGTCCTTCGTGACACTCGGCGGACTACCGGGTTCATATGAGAAGCGGTGTATGCATGTCAACGTTATTAACGGGGACAATTATGCTTAATCTCGTATGGATTGGTCGGTTTACATCACAATTTGGTACCGAGAGCAGGATTAAGGTTAATATCATCATCAGGGTATTTGAAAACAAAAGTTTTGATCTTGAAAAGTTTAATTAGAAACAAAACTAGTTTTATTTAAGATTTTGGATTTCAAAACTTCACCAGTGTTAAACCTCCAATTAAGCCCGTATAAGGATTATCGGTGGCTATGCTAACGGGGGGTTTCATATATTGCATGTGTGTGAACCAATACCTCTACGCTCAGGTAAGAAGGTAAGTATAAATGGTTATCTTGTCACCCGATGACCGAAGGGTGGTGGTGACCTCATATGGAAGTATATGCATATGCATATATGAAAGTATGCAGTATAAACTGTCTTTTAAATTATGTAGCGACGCACCTACACCGAGGTAAGAGTGAGTTGCGAGAGCATGATCGGACAACCACCGGTCTAGGGGAGTGCTAGTGTGGTTACCGGAATATTTACATGTTACACACATGTTCATATGAAGGTACTTAATTATGGGATGTGATGATGATTCGGGTAGTTTAGTGCTACATGTATGTATATAGGGGTATGCATATGTGGGGAGCATTTAAAGTTACCGTTTTCATTGTGTGGATATACATGTCATATGGGATCCGGGCTGAAATGAATTTTCTACAGGTACGCTAACTACGAAAACGTGTAGAAAATCGTTAGGCAAGATTTGATGAGAGCACGTAGGATTGCCACCGTTTAGTATCGTTTAGAAATCCATTCTTTTCTAAATCTTGTGAGGACAATTAGAATCATGTATGCATCATAATCATTCATTTGCTCATCTTATTGCATTAATATTCTTTTCTCCTTACAATTTTAATATAAAGTGAAGTGCTTATTTTATTATCCCTGATAACAGAAAATGGAGCCACTTGCCCTATACTGAGGAAGGTACTCTGTTGGATCGTTTTGGGACACCTAGTTTGCTTTGAAAAGTGTTGGAAAACTTTGGGTATATTACACCACCAATTTACCGTTGGAGACATACCCGAGTTTACGGCACTTTAGGATGTGCTTTGCTTCTTCATATTCCAGCATTAAGTGTCACCTCTTCCTGGCATGAAATGAGAGTTGAAAAAGAGGGATTAAATGAATGGGAAGCCGGGCAAGTAGCTGCTTTTGACATCCAGAGAATATGTCAGGAGCATACCGAAGAAATAGGAACCACTCCTATGTGTCTGTTTCCACCTATAGATCCTACCAATGAGAGTTGGTGCCAACGAGGGATTGCCTTAACTGATACAAGCTTGCCAGACCATAACCCGACCCTCACTATCACTACCATTGCAAACTTAGCCATCACCCAAGCTTATAAAGCCAGAGAAGCCTCCCATGATTATTGGCGTCAAAGGTATAACCTTTGTAATATAGATTTGAAGGTGACCGAAAACTTGTGGGAGTTAGCCAAAAACACCACCAATGTAGTGATGGACTATGCCATCCAGCATGAATTAAATATGAATCACCAATATACCATGCTTTGGGATCAGACTGTTATTTTAGAGCAACTCAAAGCCGCAGCCGAAGTGCGTGCAAATGAAGCGGAAGCAACTAAAAATCTTCTTTGTCCAAGAGCTTGCCGAGGCTACCGAGAATTTTGAGTTTGCTTGAGCATAATTTACTTGAACAAGTGGATGAAGCTAATGCAACTATCGCCAACCTTCAAGAGCAACTAAATGCGTTGCAAGTTGGGGTGCCACCAGAAGGAAACGAAGCGGGAGAAGTATTAAATGAGTTTGAAGAAGATGAGATGGATTTCATAGAAGACCCTGAAATAGAATTTGATGAGCAGACTGAAACTAGTCTAGATGATGACTATCCGATAGACTTTGATGATGAGTACTAGAGAAGAGCTTTTCTATGATGTTTGTAAAATAGAATAATCCTAGAGTTGACTCATAACTGAGATCTTAATCTAGTAGATGTTTTTCCCTTATCTAATATATGATGTGTAACAGTTGTAACTTCGAATGTAATATATGGGGCTTGAAATAAGTGATGTTTAAAATATGGGTATATGAGGAATAAGAGTGTATAATTATGATGGTGCGGTGTGAAATTTTTTTTATTATGCCCTGTTTGTTGTATGAAGTTTTATTTCTCTTCAACATTTCGGTGTTGCATAATAATTGCTTTCACATTTTATGGGTACCATCATTAATTATACTTTGAATATAAATGCAGATGCCAAACACTTTCGTTCCAATGGTTCGGAAGGGGAATGATGGATCCTCGGACCTCCCAAATCCACCCACCGCCGCGGACGTCTGGCTCGCTTGTTGGGCGGACAAGCGAATATGGAGGCTGCCCTTGAGCGAATTGCCCAGAATACCACACCCGGGCGTCAACAGAACCGTGACCATGGTCCAAATGCATTCGTTACCTACAAGGAATTTTCTGGCACAAATCCACCGGTGTTCACCCAATCTGAAGAGCCGTTACAAGCGGATGAGTGGCTCAATACTATTGAGCTAAAATTCCGTCTGTTTTCCCAGATCACTGATAGCCAGAAGGCTGAGTTTGCAGCTCAGCAATTGCATGGAGCCGCCGGGGTTTGGTGGACAAACTATTTGGCCACTTTGCCCGAGATCGCCACGACCACGTGGGCAGAATTTAAAGAAGCTTTCCGTAAATCCCATATCCCTGAAGGCATCATGAGGATTAAGATGAAAGAATTTCAGAAGCTTACTCAGGGGACCAAAACTGTAACTGAATATTCCCATGCTTTTAATCACTTGTCCAAGTACGCCCCAATGCATGTGGATACACCCCAGAAGTGCATGGATTGTTTCATGCAAGGGTTATCCCTGAAGCTCCAGGATGATCTAGCTCTCAACAAGTGCACCACTTATGAAGATCTAGTTAGTGATGCCATTACTCGAGAAAATGCTCATCGTCCGTATAAGGAAGATAAGAAGCGCAAAGAAGCCTTCTTTTAGTGTTCCATCCCAACCACCACGTCGGACTCGGTGGACACAAAAGTCCCAAGCATGCGCCCACCCGTACAAAGCGGTTCAAGGCGCCTCGAAGCGAAGGGACGACAAAATGCTTCACGTCCATGATCTCAATCCGGGAATGCACCCGAAGCATTCTGGGGTGGTTACAAAGCCCCATGTTTCAATTGCGGGCAAATTGGACATTATGTCGGGGAGTGTCCTCGGCCCAAGCGGAAGAATAATTTCGGGGGTATAAAAAGCAAGCTTCGGAGCACGTGTTGGGCGTGTTCACTATACCACCGCCGAAGAAATCCCGGAGGGTGAACCCGAGTGGGCTGCGGGTATGTTTTACGTAAACCAAATTCCTGCTTTTGTCTGTTTGACTCGGATCATCACATTCATTTATCGCTGAAACATATACACTCAAGCATCGGCTCCCAACTAGTAATTTAAGAAGTGGGTTTAAAATCAATGCAGTTGGGTCTGAGACATCAACCCACCTTATGGTTCCAAAGGCACAACTTGGTATTAGAGGAAGAGACTTTGTGACCGATTTAATTGTATTGCCAAACCTGGGTTTAGATGTGATTCTAGGCATGAATTGGATGAAAGAACACGGGGTAAATATGGATATACCCAATAGGATTCTTAAGCTAAATCTACCAGATGGCAATGACACTTTCTATGTGTCACCTTCCATAGATCCTAACTTCCAAAATTCCTCCTTTGCTAGCCAAACCACAAAACTAGAAGATATCCCTGTAGTATGTGAGTTTCCGGATGTATTTCTCGATGATTTGCCGGGTTTGCCACCAGAAAGAGATATTCAGTTTGTCATTGATCTTGTACCTGGCACTGCTCCTATTTCTAGAAGGCCTTATAGAATGCCACCAGACGAGTTGGTGGAATTAAAGAAACAAATACAAGAGTTGTTGGCGAAGAAATTTATTAGGCCAAGTACATCTCCGTGGGGATGTCCTGCCTTGTTTGTGAAGAAAAAGGATGACACTCTGCGTATGTGTGTTGATTATCGACCACCGAACGCAGTGACCATCAAAAAATAAATATCCCTTGCCTCATATTGATATCCTCTTTGACCCGGTTGAGTAGGGCTAAGGTCTTCTCAAAAATTGACTTAAGATCAGGTTATCACCAAATTAGAATCCGGCCAGAAGACATTCCTAAAACCGCTTTTATTACCCGTTATGGCCTGTTTGAATACTTGGTAATGTCCTTTGGTCTTACAAATGCGCCTGCCCATTTTATGTACTTGATGAACTCAGTCTTTATGCCAGAACTGGATAAGTTTGTGGTGGTACTCATTGATGACATATTGGTATATTCTAAAAACAATGAAGACCATCCCGAGCATTTAAGAATAGTTCTGACCCGACTCAGAGAGCACAAGTTGTATGCCAAGTTTAGCAAGTGTGAATTCTGGCTCCGTGAGGTCAAATTTTTAGGGCATGTATTATCTGAGGATGGTATATCAGTAAATCCAGAAAAAGTTCAGGAAGTGTTAGATTGGAAAGCACCAATTAATGTTGGAGAAATCCGGAGTTTCCTAGGATTGGCCGGATACTACCGCCGGTTTATCCCAGATTTTTCCAAGATCGTTAAACCCATGACCCGGTTATTACAAAAGAATGAGAAGTTTCTGTGGACACCGGAGTGTGAAGCGGCTTTCTGCACCTTGCGGAAGTTGCTAACCATCGCTCCCGTGTTAGCACAATAGGACATAACAAAACCTTTCGATGTTTATTGCGATGCTTCAGGCATTGGTCTCGGCTGTGTCCTAATGCAGGAAGGTCGAGTCATTGCCTATGCCTCGCGACAACTTCGAAAGCATGAGGTCAACTATCCTACTCATGATTTAGAACTAGCTGCAGTAGTACATGCTTTGAGAATTTGGAGGCATTATTTGTTGGGAAAACTGTGTCATATCTACACAGATCATAAGAGCCTTAAGTATATTTTCACTCAACCAGAATTAAACATGAGACAAAGAAGGTGGTTAGAATTGATTAAAGATTATAATTTGGAAGTGCATTATCACCCAGGCAAGGCCAATGTAGTAGCCGATGCTCTTAGTAGAAAGGCCCATTGCAACTATCTGAGTTATTTCCTGAAGAAAGCTTTTAATCTCTTACATCCAAAGAAGGTGCTTCACAATATTGTTATTAGTTGCAATTTGGAAAGCCAGATTATTGAAGGTCAACAGATTGATTACGGTATTTTTTCATATCAAGTTTAAAGATACAAGAGAAAGAAACCAAGCATTTCAGTGGATGACAAAGGAGTGCTATGGTTTGATGATCGCTTGGTAGTCCCTAAAAATGATAAATTAAAAGAACAGATCATGTCCGAAGCCCATTCCTCAAATCTATCTATCCATCCTGGTAGTAGCAAAATGTACCAAGATTTGAAGCCTAAATATTGGTGGACTAAAATGAAGAAAGAAATAGCAAGATATGTTGCTCATTGTGATGTATGTGGAAGAGTAAAAGCGGATCATTTGCGACCTGCTGGCCAACTCCAATCTTTATCTATCCCGGAATGGAAATGGGAAGAAATTGGAATGGACTTTATAACTGGACTCCCTAGAACACAAAAAGGTTATGACTCTATTTGGGTAGTTGTGGATCGTCTTACCAAGGTAGCACATTTCTTACCTGTTAAGATCAGGTATAGTGCGGAGCAGTATGCGGATTTGTACATAGCCCAAATTCTACGTTTACATAGTGTTCCAAAAACTATCATATCTGATAGAGGGTCACAATTTATGGCACGTTTTTGGGAGCATTTACATGCATACCTTGGTACTAAATTGATTAGAAGTTCGCTTATCATCCTCGGACTTACGGTGGTCAAGTTGAAAGAGTGAATCAAATTTTGGAAGATATGTTGAGAGCACTGTGTACTTTTCGGCTTTGGGATCTTGGGACGAATGGTTACCTCTAGCAGAATTTTCATATAATAACAGCTATCAAGAAAGCATCAAGATGGCACCATTCGAAGCACTTTATGGTAGAAAGTGTAGGACTCCCTTGAATTGGGTAGAACCCGGGAGAGGAGGTACTACGGTATTGATTTTGTAAAGCAAGCCGAGGAACGAGTCCAAAAGATCCAACAACATCTTAAAGCCGCTCAATCTCGTCGAGGAAAAGTTATCTGACAAAAGACGTAGGCCAATAACCTTTAATATCGGTGACTATGTCTATTTAAAAGTTTCACCTTACAAAAGTGAACATCGATTTGGTATACAAGGGAAACTAGCTCCTCGCTATGTGGGACCATTCCGAATTTTAGCTCGCAAAGGAGAAGTGGCATATGCTTTGCAACTCCCGCCACACATGAGTGCAATATTTAATGTCTTCCATGTTTCTCAATTAAAAAGAAGCCTGAGAGCACCAATGGAAGAGGTCAACTTGGATGACATTAAATTAGCCTCGGACCTTACATATAAAGAAGAGCCAACTAGAGTGTTGGAAGAAACCGAAAGAGTGACTCGGAATAAGATTATAAAGTTCTACAGATCTCTTGTGGAGCAACCACACTGAGGATGATGCCACTTGGGAGCGAGAAGATTTTCTTCGTACCAATTACCCAACATTTTATGAACAACGGTAGGTCCTATGAAATCTCAGGACGAGATTTTTGTTAGGGGGGAGGAGCTGTAACATTCTAAATGTTAATCAAGTGCATTGCATTTGCATTATTGCATAAAGCATCATTTTGCATTTAATCACAAGCATGAGCAATTGCAAGTTTCATGTGTGCTGCCTCTATGTTTGTATGACAATCTCAAATGTTGGTCAAATAGGTTTAGAATTCAATATGAAATAGGGTTCGTATACAACTTTTTGTCTAAAAGTGCTCACATGTGATGATGGAGTTAATTATGCCTTTTCATGTTACTAGAAAGCTTAAAGTGTAGCTATATGTTCTTTTCAGTTTTTGGTTATAAGCCCTAAATGAAAGTTGTAGTACAAAATGTATGCAACAACTTTTATTTAAGGGTCCGAGGATGATTCTCATTTTAACTTGCCCAAAAACTCACTTTAAAAACTGAACCCAGCAAAAGTTTGGAATAGGGACTTAGCATTTTTCTAAGTCTGGAATTTCAGTAATAAAGTTCACTTTTTAGGGCTATGCAATTTTATTTTTCTTGAACCAAATCCTGGAAACCAATTCACTATTTGTTGGTAAAATGTTTGTACTTCACTACCATGTAATTGGTTGGGCTTGATCTTGCTTGGTTTATCATTAATTAAATGCCAAAGAATGCTAATTGCTGAAATTGGTTGCTGACTTAACTGAATAAACCTGAACGAGGGTGAGCAGTTTGTTTTTAGGGAAGTTTAGCAGCTTGTAGATTACAACCTGTTGAGAATTTGGGCTCGACCCTTTAAGCATTTTTGCAGTCCACACATCAAAGAGTATAGAGGTAAAACCGGTTTGCCATTTGGTGATCTGAGCTGAGAATTAGAGGGAGGAGAACATGGGGTTTTCAGTCGGCTACAGTAATTCGACAGGGCAGGGACCTTCGCGTCGCTGTCTTGTGCCCACCGGCGATTGGTCGCCGCCGCCGCACACTGCCGCCACGCCGGGCCGTTATTGTTGGTCGCGTTCTTGGCTGAGCAAACGGAATGGTAAGCTCGGTTCCCGCCCATACCGTCGCCGCCGACCGGACAGCTCGCCCCTTCACCTCTCTTCTTCTCCACTGTGCACCGCCGCCACTGCATCGAGCCCTCTGGTTTTCACTTGCGCGCAGGAAATGCGATGGCTGCCGCGTGGTCGAATTCGTGAAGCCACTGGCTCCCTCCTTGTGCACTCCATTGTCTATAAAAGCCACTGCCGGCCGTCGTGCATCTTTTTCCTTCTTCCTTCTCGTCGACGACCGAGCATCACTTCTCCGCCAAATTCGCCACCGTCAACCGATCACTGTCCAATTAAACGTGACCCTAGTCCCGCAACCTTCTTGCGAATCGATTGCAACTGTTGGGGTCATTTACCTTTGACTGAGTTGCCGGGCAGCCATCATCTTCCTCGCGGCCGGCCGGAACGCCGCCAAGTTCGGCCGCCGTTGAACTGCTTACAAAGTGAGCCACCCTCCTTGGAGATCGTTGTTTTGAACTCATCATAATGCTTGGATCGTAGTCGGCTCAATGTTTTGATCTTTGGTGCACAGGACTCATCGGAACCCTTTCCGCCGACGAGCCCACGCCGCCGTAAGCTCCTGCTCCGCCGACGAACTAACTCTGCGCTATTCCTAACTCATTTAGCGCGAGCATCGAGGCTAGGAGAGATCACTGATGGGTGCCAAAGTCTTTAATTTAATCCTATCCTGCCCTAACGGCCAGAACGCGTGCGCCGACGAGCTCAGCGCCGCCGTGCCGCAGCAACCTCACCCGAGCACGTTAGGAGCTAACCCAGACCGATTAACGTGTTAGCCATGTTCGTGTTGACGTAAAGGAACCGTAGTTACTCTTGGCTGCGCCGGTGAACCGCCAGATGGCCGCCGCCGTTGAGGCAGTGCGCCGCCGCGCCGCCATGGCCGTCGGCATGCTTGCCGTGGTGATTGCAAAGGCCAACTAACCCCTAGAATGGTGCGCGGAGTCACCCCGAGCACGTAGGTAGAGGGCCACGTCGCCCGGCGACCTCGCCGTCGGGCGAAATCGCCGGTCAACGGGCGTCGCCGCCGCCCATGTCAGCGCGGAGGCACTGTGGCGCTGACCGGCGGGGCCCACCTCCCGGTCATTCGCGCGCAAGGGAACCCCACTGTGCGCGACCGTTTTTCATTTATTTGAATTTCTAAATAGTGCTGACTTTTATCTTTTTTGTATAAAATTTATTTGAGCTCCAAAAATTATGAAAATTTTTGTGTAGCCTCCCCTGTGATGGAATCAATGTGGGAAAAATATGAAACCTAGAAAAATAGCTATTTTGGTTTGATCAAAAATTACCCCTTTTAATTAATAAATGGACATTCATTGATTTTTCTAGAATAAAATATTGATCCAAAAATCATGAAAATTATTTTACACTCATTTCATGATAGTACCAGTCTGTACAAAAAGTTTGAGATGAATTTGAGAATGTTTTATAAAATCATTATTTCTAAAATTAGAAATAAGAGAAAAAGAAAAAGGGTATGATTTCATGTGTGTGATATATTTGAATATTCTAAATCCTTGCTTGGCTGTTTTAGGTTTTCAGAGTACTGCTTGAACTTAAAATAATTCAATTAGTTTACGTATGTCTTATTATTTCATGCCACATTTCTTAGAGTATATAATTAAGTGTGTATGCATTATTCTTGTCAAAAAAAAAAGTGTGTATGCATTATATACTTTTAAAGGAGAACAGTACCATGTGATACGTGAATGACTTCCTATGCTATTTTGTTTTGCCTTGGATCATGAACCCCACTGCATCTTCTTCACTTAGTAATAATAATCTTAATATGCTGGTTAGTAGATAATGTTTGTTCCTTGTAGTAATTAAAATGAGCTTTCGAGAAAAAGAGATATACACATACTCAAGTAAATGTGATAACAAGTAATGTGTGGCTTCTTTTACACAACTCGATAATATAGTGTTGTCATCGAGAAAGAGAACTGTACACATGGAAACTTATGTAGCTTTCCATCATTACCATTTGCATGATCATCGCATCACGCATCGTTTCATGTCATGACATGCTACCATCATGCCTTCTATATGCATTCTTGGTATTTATGCAACACATACATTCATATAGGATCCGAGGGAGAACCTACAATCGAGTACACCGTGATCGAGGAGGATCCGCAGGAGGCAAAGCACCGAAGGAGGAGAAGGAACCATCGACCCCTTCTTAGGAGTGCCCGAACCACGGTCCCTCCACTTTTTCGCCGAGGCAAGCCCCGGAGCATTCTATTAACCCATTCTATTTGAAATGCAAATTTTTACTTCAATTTACTTTATTTTATGCATTACGTTATAAGAATTGCGTGACACCGTTGTTGCATGAACACCTTGACCATTCAAATACACCCTTTCTATTCTACTAGTATTGGTAGATAGTTGATGCTTAGCCCTGCTTAGATAATTAGAAGTCGGATGATTCTGTCATCCGCAACCCGAGGTTGATACTTGTGATGTCCTTAATCATTTGATGGATCATAATTGGAGACCGGACGGAGATGGTGTTTTCCGTGCTGCGTGTCGATTAAGGACCGAGCCGTATTACGGATCTAGGTGTGAGATTGAACGTACCTTCACATAACCGCCCGAATAACTCGGTTCGACGGTGAAACTGGTTAGCCTATTTGAGGTAGTTCTTGAACCGCTTATGCATTCTTGGGACGAACGGAAGGGGAAAGGGTATTGGTCAAGACCCTGCGTGACTACGGGCTACGGGCTGAACAGGCATGACTTGTGAGACGCCTTGGTACCATGAGTTTTGCATAGCGTGATCAAGCCTATCTTTCGAATAGAGCGGCAAAGTGACTTGAGCAAAGGCTTTGGTCGGCTTGCAAGAGTGTGTGATACGGGCTTTACCCATTTGGTGTAATCGATTCGAATCGCCGTCTCTCCGGATAGTGAGAAACTCATACCGACCGCAGAGACGTAGTTAAGAAATGATAACTAATGTTGAGATTGAAAGGACTATATTGTGGTACCTCACTTAGTAGAATTGTTTGTTGTAAATTTTAAAGAAGGACGTAGCCAATGCAAAGGTAGTTTAAATTAGCTAAAGGAACTAGTCTTTAAATAATTAAAATAAGGATCAAGTTAGTAAGCATTTTCCGCAAAGCTTGCTAGCCCCAGACTTCTTTTTATACTTGTCATATACCCTTGTAGCTTCATTCTTTTTACATTCGGGTAAGTCTTGTGGAGTACAATTGAGTACTCGGGGTTTTACCCACCGTTGCGGTGACATGCTATATGAGGATTATTGTATTACGTGCTATAATCCTGTGGATGACGTGGATGAGTAAAGGCCATAGGGCGTGGCCATATCTATAACTCTGTCACCATGCTTGTAAAGGAGACTTGAATAAATCTGGTGATGTCAAACAATCTATCTTATTGTATTTGCAAATAAAGAACACCCGTTTGTAATATATTTTGAACCGGTTTGTATTATCATAAGAAACTAGGATGTAATATATTATATTTTTCGCTGAATATTTTGTATATTGATGTATGATGTACCTTAATCATGATCCTGGATGTAAGTTGATTTACCGAGGTCCTTCGTGACACTCGGCGGACTACCGGGTTCATATGAGAAGCGGTGTATGCATGTCAACGTTATTAACGGGGACAGTTATGCTTAATCTCGTATGGATTGGTCGGTTCTGTCACACCTAGAGCACCAGATCGACCAACAGGCTGCAATGAAAATTTCTCTGAAAATGGGAGAGTTGAAATTTGCTCTTGCATCAATGACCATGTCCAGGGGGGCAGTCCTGTACTCCAGTGGATCCCAATGAGATTCTAGCATGCTTGACTGAATTGGCAATCAAAGAACAAGTGCATGACAGTTTCTTCACTATTGGAGTTGCATATTGCACAATCATAGCTTGGAAGGTGCATGTTCTTTCTCCTTAAGATGTTTCTGGTGTTGAGCCTGTCATTTAGCATAAGCCAGAAGAAGAACTAATGTTTACCCAAATTGTCACCTGCCCAGAGCCATGAGAACAGTGGAGAAGCTGGTGAGTTTCCTTTCAGGAGCATATAGGCCTTCTTCGTGCAATACATCGTAGTGGAGTTCCAGGTGTAGATCCATTTGTCTGGCAAGTCCAGGTTCCAATCAAAAGTGCTCAGTACGTTTTGCATGTCAGCCAGGTCAGTTGCTGCTTGGGGAGTCAAGGGAAGCTGGAAGTTGTTGCTGTTTTCATTAGCAAAGTAAAACCAAATGGAGCAGTTCTTTTTCTTAGAGAAGGAAAACAGTCTAGAAAATCTTTCCTGCAAGCAAGTACCATGCCATCTATCGACCAAAAACGACACCAAGTTGCCACTTTTGGGAATACAAGTGGCAATTCTTCTAGTCAGCCTGCAGCTTCAGAACCTGTTTCCACCAAAAAGAGCCAATAGAATTCCTGGCATGCGGAGGACAGCTTTTGTTTTGGTATAGCTTGTCCCAAGTTAGAGTCACCCAGGGAGTATCTACATGGTTATAGAACTTGTCCAGGAATTTCAGCAAGAGAGCTTTATTTTGGGTTTGGATATCTATGATGCCAAGGCCACCTTCTTCCTTTGGTTTGCATGCAGTCTCCTAGGCTGCTAGACAGGTTTTCCTTCTGTTGATGTCTCCCCCACTCCAAAGGCAATGTTTTCTGTACTTGTCAATTTGTTCTATCACTTTTGGTAGAATAAGCAATGTGCACATGTAGAAAGTGGATAAGGCTGACAGCTCAAGATGGCAACGAGTATTTTACCCGACGGGTAGTAGGAACCCACACCTGCACCCGCCAGAGAAAATCTTACCCGTCGGGTTACCCGCGAATGCGCATAGGTAGGAAAATCGTTCCACACCCGCACCCGGCGGGTAAATTTTACCCGACGGATATTCCGTACCCGCGAACACACCCGAAAATTACATAGAAATATCATTTTTTGATAAACAATATATGAAAAATTTAGGAATTTTCACACCACCAAATAAAACTCCATCCAATATGTATATACTAAGTAGTGTTCACATAGACTTGGGATAAATAATTAGGTTATGTGGGCTAAATTGATTATGATAGTTAGTTAATTGTTGTGGGTATTTTTTACCCGCGGGTACGCGGGTATGGGTAGTATACATCCATACCCGTACCCGATGGGTAGAGGATTTCTTCCAGTAACACACCCGCGGGTAGAAAAATTCGTCCATACCCGCGTCTTAATCGGGTAAAACCCATCGGGTACTCGGGTTTCGGGTACCCATTGCCATCTTGACTGACAGCACAGAGTTTACCAGGAACAGTTTACCATGGTAGGATAGCATCTTATTTATCCCAATAAGCCTAGCTTCAAATCTCTGCAGAAGAGGGGCAAAATCTTGTGCTGATGGTTTCATTGTTCCAAGGGGAAGGCCCAAGTATATAAAGGGTAAGCAGCTTGTTGTGCAGCCAAAGGTGTTGGCTAGGTGGTTGAGTCTTTCACTTGTAGTGTTTATGGGGACCATGAATAATTTATGAAAGTTGACATGCAGGCCTGTGCTATCAGAAAAGGATCTCAAAAGGCATTTCAAGCTAAAGAGGGTTCTTTCATCTGCTGGCAAAATAATCAGTGTATCATCTGCATATTGGACTATGGGATAGTCACCCCAAAGCCTTCACTGATGGGGTGTTTCAGAATGCCTCCCCTCCATGCTTTGTTTATGATTGATTGTAGCAGGTCAGCAGCAATTGCAAAGAGCAGTGGGGATAGAGGGTCTCCCTGTCTGACACCCCTTAAGCATTTGAAGTTCTTCCCAGGTGCACTGTTTAGCAGGACTGAGGAGGTTCCTGAGCTTAAAATCATGCTGATCCACTGTAGCCATTTAACAGGGAAGCCCTTATGTTTGAGCACTTCCAGTATTGCCTGGTGTTCAATCTTATCGAATGCCTTTTTAAAATCAAGTTTCAGAATTACTACCTCTTTCTTTGAGTGATGACAGATGTGGAGGAACTGAAAGGCCCATGCTAGGCAGTCCTGAATAGTCCTCCCCTTTATGAAACCATACTGGTTGGCATGCACTAAGTTGGGCATTTCGGCACATAAAGTTGCACTATCAACATATGTATGATACCACTGGTGTAATCTCTCCATATAAGGATGAAAATGGATAAAAATAGTCATGTCTCAACATGGTTATGTATTTTTGACCTGACCATTCGTATTTGTAGGATCTTGTTCCCACCTGTTTTTTGCAGGATCCTATTTCCATCAACTTGTATTTATTCAGATTTCAATCTACACAAATATGCCTAACCATTACATGTCCTTACGGGTATGTTAGTATACCTACTAATCACCAATTAGACATGCTAATGTCTTAACACACATGACATCAAAATGAATATTAGATTGATCGTCATATGTGTATATTCACTACTACACAAAACTTAACCGAGGCGGTTTTTTTGGGTTAACCGAGGCGGTTTTCTCAACCGCCTCGAACATAAGGTCACGGTTAATCGTGGCCTTAACCCTCGGTTAACTGATTAACCGAGGCGGTTTTATTAAGTTAACCGCCTCTGTTAATCGATTAAAAAAATAAAAAAAAATCCATGAGCCCACCGACAAGCCCATTCTCGAGCCCACCGGTGAGCCCGTTCTCGAATCCGCCGCTGTCGAGTCTGCCTGTGCCGATCCGCCGCTGCTGAACCTGTCAGAGCTGGATCCACCGCCGCCGAGCCTCTAGGAGCCGGATCTGCCGCTACGGAGCCCGCCGACGCTGGATCTGGCCTCCATGACACTGGATCCGGCCTCGGCCATGCCCGCGCCGCCCGCCGCCGTCGCCTTCACCGCGGACCTGCGAGGGAGAGAGGTGAGAGGGACGGATCTACTAGGGAGAGAGGTGAGAGGGATCTGCGCGCCGCCATTGCCCCTGTACTGGCGCCGCCATCGGGTGAGGGAGAATGGAAGCGGGCTTGGGCGGGCAAGCGCTTAGCCGCCAAGGGCGGGGCCGCCGCCGTTGCCGCTTTGGGCGGCTGCCCACCATGCCGCCGGGAGGAAGGGAGTAGAGGAGAGGGTGGCTCGCGCGGAGGCCGCCGCCCGGCGGAATCAAGCCGGGGGTCGAGGGGTGCCGCCGGGGGGAGCTCGCTGCGCCTCCACGGGGGGTTCAGAGGGGGATGGATGCCTGCGCCTCCACGCCGGTGGTCCTTTGGGGCCGCGTCGGGGTGGGCGGGGGCCGACCTCCGTGAGCCTGAGAAAGGGGAGGGTGAAGAGGAGGGAGAGGGAAGTGAGAGAGAAGAGAGGGAGGCGTGGACGGCCGGGAAAGGGATGAAGTGGGAGTTAGGGTTTTGTTGCTCTGGTATATATATTCACGGATTGTTATCGGGTTTTAAATGGGCCATTTGGGCCCAAATTAACTGAGGCGGCCCTTATAACCTGACCGCCTCGCAAAATAGATTAACCGAGGCGGTTTTCTTACAAAAACCGCCTCGGTTAATAGGAGATTAATCGAGGCGGTTTACATAAGAAAACCGCCTCGGTTAATATATTAACCGAGGCGGTTACCTGACGGGCCACCCAGCCTGGGCTCACACCGATTAATCGAGGCGGTTTTAGGCTAAAATCGCCTCCGAGGGCAAAATTTAAGTGCCTTGCAAAAGATTTTGTGTAGTAGTGATTGTGTGATTTTATACATGCATACTTGAGAATACTATATCATATGACTTAACCCTAATTTTTCGGCTCTAGATCTGTATTTGTCTATTTCCGTATGTTCACATAGCCCAATGTCATTTCTAGTCCGGGTCTTTTCTAAACCTAATCTTATTTCCACCAAAAATATACAAACAAAAACGGGAGAAAGGTTATTCTGTCCATTTTTTATCTGTTTTTATCCCTATCTCTAAGGGCGAGTCAAGTGGAATAAAGAGGCAAACTTCAGTTCTCTTTTTTTTTTAAAAAAAAGACCTGAATTTATTCTAGACCAATAAATTTGGTCTAGTGGCCAATAATATGAGTAGTACACAGTAGCAAATTATCTTTAGATTGACTAATTAACTATGTGAAGGAATGCAGACATTGATATGTTCTTATGACTAGCTAGGGTCTGTGTTCCACAGCAAGTTCCATTTCATACAAACTGCTGCAAACCCTATATATAATTATATTTATGTTGATGCAGACTGTTTTCTTAATTTTTGGTTTGCGTAACAAAGTGTTTAATGCCGTTGTCACTTTCTCCAAAATTAAACTCGACCACATATATAAATGTAGTTTGGTTGTCGGTATCAGTATTATTTTGTTGTGCGGTCTAGATTGTCTGCTTTAAGTTCAGGTTAGATAGATGTACACATCTATCATCAGTGTATAGTATCTTCAGTTATCTAAACTATAACAAATAATGCTGAAACTAAAGTAATTTTATGATGCAAGCATGCATATAAATATATAAATGATGTGTAACCTTTTTTTTGCGAGAAGGCAACTATAATATGTTTTTATTTCATTGAGGGCAAGAGGCCTAGCTAGTACTATAGCATGGTTGATTGGCATCATATTAAAAAAAAAAAAGAGTAAATTGCACCGGTGGTCTTTAAACTATCACATGATTCTCATTCAATTTTCTAAACTATGAAATTACATATTTAGATTCCTAAACTACTTAAATATATCATCGATCCAGGTCTGAAACAGCCACGCCACAATCCATTAGCTGATGTGGCGCTCCAGCTTAAAACATACATGTGGTTTCGTAGCTCATAATTACAGAGACAACCTCTAAATTATCATATGATTTTTCTGGGTCTCACTTCAGGCTCGCCAATTTTTAATGCCATGGTGAAGGCTTGAAGGCTTGAAAGACTGTTTATGTCATCGTATTTTCAGGGAAAAGGACAACATGCACAAGAGTTTCAACTTTACTTGGGTATAAAACTTATAACAACTAATAATAAGATCAAAATTTAGAAGTCAAAAATTAGACTCATGGCATCATGAATATGGCCTACAAATAAAAGAGTCACCATATCAAATAAAAACTACACATGTAGTTGAAAAAATCACAGAGTAGTAATTGATAAGTTTATCATAACTGGATAGATATTCTAGAGTATCTATATGCCTATTTTGTTAGAAAACAAGAAGAGAGACCATAAACATAAGTAACCTTCATTACTTGTAGGTATTAAAACATGAAGTTCTAATGTTTATTGTTTACACTAAGACTCTGGACCATGCATGAAATGCACTATAGTTTAAAATTTTGTCATAGGTTCCTCTTCCAATACCTTTTAATTGTTTTGATGATTGACACTACTGGTAGATTTTCTACAAGAAAGCAGAGATAAAAGTGCACATGCAGATTCACAGAACTTTCTCGGGTTGCTGAGACATGCGAAAGATTATTAGCTCCTTGTTATTGACCTCAGCGCATCATGACCGCGGCCTAACATTCACGGTCCAGCGTACCAAATCTCAGATCAGCCAAGCATAAAGTTACCCGAGATCGCTTTTTGATCAGATCACTTCGTTAATCAGGGATTCATCAGGAGGGTGAGATAAACATTCTTTGATCGTTAGCTCAGACTTATAAACTTTTTATCTATGATTCTGTCATCATCAGCTCCGCAATTAAACAACTCCAATCACTCTTGATTGCCCTTTTTGAGTAGTCCAACTTGGGAGAATAATCGCATGTGTTACGGGGTGGCAATCGAGGTAGTACAGATTATATGAAGGAATAAATTAGGGGAAAATATATATTTGTCGATCAGTTTGTAGTTTTCGTCATTTATCTTTAGAAAAGGTCTTTTGCGTTTGTTCTTTGTAGGTACGTAGGTCGATCAGTTTACAGTTTCAAGTGCTAAGTACATAGTTCTCTAGAAACAGTCTAATCTCTTTGTTGGCTGGAAACTGAAACTTGTACCGGAGAACAGATATAATACCCACACTGCTCACACAAAGAATCATTTCATGTTGGGTTTTAGACGTCGTTTTTGAACTGGGCAACACAAGTATACAACAGCCGGCCAGAGGCAAACGATAGGACAATGTAGAGTTGGCTAGCAGTAATGATTTGGTTCTAGCAATTGCCAACATTTTTTTAGGATTTTGGCTATTGTTATTTGTCAATGGACGCGTGCATTGCATATCGTGGAATGCCCCGGCAGTACGGGCTACGGCAATGGTCCAATCAAGCTCCTAATGGAGTCTCACCGTTAACTACTACTAGAAAATGGAATATCTTAGCGACCAGTAATTCTTTTAGGGGCAAAATTTAATCCTGAACAAGGAACATATCATCGTTACCTTGCCGGTAGTAGGATACTATCTCCCAGAAAAGGGTTTTTTGTCTGCACACAAATATACACTAAATCCACATGATTTAGAAACTATTAGGTTAAATTCTACAAACCCTCAAACCATGTGGCTCCGGATGTATTTGTGTGAAACAAGTTAAATTCACATTCAGATTCTGCATCAGTCAAAATCATGTGTGAAAACTCGCCGCCGATGCAGCTGAGTCACATCCAAATCTATGCATCAATCAAAATCATGCGTGAAAACTCGCCGCCGATGCAGCTGAGTCCAATGACAGTAGGCAGTTAAGCGTTCGGCAGTCAGTACGTTCATATCGAAGGGTTTTTTTTTTTTTTTTTTTTTTTAAGAATCGAAGGGCTTGAAGTTGAAGGGGAGGACACCTTTCCCTTGGTGACAGCGAGCAACATCCTCGTCGCCTTCGATAAAGCATGTGCACGCGCTGCCCAAAGGCGGCATGCACGCGTCGTTTGTATATGGTCCTAAGTAGAAATGCACGGAAGGATTCTCAGTTTTGCAAGCCAAGGCAAGGCAAGATGGTCCTGAGAGGCCGAGAGAGAATGAGAGACCACACGTCCACACGAGATGGAATCCTAACAACCTCGTCAGAGTCGAACACATCCTGCTGGGTCTCAAGATGCAGGGATAAGCATACATTTTCTCACAAGTTCAGCACTAGTAATAAACATTGGGCACCTTTTTTTTTTACTCCAACAAATGGAGTAAAAAGTCTGTCTGAATTCTATGGCTGCTCTGCTCATCTGTACTATGTTCTTCCTGTGCGAGTCAAGATAAAGGACAGTGCTACTGCTAAAGCTTAGTTTAAGGAAGCTTCTAACACTGTATACTACGAGTACTATTGCGAGCTGTGACACACTGACAGTGCTACATCGAGCACGCACTAGATAGTGACCAGCATAGTAGTTTAAAATCTCTCTTGGCCAGCATCAATCAATGGCTCTTAATGACGTGCTTTGACTAGTACCAAGCACGCAATTTTATTTCGTGCAGTCTCCAATGAGGCCGGCCGGCCGGCCGGGCAGAGCAGAACCTGATCGATGGCAAGCGAACAATTACAGCTCAGCTTTGTCTCCCCCACTCCCCAGGGTTTCAGCGCACCTAACCCACTGCTACGCAACCACAAGCTCATCCCGTCCAACTGAACCAGCAGTTAGCCACATTGATCATCACCAGCTCGTCGTTCATGCGCTCCTAGCTGCTAGCAGCTAGCTAAAGAGATCCAGACAGAGGATGGTGCCGTGCAGGAAGGAGCTCATCAAGCTCATAACTGCAGTCTTGCTGCTGCTTGTATCTCTGGTGCTGATGTTGCAGGCTGCTGAGAGTGCAGTAGGGAGCTCATCTTCTTGCTCTTGTCATCATCAGCATGGAGGAGCTGCAGTGAGGCCGCTTCAAGGGAGAAGAATGTTAGCGGGTCATGATGAGGTGGAGGTGCTTGCGAATGGTGGTTCAATGGAGCGCGCCAACAAGGAAGGTGGAGATGCGATTGGCGAGGAGGAGAAGAGGGAGGTCATCACTGGGCCTAATCCACTTCACAACAGAAGATAAGCTAGGAGGGCTGGATCAGCGAGCTGCTATACACACTCCAGTTATTCAGATTCTTTCTTGTTAAGTTCTTGTTGCCTTTTCTTTTTTCCCAATTCTTTCTTAGATAGTACTAGTAGGTATCTAATTAGAATGTTCGATGGAATTGTTTCTTTTATTTGTTTTGTACTTTTGATTTGTCATGAGAGATAAGATGTCCAGTTCTCGACTACTGATTGCTACCTTGTTTGTCTTCTGTTCTGTTCTGAACTTCTGATTCAGAGAGGTGCCGATCGGAATAATCAAGCGTTTTTCATCCCGGGCATACTCTAAGAATCCATTTCCATTTTCTTAAAAAAATTCTTTATTATCTTTATAAATCCTAAGTTTTCGAGATTCCAAACATGCATCACTACATGGTTATATGTAAATCGTACCTTTTACACTAACAATTATGTGTCCTTTATGACATTTTACAATATTGCTAACATATAACACTTTAACTTGGAAAATGCAATATCTTAATGAGAAGAGTTATAAAATATAATTTATGAAAGTACAGTTTCATAATGAATCTAAGAATTTTAAACTCAAATCTTAGATCTTACCAAAATATATAGGAGAGAGAGAAAAATAAGAAGAGAAAAAACTCAACCTGCAGCCCATTAAGTTTCACGTTGGGCTTTTAGCCCAACATATGAGTGCGTACTGGACCTGGAGGCCCTTCTTCTCTTCTCTGCTCGGTGGAACATTCTAGGCGTCCTCGAGACGGTTTCCCCATTCTACCCTCGGCCGCCCTCCGAATAAACCCTAACTAAACCCTGCCGCGGCAACAGTAAAGCTACCGCAACCCCGCATCAACTTGCTCCCCAAGAAGAATCGAGCGCAAGACCTCCTCGCGGCCATGGCGAAGCGTCTGATCCCGTCGCTGAACCGGGTGCTGGTGGAGAAGCTGCTGCAGCCCAAGAAGAGCGCCGGCGGCATCCTCCTCCCGGAGACCACCAAGCAGGTAACCGACATGTATAGATCTCGTTCTGTTCCTCCTTTTGCTGTATCCCTATCCCAGCGTGGTTTGTCCTGTACATGTACATCAGTGGCCGTGGGGATTTCGTATTGTAGATCTAGTTTGGGAGTTGATATCGCGGGTGCCAGAGAGAGAAACTGAGCCAATTCATTCAGTCTCCTTTTTTTGGGAAAAGTTTTAGGTTTGTGTCGCTGATGTTGTGCTGCGCACTAGATAAGTAGCATTGATACGTTTCTCACGAGAAGATTAAGTGATAGAATTTTGAGTATTATGTGAACTCGGTGGCTCCTCGCCCTTGGCTACTATTACTAGATTAGTACGGTTCTGCTGCTAGATTAGTACAGTTCTGTGCGATATCCAAATTTATGCTCTTGTATTGTTCCCGTGACAAATTTAGTCTGCTGGTAGCTTGAATTCGTGATTCGGTTTTGAAATCAAATCTTGTGACTTGTGAGCTGTAGTATACTGTATTGAAGCTTCTAGTACTGAATTTTTGTTATATCATCATGTCTAACTTATCAAGTAATTTGGGTGTTCAAGTTGTATAGCTGCTGCTGTTAATAGTTGTTGTGATGACATTTCGTAGGTGTCAGTTGCCTTGTTGTTTTCAAGGCAAGGATCACTGGGTATACTGTGCTAGTACATATGGAAGTATTACTGTTACATTGTCAACTATGTTTATGTTTTTGGTCCATGAGTATATTATCAACCTTTTAGGTCAATTGTGTTATATATCTTGTTTTTTTGTGAATGCTAGCTGAGTCTGGTGATTTTGTGGTGTGATATGTCAACAGCCCATTATACCTTAGTCTATAACTAATAGACTACAGTATAAGGCTCTGTTGCCTTAGGTGTATGTGATACCCCTCGATTCCAGCATCTTCCCCTCGCTTCTGGTGCTGGCCCTTCTGATCTTGCTTCATGCTGATTTTGCTGCTATTAGCTTGATTTTGCTTTTTCCCACTTGTGAACCCCTTGATTTGGAAGGGGATGTCGGCAGCAGTCAATCTGAGGGAGGGGAAGCTGCAGAGTGAAGAGAGGGGAGTGTGAGAAGGAGGATCAGTGGTGCAACGGCAGTGCTGGCAAACGGGAGAGAGAGTGGCTGTGCTCAAGAAGAGAGTGGAGCAATGGCGCTGGAGAGGGGATGTGGATTTCATGTGCTGGTTCATGCCCGGAGGGGAAGGGCACATGTGCTGGTTTCTTACTCATTTTTTTTTTTCTATTTTCCTTTTCCTTTTGCCTCCATCCTCCATTGCGTATCCTGCCATTTTGCATTTTCCTTTGAGTGGTATGGTGTTGACAGAAGCCACTTAAGCGTAAGGTGTTGGTAGTCAGTTGTCACGCCTCGTCTTTACGCCCTTTACCCCCTTGATAAGCATGGGAGTGTACTTTTGTCACTGAAGTTTTATGTATCTGTAGCTTGTAGTGGCCTTGTGAAGTTTTGCTGATATGTAGGTTGAGTGAGTTCAAATATATTGAATCAAGGTGTTAACTTTGTAGCTATAGTTGTTTGTGGACTTTTTTTATTGTGGGTTTTTAGCTGTGTCTCTTTTAGGCCTAACATATCGCTTTATTTTTTTAATGCAGTTGAATGCTGCTAAAGTCATTGCAGTTGGCCCTGGTGATCATGATAGGGATGGTAAGCTGATCCCTGTGTCTCTGAGTGAAGGCGACACTGTTCTACTTCCGGAGTATGGTGGAACAGAAGTGAAGCTTGCTGAAAAAGAGTATGTGAACATTTGCATGTCATTTTGTCTTTGCACTTTGTCCCCCTCTCTACCCCCTTCCCTGTTGCTGTTGATCTGTACACCTAAAACAGAGGATTCAAGAACAATACTTCAAAAATGTTACATTTAAACTGTCATTCCAAATGGTAATTTAGTAGTTTGAACTATCACCCCTTGAACAGCGAAGCGAGCAGCTCACGTTCATCCAGCTGGGTTTCTACTGATAATATAGCGTGGTATAGAGTTGTTTTGTTAACCTGGTTATAAATCATGTAGTATGTACTAACAGATAACAGCTCCTTGTAGCTGACCAGTTAAGAAAGGATGTCATTGTCTATGCATCCTGCTATTTAGTAGTGGTAGTAGTCTGAACTCTGAAGGGGGAGTTTGTTTTTTCTAGAATTCATAGGATTATTTTCTCGACCATGCTGGAGTGCGGGGCCTAGCTATTATTATTACGGAAATTCTTAGCTAGAGGCAATGCCAATTTAAACATGTACAAACATAGTGCTATATACAGTTCTTTCAGGTTGGATACTCCCGTTTTTGTGTTGGTGGTCTAACCTGGTTCCTTGAAATGTCAGGTACCTTCTTTTCAGAGAGCACGACATACTGGGAAAGCTTGAGGATTAGCTCTGGACTGTTACAATGTCAACTCTCAAGGCTGGAGTTGTTTGAAAGTAGGGATGCACGAGTGTAGCCACGACTTCTCTCTCTTTTTGTGTGTGGGGGACAAGCGAGAACCCGACCCTTGTGAGAATTCGATGACATTGCCTCATTCTGGACATCATTTAAACATTTAAACTGAATTCCATTTATTTTTGATGCGTCATTTTTGACATGACATAGCTAGAGGACATCTTCCCGTTGTAGGGAAAGAAAATCTAGCCGGTTTGAGCACGAATCTGCAAAATTATGAATGGAACTCGTTCCTACCAAAAGAACAAATACAGTAGTTGATAATAAAATTCCTTTCGTCATGTTTCTGGTGGTTTTCTTAGAGAAATTATGGGATTTTGTTATTCAGTTCGACTTGTGATGGTAATAACTCGGCTTGTTATTAGCTGCAGCTTCAAACCTGCTACTGCTGCTGAGAGGATATAGAGCAGCCGCAGCTGCTGGATCTGTTTTGTACGGATTTTTTGAAGCTACTGTAGTACGGATTTTTTCGTAGCTTCACACAAAGTTGTGAAGCCACTTCTTAGGTATCTAAAACAGCTCCTTATAAAATAGCATCTTCCAAGAAGCTGTTTTGTCATGTAGAGTTCCTCATAAAATATTAGTTTCTCCTATCTTCCTTAAAAGGCTATTTTACCAAACGTTTTTTGAAGATAGCTTAAGCTTTACTAGCAAAGCTATTTTATGAATCAAAACCACCCACTAGCTAGTGAAGCTGAGCTATACCAAGCTTTATTGCTGTGTGGAACATGCCCTGATCAATCGATTGTTGCAATCCCATCAAGACGACAACACGTGCTGGGACATCATCGGAGTCCCAACTTCTGATGTAATGCAAACAAAACTTGGTTTGTTTTTTTTTTTTTTTTTTGAGAGAGAGAGGAACAAAACTCGGTTTGCTCGTACGCGGATATATTCTTTGCTGAAATGACGACGGTACCGGTCCAACAAAAAAAAAAAAAAAAAAATCTCCCAAACCCGTGCTCGCCCATTTTACAACTGGGCATGATTATGAAATTTGTTTGCAACGGGGTGCGCATAATTATATATATTAGTACATTATATAAAGCAGACATCGTAAAATCAAATCATAGTAGAGCATGCATAGCTAAGCACTTTATATATCACGTATATATACCTATATATACGTGTGTTTTGAATGCGAGAGCCGAGAGGTAATAATTAATTTATTTATCGTCTGCATTTGGAGAGTATGGAAGAT
This sequence comes from Chrysopogon serrulatus, assembly GCA_015844335.1. Taxonomy (NCBI): domain Eukaryota; kingdom Viridiplantae; phylum Streptophyta; class Magnoliopsida; order Poales; family Poaceae; genus Chrysopogon; species Chrysopogon serrulatus. The sequence goes on from JADLZL010002207.1 coordinate 167,715, forward strand.
GATGGTGCAGCGTATGGTCCGTCCAGCACGCCGCGCGCCACGAAGTGGTACGCCGCTTCGGTGAGGTGAATCCCGTCCCAGGAGATGTGCTTGGACGGGTCCCTGCAGAGGATCGCCGTGGCGTTGCAGGCGATGAGCGCGCCGGAGTTGTGGGGCCCGCCGTCGCCGCAGCACGCCGTCAAAGCAGCGTCCTTCCTGAACCCTGCGGCATGCATATGCAGCGATTATATTGCAGTTCATCAGTTCATTCAAACGCCGATTCAGGTTGATTGGTTAGTTAAAAATTTGTGCTTGTTGTGCTGTGTGTTGTCCTCCGATCCTCTCGCTCCTAGCTAAGCTAGGATATGTATGATCCTACCGTGTTTGTGGGGGCTACGGGTGATCTCCATGATGGCGCCGTAGTAGTCGGCGTAGACGACGGCGACCGTGGCGTCCTCTCGGCGACGGACGTGGTCCAGCATGCGCCGGAGCGCGCGGTTGTGCTCCTCGGCGAAGTCGTTGAGCCACCGGATGCAGCCGGCGGCGTCGTAGTCGCCGGGGTCGCTGCTGCTCTGGAACATGGTGAGGTATCTCGGGATGCAGCCCAAGGGGATGGCTCCGGGAACCACGATCGTCTTCGCCCCAAGCCCGATCAACACCTGCTTATTCATCATGCATTGTTTTATATATATATTTATATATGAAGAGATATTACGATACGACTGCACATACACAGTACATAGCTAGCTAGCTAGCTTGCTCCCTTCTTCAAGTTCATACCTTGGTAGCGTTTTCAATCTTTTTTATGACCTTTGGGAGCAAGGGCCGGATCTCGGCCGTGAAGGATCGGTTCTGGAAGAAAAGGTGGTTGTAGTCGTTGATTCCAATCTCCCCCAACAGGATCAGGGAGCTCGACATGATCTCATGCCGCTCTGCACAAATAAATAAACGTATTATATGCATGTCACTTCTATAGCTTTGATGAATAATTGTCCAAAGCTTTCTGCCTATATATATATATAACCACCTGGCTCGGTTGGGGCGAGCATGTGGAGCACGCGGTTGAGCCACTCCAGCTGCACGTCCAGCGAGTAGGGCGGCAGGATGGTGAGGTCCAGCCCCATGTCCTTGAACACCTGCTGCCCCAGCGCCGTCGCGCCGGACACCGCCAGGTTGGCGCCCGCACGGAAGTCCGCCGCCGTCTTCCCGAGGAGGAACGGCGTCGACAGCGGCAGCTTCAACGCCTCCGCTGCAATGCAATGAAAGCAAGACGCGTCCGATCCGTCGTCAACCGTCGTTGAACACAAGCTTGAACCCCAGGTATATATAATACTCTACCGACCAATGAAGTCGACGATGAGCCGACCGTCGCAGAACCGGCCGGTGGGGCGGTGGAAGAAGGTCTCTCCGTAGGGGAACGCCAGCACGGAGATGTTGGGGGACAAGCTGGCAGAGTTGCCGGTGTCGGTTATGGAGTCGCCCAAGCTGAACAGATGCGTGTAGCGGCAAGCACCGCCCGGGTACGAGTACGACACGGCGGCGTACGGCCACGCGACGACGAGGAGGAGAACCACTATCAGGGAAGACGCCATCGATCGATGTCTGCTGAGATCGTCGCCCTAGCTACCTAGTACGTCGCAGCAATGGCAACTTATTACGGCAGAGTTGCACGCATTCACTGTACGCTAGAAATGTTGCCTGTGTTTTTTTGCGATCACGCCGAGGCGTGTTTTTCATTAAGCAGAGTGAAATGTTGCCTGTGTTAAGCACTTGATCAGTGAGCTTCATATATAAGGTTAGTCTTTCAGCATCTCAATTGCAGAGTTTAAGTAAAATACTTGGACTAGTGTATATAAAATATCATGCATTATTGTTCAGACTTCAGAAGAATAAAACTGATCGATCCAGAAGACTTTGTTTAAATTTGCCGTCAGCTGAACTCTTACATGTTTTTCAAGAGACAATCCAGTCGATCATTAGTCACTTTCAGTACTGATATGCTTTGTGCAGCAACAAGCATAAGTTACACCTTTGACATTCAGTATAGTCATCTTCTTAACTCTCTCAATTCAAAGGTCACATGTTGAAATAAATCTCGAAAGATAATAATATGCAAACACACTATATAGTAGGAGAAAAATAGCAAAAAAAAAAAAAAAAAAATAAATAAATGAAGTTGACCCAAGGCTAGCCATATCTTGTCAAATCTGCAGTTGTAAAAACTAATCATGATCGCGCAAGCAGTTGTAAAAACTATCATGATCGCGCAAGCAAGATCAGCACGTGATTTATTGGCAAGATTGCGGTTGGGTCACTCGATCTTGTCATCCTCGAGCCCGACCGGACCGAATCGATTCACGAGACTAATTCCAGAAAACCCACAGCAACATACCGGCGGCTTACGGACACGGCTAGATGCATGCATGCCAATATGCCATGGCGGTGGTTGGGGCGAGCGACGGCGACCGGCGGTCTGCCAACGCAGCACGACACCTATTTGACTTTTGGATCATTCGTTATAGTGACGTAGTTTGCAGATAGCACAGGATCCGGGCAGTAGCGAGTCACGCAATTGCTATATATCACTTCCTTTTTTTTTAATTAAGAAGTACACAGTACAACAACCTAGATGTCCATATTCAAGCTATATATACATTGATGACTATTTGATTTGATCAGTAAAAAATAATCAAGTATAATTGTATAAATAGTAGTTATTTTACTCCCTCTGTCTTAGTATATAAGATGTAATCACATCGGGTTTAAAGACCAAACAACACATTTAATTCTCTCTATTGGCACTAGTATTACTGCATTGACATACGTGTCTCTAGAGATAGCACATCTTATATTATGAGACAAAAACCAAAAGTGGTTACGCCTTATATATTAGGACGGAGGGAGTAAAACAAAAAAATATCTGAATAAGTTTGAGAGATCAAGTTAAGATATGCCAGCCTCATCCATGTGTAATGAATGATTGAAGCAAGAGTTAAAAAGGTTTAAGACTTTTTTCGATTGAGTTTATAGTTCATATGTACTCCCTCCGGTCCCCTTTCTAAGGTGTTTGAGAGTTTTAGAAAAAATTTATTAAATAAGGCGCATGCAGTATCCTAGACATCATTCAACGTAGATAATTTAACTCTCCACCTGCATGCATCCAATCAAATGTGTGAGATTAAGGAGGCCACGATGAGACGAAACGTCCCTAAATGCGTCCATGCAAATTTCCTTGAGGCGATTGGCAGATTGGGGCTGGCACGCTTATGCAAAGTAACTCACTAGCCCAAGGATCGATAGTGGTTCTTGGTACCTATGTTTCTATCTCTCCCACCTTAGAAAGGGGACTAGAGGGAGTACTTTGTTTATGCTAGTGACTAATCAGAGGTGTTGTGTCATGCATGTTGTGTTACGTGTTTTTGGCTTGTGAATATGTAGGTGTTGGGTACATTGAGATGTTCACAGACGATGGAGAATACCAAGCAAAGAGTCCATGTAAGCTCATGGATGGAGGTGAAGGAAAGACACAAAGGCATGGACCAAAGGATCAAAAGGCCGAGGTTGGACCATGAGCGGCTAGCATTGGGCGCATGGAAGAGAGATAGTACATGGATGATATGAAAATGGCGGTTTGGCACATGGCAGAGGCTAGACACGTGTCTACAATGGGTTGATGAAAATAGGTCTGTCAAGTCAAGAAGGAAAAACCGGGGTGTGTGACCTTGATGCGGATTTGGACATGCATCACAACATCAACATCGATGAGTGGCACCTTGTAGGGCGTAGAAGAGTTCTTGGGGTTTGGTTCTCAAAACCAAGCATGGACAGTTTGGGTGGTTTAGGCCTTAGCCACTAGTGGCAGGTTTGACCCGTTTAGGCTCCAAAACTGAGGCAATAAGTCAGGTGGACGCGTGACACCATCATGAAGCTTGTATCAAGGCAAAGTCATGGAAGACACTAGGTTTGTCCGACGCATTGACAATGATTTAGACGGCTTGACCCTTAGGATTATTTGGTTTACTAATCAAATAAGGGTAATTTAGGAAATAACCCAATCCTATGTGGGAGATGGTTAGTCGTGGAGGGCACAACTGAAGAATATAGCTCTCATTTATTTGGGTGAGAATTTTTCTTTGGGCTAGAAGGAGGGAGAGAGCTGGCCATGTCCATTGATGAATGCATGGTAGTATCTAGGCTTGATAGTGTGACGATACGTCGATTAGAGGGCGTATCCCGTACCGGATACGTATCCAACACACACAGACATGGACGATACATTAAACAAAAGTATCAAGAATAATAAAATGAAAAACCCGATACTCGAGTGTAACCACCTAGCTAGTTGCAACTACTCACATCGATACGGCACAACCTACTAAAGCAGTCTTATTATCCCCTTAGGGCTTTCCCAATGTAATGCTTTTTTATAGCCCTAAGATCCATATAGGATCAGATAAAAAAATAGATGCTCTAGAGTTGTCTTAGTGGCTCGCACAAGCTATATGTACTTAGGGAGAGAAGGTGGTTCATGCTAAAAAAAGAAGAGGGGAAGGAAATAAAGTGGAGTATGATGAAAAAAAGTTTCTTTACGAAACCACAAGTAGTCATAGTTTGATAATTATTTTATTTAATTTGTACTGAAATCACTAGTAGCGTACCCCCCCAGTCCCCCACCCTATACACATCGAACACGCATCGAGAGCCACCACAGTCCGCTGCCTGCCACGATTTGATTTTGTCCTAGCTTGTAGTATTGATTTTCTCCGGTCGCGAGCTGATGGCCGCATGGAGCAACGCCTGCACTGTACTGCTCCTCCTCCTCATGTTATCAAGTGAAGGGGACGGAGGGCTTATATATTCTTGAAACTAGTAGGATACTCCGCGTTGCTACGGGTATGAAGTAGAAATGTAAGAAGTTTATAATAGTCGAAATTATGAATTAGTAGAGATATATATATATATATATATATATATATATATATATATATATATATATATATATATATATATATATATATATATATATATATATATATATAGTAGGTCAATTCATGGAGGTTGTATCTATTGACATACATGGTATAGATTATTTGAACTGACCATCACCCAAATCTCATCTACCCGAACCTCCACCGCTACTATACTCGAGGGTCATCTCCCTCTTAAAATTTTAGGAGTTTTCCTTCATAAAATTATGCATGTTTCGGAGGATCATGTAATCCATGTGATATGTAGTTTTGCTAGTTTTTTCTTACAAACGGATTTTTGCTTAAAAACGGTTTAAATTATTGAAATATATCCATATGGGGTCTTGTTTTTGAAGAGTTTATTACGAGAAATACCATGGTGCAATTGGATTTTAATTATGATATTTGGTTTAGGTGCTACGACTTTTTTTCTATTTCAAAAAAAAAACGCTAGTGGGAGATAAATGTGCTTTAGTGGAAGTAACTCCTTTGATGATGTCAGTTGACATCACTTTTAAAGTTTCGACCAATCAGAAGCTAGAGAATTACTTAGTGGGGGTTAAGATTATAGAAGTTATAGATGAGACAAGCAGGAGCGGCGTTTGACCTATCGAATGACGGATTCGGATAAGGGCATCTACTTTCATGTCATTGTTATATAGAGTTTGGTTTGTCCCATGTCAAACGTTTTAAAAATTTTTTTTAAGAGGCGGTGTGCCATCTATTTTTTCTTTATTTAAAGAAATACGCACATGTAAGAAAGGGACACCCCTGTAATTTGAAGAATTTTTTTTTCATTATCTAATTATATCATGCAAGCATACTTAATGTTATCCCATTCCAACACATGCACGCATGGACGCCCGGGCTTACCTCCCTCTGACCTTGGGCTGTAAGGCCGAAACAGACCGAAGAGGACTGGGCCTCGATCCCCTTCGCTGATGATGTTCCATCAGGGCCGAAAGCACTAAGCAGCTTTGTACGCCAAGTAAGTAATATTCCGAAGGAAAAAGTCTACTTTAGGTCCCTCAATTTTTATGGAAGTCTATATATCATCCGTAAACTCTAAAACCAGATAAAACAATCTTTCAACTTTTAAAATCGTTCATATTACATCTCTCAGTGGTTTTCAACAGTGGTTTTGCTATAGTAAAGGAGGTTTTGCTACAGTCACAGTGGTTTTACCTTTTTATTTATTTTAGCTAAATTTATGAAAAATTATAGTAAATCATAGAAAAATCATAAAATAGAAAATATAATTTTTTTGTGCTCCACATGAGTAGATCTACATGGCGAACATATAATATGGTATACTTTGGTACAAAGTTTTTTACTATATAATTTATTTGAATTATAGAAATGCAGGTATCTAAAACTACAGAAAAAACTTTGTACCAAAGTATTATCATATTATATGTTCACTATGTAGATCTACTTATGTAGAGTCTAACAAAATTAGATTTTATATTTTATAATTTTTCTATGATTTACTATAATTTTCAAATATTCAGCTAAAATAAATTAAAAAATACAAAATACAAAACCACTGTTACTGTAGCAAACCACTGTAAACCGCCGAGGGATGTAATATGAACGGTTTTAAAAGTTAAGGGATATGTTTTGTCCGGTTTTAGAGTTCAGGGATGACATGCAGACTTTCACAAAAATTGAGGGACCTAAAGTAAACTTTTTCCTATTCCGAATTACGAAGTTCTTGGGCTGATATTGGCCATCAGCCTACATGCAGGTCCTTCTTCTTCTTCTTCTTCCCCAGCATTCGGCCTGCTAGCGCAACGTCTACTTCATCACAATTCACACACGAGACTCACGATTTTGAGAACGTCTTTCTTTCCATTCAGATCATCTGTTAGTTAGTTTCCAAGGACAGGACAGGACAGGATAGGACAGCACGGCCTTCTTTCGCAGCTAGCTTGTTCATTCACATTTTATTACAGGTAGAGAGGTACGGTAGCTGTAGAGATCGATGGCAGGAATCTTCAGAACTCTGATGCAATCGCAATTCGCAACACGACATCGACAAGAGGCAGCAGCGAGCCTAGGCATGCTGCACACCCAATGCAAGTCACCAAACCAGAAAGCTTTTGCTCTAAAGTTTGAATCGCTTTTGTTCCTTCTTGTCCATGCATGGTGTGCGATCGATCAATATAGATGGCGATATGCGCTGCTGGATGCTGTTCGGAGGAGGAGGACATATACATAGTGCACTCTATAAAGAATAGTAGAATACACAGTAGGATGGGAGGCAGCAAAGGTATAATGGATGGGTCATGGCAAATAAAGCCAGAAATTAAAAGGTACCTTTTAGACACCGTCTGTACTGCATGCTAGCGCGCTACTACATAGGAGTACATCCTTAGCCACGAAGCTAGCTATGGATTATGGAGCATGCATAATGCTTGAGTCGTCCTCAGTCTCGAGAATGTATATATTAGCATTTTGCTCGGCATGTTCATGTTTTTTGCACTCCACGACAATCTGAGTTAGATGTTGAGCGAGAAAGGAGATTCGTTGTCAGATCTTCTACATTCAGCTGGACTTATAAGTCGGACAATAAGCTAAAAATAGCTTATTTCGGCTGATTCTTTATGAAAAAAAGAAACTGTTCGAACGGCTGATAAGACAAGCAAACATGCCCACTTTTGTATGTATTACTATATGTGTTAATTAGCATTCCAACAACGAGATGTGCCTGTAATCCAAGTTGCTGGTGCGGCCGTATAGATACTACTAGAGTCTACAATAGCTAGCGAGATATTTAGATGCAGAGAATATCTATCTCACTCAATGCTTGTGAGGTCGATCGAGCTCCAGTTAAGGGAATATATGATGAATATCGTAACAATGTTTCGGTGGCCATTATTATTAGTGACTACAAGCTATAGCTAGCTGCTAGTGACCACTGCCGTACAACTTGCATATATATTGCAACTGCGGCGGTCCAACCAACCAAACCAATAAACCCCTTATACATACAGATCGACGGATGGATCAAATCACTCGATCTGGTCCTGTCATATGTGGGGTGTACATACTACTCCTAATATGAAGGAAAGAAAGAGTGCGCAGCAACAGACAACAGAATTAAATTATAGTTAGAGATGAGGTCAATGATACAGTATCTCATGCATATCTCGGAGCTGATAATAAGAGTTGAGACCCCCACACACATCAGATGCAGATTGCACAGATAACTGAATGGTATGGTATCATTCAGGTTGGTGGCGAAAGCAAAGGCATCCAGCGCCACCTTACCAGACACAGCGCCACTGCCCGCCGGGGGGCTCACTCACTAGCAGAAATTTTGTCTCTTTATTTAGATTATTCAGCAGGTCCGTGTCGATCTCTCAGGGATCGGAACATCGGAAAGAGGAGTCGATGGTGGTTAGCTAGGCTAATATAATTAGATCGATCGAGTTACTCGCTATACGTATATAGGTCTGGACTTGCACTGATGATTTGGATGGAGTTTTACTCGCTCTAAAATGCATGCATGTGTTCTAGTATTGGTCTTTATATTAGAGAGGTCGCCTGTCGGACTCAGCTGCCGAGATGGATGGAGCGCCTCCAGGGTAGGTGTGGTGAGTGATCAGCAGGACGACGAACCGGCGGCCGGAAGCAAGGGACGACCGATCAGTCCTCCATCGGGCCCCTTTCTTGATCTTGCCGACTACTCGATGATCGCATATATATGCATATGCATGCCCTTTCTTTCTCATCATCACGGTCACGGAATGGCCTCCATCGTCGATCTCTCTTACGGACGTGGTTGATGACGATGATGTTTAATCCCCACATCCACCACATTTAATTTCTTAATTATTCGCTGTCACCTCTTTCAAGACCAGACCGACCGATCACGCTCTTTATGTGTGTCACGCTGCGATCAAGCTACAGAGGATCACATCTCCAACGCCTCTCGATCGCGTTCACCTCCACTGTGTGCATGTGCAGTGGCGTAACGCACTATAGCTAGCTAGTTGAATGCTTATCAAATAATTAATCGTCTTGTCGCGCGCCAATGCTTCGAGCCCTTTTCATCAGACCTACTAATAGCTTGAATTTCTCCTCTTTATTCCACTTCACGCCATTGCATGCCCACTAGTACTATAAAATGCTTGCATCATCGCCCCTGGTTTGTTGTAAACTTTAGCAAGACAGGGGGATCCGCCGGGGATGGTAAAAATGTCCTTAAAAAGGTGATCGAGGACGACGACGACGACACAGACAATGAGCAAGTGGTAATAAAAGGACAGCAAAATGGATGCAAGTATCCCGATTCCCGATGCTTATTAGGCTGGCTATTTGAAGCAGCTGAAATTTGACTTCACCGGCTCTCTATGTTTTGTAATTATTTATCTAAAAAAATGACATCATCGACTCATCCTACGAATATCACTGCTAATATAAAACGAACCGAAGAAACCCTCCGCTCTGCCCCGGGCCTCACTTTAAATTCCATTTCACTGGAGCTCGTGGAGCCGGTGAAGAGGACCAGGATATGGAAAGGCGAAAATTTGGAGTCAAAAGCACCCGATGAGATATAGCCTTTTTGAAAGGGAACGTATGCTATGCAAACTAGGCTCTTGTGCAAACTATGCAAACTCTAATCAAGACCATAGAAATCTAATCCGATGGTTGGTAATTTTAGCACTTAAACCCTCCCACTCATGGGGTGTTTTGTAACAGCCAGATAGGATGAGTGGAGGGGTTTAAGTGCTAAAATTACCGATCATTGGATTAGATTCATATGGTCTTGATTAGAGTTTGTATAGTTTGCACAGAAGTCTGGTTTGCATAACATACGTTGCCTTTTTGAAAATACAAGGGCTGTCAATGGTGGTGGAAAGTGTGAGGCTGTCACGGTGGTGGGTGCATTCATGGTTGCATTATCTGCATATCCAAAAGTAAGTCTATGTCGTCACCCCACAAAGGAGAGTTGCACAGTTGTGCCCATGCTCTCTCTTGCATGTTTCTCTACTTACTGTCTTGGCATACTTGTGTTGCTTAGTCCGCCTAAAAGGGAGTATACTTGTAAGTTTTTTAATAAGTCGATTAATTTTTAATTTAATAATAAAAATTATGATACTAAATAATTACTATTAAATTAATCCCTTTATATATGTGCATATTACAATAAATCTATTTAAATACATAAATGTTGATATTGTTTTTTGTAAACTAGTTAACTTTATAATCAGTTGAATTCATGCAAAATGAGAACAGCGTTATTTTACGTTGTTTGATTGTAAGTACATATATATACTCTAATTTTAATTATTTCAAATGTAATTTCATTTCAGAATGCTATTCATATCAGAGGCATAATGAATCTATAACTCTTTATTTTGTGATGGAAACGGGAATTTTATCAAAACTTGCCATCGGTATATCTCCAAATTACATGTAATAACCTAAAATAAAAAAAAAGAACAATATTTTATCTAATCCAGTGAACCAATCTTGTTTGTTGATGATTTATCTTGGCTGTCCCGGGACGGCGAGATTCTGATTGTAGCCTAAAGAGCAAAGCACTGATCATGATCACCGATTTAGCATTGACATCGGTTACAACGACGCATCTATACAATGGAAGATTGGTTCACTGGAGAGCGCACGCACGCTGGGGCACAGAGTCGCAGGGCGCAGAGCATCACCACCAGCCGAACAAGCTTGTCTGGATTGGTTCGGTTGGCGGTCCACGAGGAGCACAAGCAAGCAAGGCAAACCACCCCACAGCCCAGCCCGCCCCGCCCCCCGCACCCCCCGTGTGCCACGCCACGCGGCCCACGGGATACCAACCCCTAGTCACTCCGTCCGCCGTGTCCCGTGGCCACGCACCCGCGAGGGGGCTGCAGGCGACACGCAACGCAATCTAGCGAGGCAGTCGGCGGTGGGGCCCGCGGCGTCCACACACAGACCACCACCACGGCAACGTCCTCCTACGGCAACGGCGCCCACGCCATGAGACACGAGCTGTGTCGACGCTCGACAGCGACCAATAATGCCCCCGCCTGCTCGTTCAGCTGGTCGGTCCCCCGTGTTCACATCATCACGTCAGTTTGAGCTCAGTGGGGCGGCGAGCACGAGAGGAGGGAGGGAAACGGAGCAGCGTTGGAGGGAGGGGTGGTTGGAACCGACGGGTCAAAATCACATCTAATCCTGATCATCCAGAGTGAACTATCCCTGTCCGTCCGATCGATCCTACCCACGCCGGATGCCCGCCACGCCCGCGCTTTGATAACAGCAGCTCCATGTCGCAAGCGACAGACGCCGAGGAGGTATTTCTGCCACAAAAGATGCGACAGACACTTGCGTTGCATTGCGTCCAGACCAAAGAGGTCCCCCCCACCCCAAAGCCAACTCATCAGGTGTCAGAACTGCTAGTATATAAGTGTATAATAGCTATGTAAAATGTTACCTCTACAAGTTTGTCAACCGTTGGAACGAGCCACTTATAGCGTTATACTATATCCCCTACCTGTTGGCGACTCAGTTCTCGCCTTCCAGATATATATATGTCATATGTATGGATGGTACTGGAGCTGGACCCAAAACAAAGAAACACTAGACTGGTGGTATATCCAAGTTGTAAGCAGCAGCAACGGATGGATGATGATGGGTCTCCAAAATTAGTGAAAAAGCATGGTGAACGGGTGCAACGACTCAGCGGCGCATGCCAAGCCGATTCCTGATGTTGCCGTTGCTGTTCCTTGGCTTGCAATTGAGCGCTAGGCTTCGGTTCCCTTGCTTCGGCAGGTCTTGTGGTTCCACCATCTGTATCGTCCGCTGCTTCTTCGCTGCATTCGCGCCAAAGATTGGAAACGTCATTCGTCTTTCTTCTTTCGAAACGACAACGGGGTCATAAATTCATCACATCAAAACAAGCCAAGAAATGCGGTGCTATGAGCAGAACTATGCATTGATCAATGGCTAAAACTATACGTCACACCAATAAATCCTTGGAACTATGTACTAAGCCATATCCCCTGGCACTGCGCAGAACGAAAGTGGTGGGTGCATAAGGCTGAGGAGAAACAGCCTACCGTTATTGAATTCTTGGTAACCCTCTTGAAGCTTGCGCTTCGTAGCCTCCAGCTTGGCATCCTTTGCGAGCTGTAGCTTTGCCCGCACCGAGCTTTCGTCTTGCTGAGTTGGTGGCTGCCATATCAGCAGCGAAACAGTTTAGACCAATAGCAAAACACACATCAAATAGATATAGTACGTTTCACACAACACACTAATGCTCACCTTAGGCATTGTCGGTTTCGGTCTTCTTTGAGCCGCTGAGGCATCTTGCTGCTGCTTTGGCTTCACTTCCGAACATTTCAGCCCCGTATGCGATGTCTGAGGTCTCCCTGGACCAAAAGCTGCACTAGAGGCCTTCAATTGCACCCCTGAATTAGATTGCTGCCTCCTTTGCCAGTTGAATGCTTCATTCGGTCGCGATTGCTTCATGGCAGACTGGTCTAGTTTCCAGTTCTGCTCTGGGTCATACCATTGGCCTGCAGGTGACTGCTTGTTGACTGACTCTTGGCTTGACGGATTACACTGCCCACCATCCTTGGCATCACCATCCTTGGCAGCAGCCCTAATGTCTGTGTAAGAGTTTACGGGGACAGGAGTGAGGTCAATGCAATATGTAACCAAGAGTCGCCAGGGCGTGTGGTGTAATCCAGGAAGTGCGATTACTCACTTCCATCATCATCCATGTCATTGAAGAACTTCAAAACCGATGCAGATTTTCAGCACCAATAAGGCGTCCAAGTTTGTCAGAATAACTGTAACATTGATAAATACAGTAACAAAAAGAAAGAGACTGAAGTCATGTGTCTGGTACCTCGGATAGCTGAATTGAAGTACACGGTGCTGCAAACAAGGCTGCCTCATCCATGGGAGGGGAAGGTAGACCCCCTTCTTCCTGATCAAGGCAAGAAGCATCCACTGACTGTGGTGTATGATCTGTGAATTATTTCAGCTAGATTGTATTAATCAAGGACAGAGTAGGAAGAACATAACAGTGAAGAGTACATTGGCTTATGTATTCCTTACCTACAATGGGATCTCCGTTGTTCACCCACTCATTAACAGTAGCCTTCCAACCTCTACAAATTCAGATGAAGCATGACATCAAACATGTAAATGCTAGAAAGCTGCATAAGAACAAGCTGGTGCTAAAATGATGACCAAGAGATAAGGGAAAGCACAAGCAGCTTACTCAATGAGTGATCGGACGAGTTGCCGAATCTGTTTCGAGCCATGCTTTCGCAGCGGTTTCACAGCCATTCCAATCTCAGTAGCCTATATAAGCGATTCGAGAGATATCAACAAAGGCACAAACAAGAGTTCATCAAGCACATGCAGCGGCAGTTTCATTTTTTTTTCATCAAGGCTCACCCTGATGGCGTCCACAGTGAATTCGAGCTGCCCCAGCCTCCCCAGAAGCTCGAGCAACTCGGCCTCTGACTGCAGGAAAGTTAAACACACAGCAAAGTCAGTTGATCAGAAGCGATGAATGCTGACATCAGCAGATCATCAGGAACAGAATCAACAAACAGGGAAGCAATGGAGGACCTTCTCTTGGGCATTGGAGAGAGCCGCCTTGACGCGGAATGCCTCGGCGACGACGTCGCCATCGCTCTTGTTTCGCGGTGCGGCGCCGCCGCCGCCGTGGTTGACGACCTCGGCGCGGTCGGAGCTGCAGAGGCTGGGCACACTGCCTGCGCCCTCGGGGAGGAGGAGCTGGGGCTGGCCCGGGGTGGGGTGCCTCGGCGCCTCCGGCGCAGGCAGGGCGATGAGCGCGGTGTAGAGGCGCTCGGCGATGGCGTCGCGGCGCGCGCGGAGGGCGTCGGGGTGGTCGGCGGCGGCTACTCGGATGGCGGCGTCGATTGCGTCGAAGATGCTAGCCCGCGCGCCGCTGAAGAAACCCCGCCAGTAGTCCAGCGACGCCGGCGGCGGCTGCGGCGGCGCCGCCATCCGAGCCAAGATCGGCCGCCGCCGATCAAACCAAGGCTCGCTCTCTTTCCTTTGTCGAAGAAGATTGCCGTCAAAATCAAGGTTGGTTCTTTCTTGTTTTAATAAATAATCTTGGCAGTTTAATGGCAGGCGTTTTTCTTGATCTCGCGGTTCCAGGCCCGAATCCACGGAACCCCGCGAGGAATTAGTGTTGCAACAAACAAACGGCGAATGATCGATCCGTGAATCAAAGGAAAGAAAGAAAGAAAGAAAGAAGGGAGAGGGGAGAAGGTCTTTTCTTGGGCAGCGCGATCTGTGACTGTCTTTGGTAATGGCGCCGCTGTATCTGTGTGTGTACGCCAAAGCTGGGGCCTGGATGGAGGAGAGGAGAGGAGGCGGAGGCGGGCAGCTGGAGGTGGTGAGGGAGACGATGGAGAGCGATAGCGACGGGGTTGGGTTGGGTTGGGTGGGCCGAGCAAAGCACGGCCGAGTGAGTGCTGCTGCGAGGATGGCGATGGCGACGGCGATGGCGAGTGCGAATAGGAGGGATGCGAATGGAATGGATGCCGCAATCCAATCCAATCCGGATTCCGGTGGATTTCCTTCACGATGCGGATTCGATGCGAACGAGAAGAAAAAGGAAGCAAATTCTGGTTCTGGGGGCGTCAGTGCGCTCCTTGTACTGGGGGTGTCTGGGACTCTTCGATGAATGGGCCGGGCCCTTGATGTTGCCCAAGTCGAGACAATTTTGTCTACGGGCTGGCGACCGATTCCGGAAAGATTACAATTAAGGCCCACATGATACTTGGGCTAACTGTAGATTTCGTTGGACCTCGGTCATTTCCTTCCTGGAAAAAGTCTAATTTTTTTCACTTTTCCTCCTTAAATTTTAAAACCAGATAAATAACCTCCCTCAACTTTTTAAACCATGCACTTTATCTGCCTGGAATGGTTTTAATGATGGTTTTGCTACAGTGACAGTGGTTTTGTTTTTTTTTTTTTTTATTTATTTGGGCTGAATTTTTGAAAAATCATAGTAAATCAAAAAAATTCATAAAATAGAAAATCTAATTTTTGGACTTCACATGAGTAGATCTACACAGTGAATATATAATATGGTATGTCATAGTTCATCAAAATAATTATAGAAGCTATAGTTATAAATTATTTTAATTAATTATAGAAAAGTATAGATCGAAAGTTACAGCAAGAATTTTATACTAAAGTATATTATATTATATGTTCATTTGTAGATCTACTCATGTGGAGTCTAAAAAATTAGATTTTCTATTTTATGATTTTTTTGTGATTTACTATGATTTTTTAAAGGTTCAATCAAAATAAATAAAAAAAAAAAAGACTAGCAAAAAAAAACTTTGTACTAAAGCATACCATATTATATATTTACTATGTATATCTACTCATGTAGAGTTCAACAAAATTAGATTTTCCATTTTATGATTTTTATGATTTATTATAATTTTCAAAAAATCATCCGAAATAAATAAAAAATAAAAAATAAAACCACTGTTATCTGTAGCAAAACCACCATCAAAACCACTCCAAGGAGGTAAAGCGCATGGTTTAAAAAGTTGAGGGAGGTTGTTTATCTGGTTTTGGAGTTTAGAGAGGAAAAATAGACTTTCGTGGAAGTTAAGGGAGGAAAAGTATACTTTTTCCTTCCTTCCCTCATCAAAATGGTCAACCTAGGTCGAGCAATGAAGTGAAGGTGGGCCCTGTCTATTTTTCAGGAAAAAGTCTACTTTTTCTTCTCAATTTTCATAAAAATCTGTTTTTCCTTCCTGAACTTTAAAATCGAACAAACCACCTCTTTTAACTTTTCAAACCGTGTGTTTTACCTCCTTAATGCAGTTTTGAAAGCGGTTTTGCTACAATAATGGCGGTTTTGCTATAGTGGCAGTGGTTTTGTCTTTTCTTCTCTTATTTTTATTTCGGCTTAATCTTTGAAAAATCACAGTAAATCACAAAAATATCTTAAAATAGAAAATATAATTTTGTTGGACTTCACATTAGTAGATCTATATAGTAAGTATATAATATGGTATGTTTTAGTACAAAAGCTTTTGCTAGTATTTTTCTTTTTTATTTACTTCATCCGAATCTTTGGAAGGCCATAGTAAATCATAGAAAAATTATAAAATAGAAAATCTAATTTTGTTGGATGAGTAGATCTACAAGTAAATATTTAATATGGTATTCTTTAGCTCAATAAAATAATTATATAAGCTACGGTTATAAATCATTTTAATTAATTATATAAAAACATAGAACTAAAACTAAGAACTCTGTTTGGTCCTAGCCTTCTAGGGGCGTCAGTGCCCTCCTTGTCATAGCTGGGAGGGCTCTTCGGTGAGTGGGCGCTTGACGTTACCCAAGTCCATCCAATTTTGTCTAGGAAAAAGTCTACTTTTGCTCCCTCAACTTTCGCGAAAGTTTACTTTTTCCTCCCCGAACCTCAAAACCGGATATACAGTCTCCCTCAATTTTTTTTTCAGACCACGCGCTTTTCCTCCGAGGAGTGGTTTTGACGGTGGTTTTGCTACAGATAACGGTGGTTTTGTCTTTTTTTTTTTTATTTATTTTGGCTAAATTTTTAAAAAATCATAATAAATCATAAAAAAATCATAAAATACAAAATCTAATTTTGCTGGACTCCACATGAGTAGTGCTTTAGTTTAAAGTTTTTGCTAGTATTTTCCCTTTTTATTTATTTCGGTTGAATCTTTGAAAAATCATAGTAAATCATAGAAAAATCATAAAATGAAAAATTCAATTTTGTTGGGCTCCATATGAGTAGGTCTATACAGTGAATATATAGTATGGTATGCTTTAGTCCAACATAATAGTTATAGAAGCTACATTTATGAATTATTTTAATTAAGTACATAAAAACATAGATCAAAAGCTACAGCAAAAACTTTATATTAAAATATACCATATTATATGTTCATTTGTAAATCTACTCATGTAGAGTCTAAGGAAATTAAATTTTCCATTTTTTGTTTTTCTGTGATTTACTATGATTTTTCAAAGATTTAGCCATAATAAATAAAAAAGAAAAAGACTAGCAAAAAAATTGTATTAAAGCATACCATATTATATATTTACTATGTGGATGTACTCATATGGAGTCCAACAAAATTAGATTTTCTATTTTATGATTTTTTGTGATTTACTATGATTTTTCAAAAATTCATCCAAAATAAATAAAAAAGAAAAAGACAAAACCACATCCTTTGTAGCAAAACCACCGTCAAAACCACTCCAGGGAGGAAAAGCGCATGGTTCGAAAAGTTGAGGGAGGCTGTTTATCCGGTTTTGGGGTTCAGGGAGGAAAAATAGACTTTCACTAAAGTTGAGGGAGCGAAAGTAGACTTTTTCCTTTTGTCTACGGGGTGGAGAGCGGCGCCGAAAAGGTTACATTGGGAGCCCACATAATACTTGGGCCAGTTGTAGAAAAAAATGAACAGCCCAGGGCAGTTCGACGGGGTGGGCCGGCCAATGAGGTGAAGTGGGCTCTTTCTTGCTATTTTCTTAAACAAATAACTGAGAAATGAAGCGGAATTGAGGGAGAGGCACTCAAGAGTTTTAGAGGTTTCTCAAAAAAACAAGAGTTTTTGTTGGTTAGAAATAGTTTGAGGTTCCATTGCAAAATTGTTTAATAAGCTATTATGAAGAATTAAAAGAGGTTTGGTTGGTTAGAAATAGCTTGAGGTTTTGCTCATTGCAAAACTGTTTAGGAGATTGATGGAGAAGAAAAGGTTTAAGGTTTGCTATTTTTTTCTGTGTAGTTGTTAAATTTATTAGTTTGGCAACTAAACTATAGCAAGTTCTAGGAGATGCTCTTTCTTCATCTATGTAGCAAGAAGAGGTTGCAAAAAGAGCAACACATATGCTAAACATCTTTATTACTGAAATAAAAGCATAAGCTAACCAGGGAAAAAAAATCCGCTACATAATACCTCCTCCCGACCAAAAAAAAAAAAGTTCAGAGCTTCCATCATCAGGCGTCAGGAAAACACCAACGCTGCCGGTCTTTGAAGAACAACTGGTAGCTCGCAAACGAGGAAGTCCATCAAACACACCTGTTCTGTTTATACGATTCCACAGGACCAAGCAGCCAAGACCACAAATCGTCGGAAGACTCCTTTTACCTTAGGACACGTACTACCCTCACATGCCGCCATAAGATCAGAGAGAGAGAGAGAGAGAGAGAGAGAGAGAGAGAGAGGATGCAATTGATCTGAGCTTGGAAGGTTAACTGAATTAGTTCCAGGGCATTTCACTGACGGTATAGATGATGTTTTTTTTTCTTTTGAGAAAGACGACGGTATGTAGTTTACGATGTTTTTTTTTTTCTCGAATACGCAAAAGGCTTGCGTATCTTTGTATTTAAGAGAGAGAGGTTTTGTACATGATGTTCGAAGACACCTTAGTTGGCGGGGTTATACAAAAGAATTAGCGCTCATGCCCTCGCCAACAAGCATCGTATCGTACTACTCGCGAATAAAACAACCTAGGTTCGCAGCCCCGGCTTCGATCCAAAGATCGGCGGTCTGCTTGATTACTGACAACACATGTGAGACCGTAGATGTGGAGTCACGGAATAGGCGTGCGTTTCGCTCTTTCCACGGTTCCCACGTGTAGTTTACGATGTTAATGTTTAGTAATGATGCATGCGTCCCGTTACTTAATTATCGCCGGAAAATATGAAACATAGCGGTGGAAACTGTAGGAACATGTCTGGAGAGACCTCGAGAAGCGTTGATTGTGTGTGTCCTGAAACCTGAACGTGCCGTGTTTGGGATAATGGGCCAGGCTTGGCAATCATCATTCGTTTGGGCCACGCGCACGCCGGCATGGCTATCTGCATGCATGCATGTAGCGAAGAATTGCCCTAAAAAAAAAAAATGTAGCGAAGAATGGAATTCCTCCGGATGATGCTCAGCTCAGCTGTACCGTACGAAGTACGAACCACAACCACCGCTTGAATGCACACGCAGAGCGATTAGCAAGAGGAAGCGGCGAGCAGCTAGCTAGCTAGGAATCTGCTAATCTAAGATTAAAAAAAAAGGACTGCTACTAATCTCTGCAGCATGCAAGATTAAATAATTAAAAGGGAAGTTTGAAGTGGAGTAATACACTATGCCACAAATGATTTGTAGGGGCGGCTCCCAGGCCTCTGTAGGGGCGGCTAGCCTAGCCGCCCCTCCCAGGATGCTCTTACAAATCATCATACTGTAGGGGCGGCTGGCCAAACCACCCCTACAAATATCATTTGTAGGGGCGGCTGAAAACACCAGCCGCCCCTACAGATGATATTTGTAGGGGCGGCTGGATCACCAGCCCCTCTTACAAATACCATTTGTAGGGGCGGCTGCAACACCAGTCGCCCCTATTGTCTATATCTGTAGAGGCGGTTCAATATAGAACCGCCCCTACAGTTTATTTTCCAGCAAAAAAAATTTAAATTGAAATCCAAATTTGACGACAGCACATAATATATAATTCAAATTCAAATCTAACCACCATATATATACATCCACAAACGCACGAGCACGATATAAATTATCATTACAAGCCATAATTTAAAAGTTTCACAAGTCTAAAAAACACTGCTCACCTCAGAAAAGTGGAGGAAAAAAAATCTAAACTGCTGAACTTAGCCTGGCACATCACTGAGTATACAGGGGTTATTTAAAGACAACAGAAAAAAAATTAGAAGAGAGCAAGTTCAGATTATATACTACCACTCTATATACATAGAAAGAACATGTTATAAATAGTTTACCACTAGCACTCTGTATAAAGTTAAGATATCCTACCAAATTTCCACAAAGTGAATGCTAGGGAAGTGAAACTTAGATGTATTCTAAAATGAATAGATGACAGAGAGAATGAATTTTCCATAACTTGTGTTCTATACTAACATGTCTGCAACAAGTGCTACCTGCTAGAAGGACTACTACTAGCACCGACATAGAGAATGAGCAACCAGTAAAATGTCCCTTCTCTGATATGTTTGGTTGAAAGCAACACTTTAATCTGTAAAATGGTGTAGTGAGTTTATTCAGAGACTGATAGTGCGCTACTACAGGTCTACTGTTGACCCTGAACAAAATAAACAGAGGAGAGAAGGAGATGCTCAACTCGTGGAGTCGGCTGTTGCCGTGCAGCCTCCATTACGGACGTGAGGGCAGCAGGCCCTGCACCATGAGGTATAAAAGTATAGAACCATCTCACCTTCATCTATCATGCACCAGTAAAGGCATCAAAAAGACTACAGCGCCTATCATTACAAAACAATATCAGTACACACACAGACACACACATATATATTATTCAGACTTGCAGATTTATAACCTGTCCTTGCAAAATTAGACCCTTGACGTGTATTAATGCCACTTAAGTTGATTTTTTTCGCATCAAGAACAGCTTAAAACTAAATAATAGTACTTTAGTGAGCATATAAACCTAGTTATCCTACCTTGAGAAAAAAAATCTGCCCGATGAAGGGTTTATCTTACAGTAAAAAAAAAGAATTGGCATATGAAGGGTATGCTTCCACTTTTATTAGGCATATGCAGAAGATTGCATGAACACTATATTTGCATATGACACATTCTGGCAGCCAGTTTATGTATCAAGAATATTTGTGCTTTGATCCAAACATAAACTAAACAGAAATATCACAAGTAAGATATTTCCTACAAACTCTTTACCTTGCTATACATTGAAGGTGTTTATTCTGTAAGTAGCAAACACAAATACTTGCAGTCCTGCAAGCACCAAACATGTTATCACTAATTAGTCTGCAGTCTGCAAGCATCAAACATGTTATCACAAAGGATTTCCCATCTGTACACATAAATTAGAAGTGGTAGTAAAAAGATCAAAGAAGATATATTAGGATATAGAAAAATAAGAAATGAAAGCTGAATCAATCCTATTAAATGTGCTACAAACTACAGTTTGCAAGGATCAATGATTTCTTGTGAGTATGCATATGCCTTTTACTGAAAAAAATTAGGGTTCTAGCTGGGCTCATCTATTATCACATCTGCTTGAAATCAATTAAGGCCTGAGAAAGAATCATTGATTTTCTCTATGCCCAAGGTTGTCTATTATCACATATGCTTGCAATCGGCAAAACAGGGCAGCTTATAAGCTAGACTGGAGAATGATTAAAAACAAGCATTTAACATATCAGTATCAGTATGGAGTATACATATCAGTATGGAGTAAACAAGTATTGCCAAGCATGCTTCTGTAGCAATGCAAAAACTAAGCACAAGCAAACTAAAAGATAATTAACTGAAGACACCTGTGTTAAGTATTCAGAATTCCTAGAAATTAGGCTATAGGATTTCACACAACCTGCATTAAGTATTCAGAATTGCAGACATTGCAGAGGCAGGAGCAAATAACCTGTATTAGAAGAGCAATATGTAAGCTACTAGTAAGAACACACAATGTTCCTTGATGCTGAACTTAAACTACTGTCATGGTTAACCATCAGTAAAGTACATGGCAAATTGCTCTCCAGAAACTGATTTATACAATCAACGGATGCTACTGTCATCCATATGCGTGTGTACACAAATCACTGAATGCTACTGCCTAACATATTGCTGAAAAACATATTCCGATGATGTGTGGCAATTTTATTTTTTCTAAAGATGACAAGTAGTAACAGAACTACACATCTGGTTGGGCAAATCTACCTTGTAGACGTAATTGGAATAGCAAGGGAAAATAGAGATGGGGCTGACCTCAAAGACGAAGCGGGCAGATCAGAGGTTGGGATCGAAGTAGAACATGCAGGCTCCGTCTGCGCAGACGACTGTTTCTTGGACCTCAGCGATGGATCCCAGCGCGCCCGCCGCCACACAGCGTGGACGAGGTGGTGCCCGCCGCAGCCTCCCTGCGAGCGCCTCCGGCCTCCCCTGCTCAGCTGCTCGAGGCCACCCACCGCCACGCTATGCTCGCTCGCTCCGCCGTGCTAGGCCGCTCTCTCCGCGCAGAGCCGCCGCCGCCACCGCCGCCTTAGGGTTACGGAGTTGGTGCGATTGGCCGACTGCGCTATAGCTGGTAGTGTCGAGTGCTGACTGCGGGATGGGGGTTGGGCGTTGGGAGATGAGGCGCAGGCCATGGTGGGCCGTTGTGGCCTGGTGGCCTGGTTTGAGTGGCCGAGCGGGTGGAGTTTTTTTTTTTTTTGTTTTTTTAATTAACTAGCAGTGCGTGAGAGTTTTTTTTTTCAAAGATCGCAGTGCATGAGAGTTGGTTGATGTGTTTCTGGCTTCTACTGCAGACGGGAGATACGGGTGTTTTTTTTCTTTTATATTATAATATAATAAATATGCATATTTTTATCCTAGAGAGAGGCAAAAAAAAAAAGTGCGGTAATGAAATTTTTTCCATCAAATGTGCCAACTGCTGACATTTCAGCGCCAAGGAACATGGTAATTAGCCTATGTGCTAAATCCGACAGAAAAAAAATATATAGCACACGGGAATGTTAGTTTAATTACCCTATGAGCCATATTTTTCTATGCGTTCCGTGAAAACCTGTAGGGTCATTGATATTTCTCTATGTACTAGGAGAGCCGACAGATTAAACAAAATTTCTGTATGGATGTTTTATGCCCATCAAAAAATACATGGCACACAGGAGAAATGTAGTGTCCAGTAATTAGTGGTAGGGTTGTTACTTTGGATTCACAAGATTGATATATTATTAAAGTATCTCTAATGGTAATATAAGGCATAACAAGATACATGGTATTTATATAAAAAATTTGAATAAAATAAATGGTCAAACACAATTGTTGAAAGTCAAAAAAGGTAAGTTATTTATGAATGGAGGGAGTAAGACTTGGTGTGGCGCCATAATTTGGTTTGTATGGTTGCACAAAAAAAAAATCAAAGCATTTCGACTAAGCCAAACATACGTACTTCACAAAATGGATGTTCCATTTTATGGAACCTTGACTACAGCATTTATGTTTTCACAACTCCTATGCACTTTGAAGTCGTATGTGCCTTAAACTTTTTCTCAATCTTGTGCATGCCATAAGTTAAGGATAGACTAAGTTTCAGATTTTTTGAAGATGGTTTGTTATTTTTTCATAGTTTAAATTATTTTTTCGACGGTATGAAGTAATTAGAAGTATGAACTAAGCCTACCTCGAAAATAATCTAAAATGGGACTATATTTTTATATTAGGTATCACATGGCATAGTGAACCAATTTCGGTTATAGTGGATGGAAAATTATATTGCTTTTAAGGATTAATTTGATCTTCTTTCTCTAGTTTAGCACAAAATAAATTCAATAAATGACAAAAATTAATCAGAAAAATCTAAGATTTTGTTTAGGGCCATAATTTGGGTCTACATGCTTGCACAAAAAAAAAATCAAGTCATTTTGACAGAGCCAAAATGTACACAATGTTTCCATTAGTGAAATACAAACTTCATCAGAGGATGGTAGTTTCAAAAATGACACCTACTCCCTCCATCCCAAAATAAGTGTTGTTTTCGGTTTCGTGTCACAAGTTTGACTCGGTTTATAGAAAATATGTTTAATATTTATATATCCAAATAAATTTGTTAAAAAACTAGATTCAACGATCATTCCGGCGATGTTAATTATGATACTAATCGATGATATTTTTTATTTATAAAAATTGCCGACGATTATTTCTCGGGAAGCAAAAAGCAACGGATATTTTAGGGACGAGAGAGAGTATATAACAAATGTAGGTCTCGATGAGTTCTAGCACTTTTGTATTCAATAGTTTTTTATCCGAGGTCATTTAGTGTTTCAAAATCGTGTAAGAAGTTGTAGTTTGTTTAAATTCAAAATTTAAATTGGCCATCATTTGTAGGGGCGGCCGGTGATTGAGCCACCCCTACAAATGGGAAAAGAAAAGACATTTGGTGATCCAACCGCCCCTACAAATCAGTCCATTTGTAAGGGCGGGTGATAACACTAGCCGCCCCTTACTAAGGCATTTGTAGGGGGCTATTTGGATTGCTAGGGTCCGGTCAGGCCCCACTATAGGGGTAATTTCAATCACCGCCCGCCCCTACTGTTAAAAAAAGGGGGCTGGCACTTACAAATCAATTTTGACGTAGTGATAAGGCGACGAACATAGGCGTATGGATAAGTAGTACGCATGATTTTGGTTAGCAGAGTGTGTACGTAGTACGTATGTAGCTGGAGACTTGACAGGGACGAGTTCAAGTTCGACGACAACGGATCATGTCATGTGTGCGCTGCATTAAGGATGGAAACAGACAGTAAGTTCCCCCAAAATAAGGAGGGAACAGGGGGTGTGGGGCTTGGAAAGGTATGTATTGCCTGTACTGTACACAGTATTTTTAGCTGAATTTGTTTTGGTGGCTCACACTGTCTGTCAGCTAGCTGTACATATAAAATAATAGATGCCCAGCAACCGATCGTGCATGTTAATGATAATGGGTAGCGGACAGTAGTTATCAGTACGTCGTCTACAATCAATCGCAGCATGTTCGCTGCCGTATTTTGCGATGGCAAACCAGACTGATTAACTAATTAACTCCTTCGTCTCTACTCGTACTCGATCTCCGTCGTCCCTGGGTGGATGAGTTCCTTTCCAAGCTATGATGATGTCGATGGTGTGTGGGCTCTTTGCGCGCGGCCGACTCCATGATCGGCACTCCACTCCGAGTCTCCGAAGAAAGAGAGACGAGCAAGGACACGCATGGCAGAGGGGGAAACCCTAAATTAATCACAGCTCTCTCTATCGGTGCGCTCGGTGGTTAAGAATGAAGAGCGTCGATTGATTAGTTGCCGCTGCTTAATTTCGTCAAAGTAATTTAGGTACTACAGGAGTACTAGTTAATTAGTCAGGGCCGGCCGGCACGCACATAATCATATCATCGCCGCCGTCGCTGTCGACGTGCCTTCCGTCACAAGATACTACTACTTGTATCATATATAGGCCTTGTTTAGTTGAGCTGAAAGTTGCAACTTTCATGCAACTTTCAAAGAACTTTCCCATCACATCAATTTCTACCCGCATATATGGGCAAAGTAAATGTTAGTAAAAAAAAATAACTAATTATATGGTTTAGTTGTAAATCACGTGACGAATCTTTTGAGCCTAGTTAGGTCACGATTGGACAATATTTGCCAAATACAAACGAAAATGCTACAGTGCGTGAAAGAAACTTTCTCACGAACTGAACAAGGCCATAGTATTGCTGATGACTACTCTGCCTGCACGGCTGCTGTTTGTTTAATTAGAAAACAAAACAATCCACACTGCACTGCACGGCGCTGGCAGCAGCAGCAATGATGGCGAGGCAAGCGCTGCTGCATCCATCTCATGCATTGCAAGCAAAATGCATCTTCACGTTAAGCCTAATGCCCTAATCTCTACTGGGGTACGTACTGGCTGTGGCTATAGCTATAAAGCTAGCTAGCTGCTAGGAGCTACAATTAGCATGTTGGTTGGGGTTGCTGGGATAGGTAAAAACAAGCCTTTCTCTCCGAGTTCGGTAAGTGATCATATCGAGTTCTCGCTGTCGGAATTAGTGTGTTCGTTCCCTTTCGCTATCATATAGTACTAGGAGCGGTTCCGTATGTACGTGTCGGGGGCGTATCTAGCTCAAAAATCCATTAATGTTACTTGTACAGCATCGATCACATAGCTTAACTTCGTATATGAGTTCTAATTTGCTATAGAAATCACAGGGAATTAATCACTAGTGTGCCAGGATAGATCGGCTACAAATTAAACCGCAGGCCAGGATATTTGGTTCTTCCGCCGGAACACGCGTACGAGCTAGCAGTGCCGCAGAGAGCAGAGGAACCTTTGGAGGGCTAGCCCTCGTTTAATTAACTAATGACTAATCTAGAAGAAGAATAGAAGATGAAATGAAGAGCATATTTTATTTATATATACTTATAATAAGGTTCAAAGAATCGGTAGCCTGCAACTTACGTTTACTAGCATGGGGCTTGCCGATAATTGAGGCATACTAGCTAGCGTAATTGACGACGAATATCGTCGATACGTAACAATATATAAATAAAATCGACTCGCCCCAACACACTCGACACGACACAGAACGTGCGGGTATTTATTTATTCATAACATACGCTATTATTAGACAAAGGAGTAATAAATCTGCGAGCAGGGAGGGCAGTGAGCAGGCCCGTTAATCCCTGACAGCGAACCACAGCGGCGCAGCCTTGTGCAGGGATTCGATGACTCCCACAATACCCAGCAACTGCAAGGGGCTCCGCGTAAAACGTCGTAACGGACTCCCGCCATCTCCCGGTCGGGGCCCTTTCCCTCCTTTCCCGCCACCAGCGTCACGTCGTGTCCGACCGAGCGACGGCCGCCATGGGTCCGCCGGTCGTCGGCTGGGCGCGACTACGGACGCGTGGGACCGCGCCACCCGCAGCTACGTGAACCACCGGCCTTCAGGGCTCAGGCTGCTGCTGCCTGGGCCCTGGGCCCACCTCCACCGAGCTGGTCGCCCCCTCGTGCTCGTCGGGATCCCCCGCTCGGGATCCTCTGCGCCCACGACGGACCGGCCTTTCCTAATGTGGTGGGCCGCGGCCACAGAGTGGACCGCTGCACCGGATCCGGATGCAGGCAGCCGGGCACACAAATTGCTCAGGCATGGCTGCTTTTACTGCTCTGATGCATGCTCACTGTGCACTGGTGTGCTCGACTTTGGCGTGAATGATGGCGTCCCAATCCCAAACCATTTGTCACGCACATGTGGGCTGTAGCGAAAATAAACCAAGGCATCGTTTGTTTTATCCAAGTTTATCAGCCGTTCAAATAATATTTTTATCTTACAGCAAATTAGTTAGATTATTTTATAAGTCAACTTATGTAACCAACTTAGCACCTCTCATGTTTCACCACATACTTTTTTTCCCCTAAATTACACAATGCAAACATTAGGCACAAATAAAAATGTCATCCCAAAACAGGTTATGTCTTTGTACCGTGGCAAACTTATGTACAAGTAAGGCAACTTTGATACCAAAAGTTCATTAGAGCCTACAATATCAAATCAAATAAGCACACTATCAGGACCTATTTGTTTCGTGTCTAAACTTGTCATGACTAAGCTTAAACAAGTGTGACATAAAATGTACCCTTCCTTCCGTGATGAACAATTTGAGCATCGTTGTTGTGACATGCAACTAAATGACAACCCTATGGTATTACAAGAACGTGGCACTAAAATTTTGTGGCACGCCACAGTGAAGTTGTGGTAGGCAACCTTAGGGTTTTGAACCAATAACGCTTATTTGATTATGTAGATGCGAGCATTTGTATGTTTTTTTTTGAAAATCTAAGAATCTTGAATTATATGAAAAAAATATACTCAATTTATTGTGAAATGAAGATAGTGCTGAGGATCCCTTTTCCATTTAGTTCAAGCACACATGGTCTTTTTTTTCTCAAATTGATTTTCATATGCATGCAAGAATTATATGCCGAGGGGCTAAACAAACTGCATGACATATATTCTTCCGATTTAGTTATAAGACAAATACAATCGCAACAATGGTCGATGCGCGCCATAAATTTGGATACAGTTGGCCTTGTACAACCAAATTCTCCTTGATGACATCTATATTTCATATTAGTATCCGCTACATTAATATCAATGCAATAGGAGGATAGTGATAATGCTAAAGTTATGCAAGTGGAAACTCATAATGTTTCCTATATAGAATGGAATGAAATATGATAAACCAAACCGCATAGTACGACGTACAAAAGGGAGAATTTGGTGAGCTTTTCTTTTTTCCACCCATGGTCCCTGCCTTGTGATGCAGGAAACAAGAAAGAAAGATGCACGTTGTGCAGTGTGGCCCTAGCAAAGGAAAGGAAAGGAGAGATGCGATAGTACCCCACGGCCGGGCGGACCAGCAATCGATCGCCATTCAAAGCTGCTGCCACCCGCCCCTCCCCTGCTCCCACTGCCAGCCCAGAGACTACCACCGAGCGCGCGAGGCGCGAGCAGAGAACCCGCTCGGAAAAGCAACCACCTCCGCCTCCCCCTGCTGGCCCGCACCGCATCACCACCCTCGCCCTCGCGAGATCCCCCAATCTCGCCGCAGGTTTCTCGCCGGCCGGAGCGAGCCCCATTGTGGCTTGCCGGCGTGAGGTTGCCGATTCCGCGGCCAGCAGTTCTCCGGCTGCTGCTGCTGTGAGTCCCGCGACTCGATTCGAGCCCTGTTGCGGCGTGGAGGCGGCCGCCCGCCCGCCCGAGCCGCGGCCAAGGCGCGCGCATTCCGAGGGTTGGTTACCTCTCGGTCTCAATCATTACTTCTCCCCTCCTGCACGCGGATTTTGCCCGTGCCTTGTGATTTGTTTGATGCATGTATGTGTGTGTACTCCTCGCTCGGGGTGGATCTTCCCGCTCCGTTCCCTTGTAGTAGTAGCGTTAAGGTTCTTCGCGTCCTCTGTGTGTTGTTCTTGTTCATCACCCAGATGCTTGTTCCTTCCACCCCTTGGGCCTTGCCTGCCTTGGGTTGCCGGCGTAGAAGATTGAGGCGCGGCCGGGGCTTGCATTTTCCGTAGAGCGGTTGGGTGGGTAGTTAGTCCTGGGACGACGGGAATGGGATGCCGTGTGGAGTCCGAATTAGTTCAGTCATACAGCTGGACTCCAGTTGTTTACACTCTTGATTGATGGGGGTCCTGTAGAGCTTGCAAATACATCCGTATTTTTATACTCCACCCCGAGCTACTTGCACTCCGGGGCTAGTAGGAGTAAGGCTAACACCTCCTTATTTTTCTTTATTCGTTTCCAAGCATTCTTCGGCAATACGCCAATAATTGTACTAGCATACCAGAGAAGAAAAAATAGTTAGTTGTATTGGCTTTGCTTGCTAACAGAGGTTCTTGTAATCTTGTGCTGATAATAAAAAAGTTGGAAATACGGAGTAAGCTCCAATTGGATGCCACATCAACGGGCTAGGCGACTCTCAATAGCTCTGATTTGATTTCTTGTCGTGCACTTGTGCTCTACCAGTGTAATGTACTGCTATTTCTTTCAAGCCAAAAGGTCCTTACAGCTGAAGCTGCTACTGTTGTGTATGATTTAGGCTGGGCCTCGACTTCTATTGTCCCCGGATAGACTTCAGATTTCGTACTCGGTTTCGTAATTTGTTTGACTTTCTACATGTGGAATAAATGAGGTAGCAACGGGAAGCTGCCATGTGAGGAAATTCTGGCCTTCTGTGTGTGTCACTAGGTGCCTTTGTCCTGTTTACAGTCACCTCTCCAGCATCTGTGCTACCAAACACTGGGGTTTCCCTAACAAACAACGGTGGCCCACACCCAACTGTAAAGCATGGATGCTTTTCTTATTCACTGATAAAGTCGCATTCTTCCCGTCCCCTGACTGTCCTCTTTTTGTGAATTTCAAGAAAGCGATGGCAAAAGGTGCTTGGTTCCTACTCCCATCTTAATTTCAGCTCAGTACTCGAATTTGCTGTTAAGGGTTTCTGTAGTACACATTATGGGAGGCTTATGGATTCATGCAGCATTATATTTTGTCCAACACCTGCACGATACAATCATTTGTTATCCATTTATTTGTTGTTTCTTTGTGAGTGCCTACTGTTTTTTATTTTGCTTTTCTTCTGGTGTGTATTGTTTAAGAAAGTGTTTGGAAATTGCTGCTCTTTTTTTGTGTGTCTTGAGAATCCACCTTTTGTTTCCTTGTTTCTTTATCATCTCAAAGATAAGCTCAATTGATGTTTTTTTAAAAGAATTGATGTTTATCATTTGCTGCACGCAAGCTGTACATGGTGGAAACAATTAGGTCATACTTTAGTGCCTATCCAGCCTGTATTCCACCTTTATATCTTGGATTCCATTGTGCAAGTTCAGTTGTTTGGTCAATATTCTTTTCTTTGTGGCGTGCTTTTTAGCAAAAGAAAAGGTGAAATGTCAAAAAAAATAAAATCCAAATAGCATATAGAAATGGTAAATTCTGAATTTCACAATTACAGTTCTTTGTTTTGTGGACCAGAATTCAAGGGTATTTTATAGATGACGAAGGCAGCAACTCTTTATGGGAGCAAGACACAGAGTGATGGCCTCCGTCCAGGGCCATTGCGTCCAGCAAATATTATCAGAAATAAATTCCCCACATACAAGAATGGTTCAAATGGTATAGTGATCAAGTTGGCTGATGGTCCAGAAATTCCACCTCTCAAAGATATCGTTGCAAAGGAGACTGCAGATCTACTTGATCGTCGTCAGCGTCTCTCTGTCCGTGAACTTGCGATGAAGTTTGAGAAGGGTCTCAACACTGCCACACTGTTGTCAAATGAGGTTCAGACCTGTTCATTTCAGTGTATTCATGCCAGCTGTATTTGAATTGATTCAACAACATAATACCAATTTTCATACTTCTATGATTACACAAATATGTAGTGCACTTTATTAGTGTGTTGGCTTATTTGTTCCCTGTTGAATGTAGTTTTCCAATAATTGTAAGCCTGACCAAACATACAACACTGAATATTTTATTTGAATTGCACGAACTGGCAGGTTAAATGGAGACAAGTAGCTTTGCTGGAGCGGGATATCCTTTTGAAGAATCTAAAGAGTGTATTAGAGTCACTGAGAGGTCGGGTGACAGGCAAAACTAAGGATGAAATCGAGGAGTCCATATCTATGGTTGGTTTCTTCGTATTCTTTTGCAAATTTATTGGGTTTACCTTTTCCCTTGATATATATATAATATCATGTCTTATAAAGGTATTATACATTTCCTGAAAAAATTGTACTCCACCTAGCCTAGTTTAATGTGTAAGAAACTAAGAATGTTTCCTAAATTCTTTTTTTTTTTTTTTTTTTGGTCAAGAAACTTCCAGTAGCCTGCTGAGGTGGTGCTCTTTTTCCAGATATTTGATTGGGGTGTAACGTTTTGTAGGTGGAGATCCTCGCGGTTCAGCTCTCCAAAAGAGAAGCC
Source organism: Chrysopogon serrulatus (assembly GCA_015844335.1). Lineage (NCBI taxonomy): Eukaryota > Viridiplantae > Streptophyta > Magnoliopsida > Poales > Poaceae > Chrysopogon > Chrysopogon serrulatus. The sequence goes on from JADLZL010002207.1 coordinate 198,665, forward strand.
GAAGTTGCTTCAGCAAAAAAGAAGAGGTCACAAAATTAGCAAAATCATTAAAGCAGGTGTGTTTTACAATGTTGTATAACTTATGTAAATGTGTTTTAATAATTTGAGGAATGAGGATTATTTACTTAAAATATTTCAAAGTTCTTAGGGGCTGTTTGGATACACGCCATAACTCGCCATGACTGAAGTTTGGCAGCCACAGACAAAAGCTGGCGTTTGGTTTCTCGCCCCGTGATGCAGTCGCCGCAGCTTTTGCTTGCACTGTGCCGTGGCTCGCCACAAAAGTGTGGCGCAGAAGACGCTCGCCACAAAAGTGTGGCGCAGACTCCGTGGCGGTGGCAAGCTTCGGCTGGCAACCAAACAGCCCCTTAGTGTCATGATTCAGTCATCTTGCACTATACTTCCCCACCAACTTGTTTAGCTCAAAGGTTGCTGTTTGGTAGCTGTGTTTTCAGAGGAGAGAGATCTGCAGCAAGTTGACCTCACTGTTAAATCTCAATATCTTCTAGAAATACCTCAACCAGAAACCTTAAAAGTTCCCAATCGATATGTGGATTTGAATTGCCATGACCATAGAGAAGGGGGGTTTTATGTTCGATGAGGAACACACCTGTTGATCATAAAAATAAGTGGCTCAAGCACCCACTTGGCCCTAAGGCACTTAATTATCAAAATTATGATAGATACGGAATTACTAGTCACTTTGTAGTTTATACTGATACTCAGTGCTGTTGAAGGCCTGCCTAAAAGATTGAATCTTGTTGTTATGGTATAGTAGTCCTTCATTTCACCTGACTTTCTGTAATTTAAAATCGTTCACAAATCGTGTAGCTAGTTATTTGAACAAAACTTATGAGTACCTTTGGATTTGATTTTCTTACTCATCGTAAACATTATGTTCTGACAGGAATTTCTCTCAGAAAAAATGGCAGCACTATGGGTTTAGCCATCCAGTCTCTGCATTGACATTGTTTTTTGTTTAGAAGTTTGAGGGTTTGCTCGTTTTTAATCTTGTTCATAGGCTTCTGAAGATGCAAAGAGAATTGTTGAAGAAGAAAGAGCTAATGCTCATACAGAAATAGAAACTGCTAAGAGTGCTGTCCAGAGGGTTCAGCAAGCAGTTCAGGAGCATGAGAAGATGTCCCAAAATACTGGGAAGCAAGTATGGGATAAATTTTTGAATCTTTCATCCTCATTACGTTCCAATTGATACAAGCTGACACATAAATTTGCTGCCACTAGTTTAAGTGAAGATTAGATATACTCGTTAATACATCTTGTCTTGTCTTACCCATCTATATTTCCCATACAATTGCATTATTATTACATAAATTAGTCTGATAAGTTCTGCAAACCTGCTTTATTATCTGGACCTATACAAATTATAAAGTTTAGTTACATGAAAGTTTCTTTCTGCACATCTGTATGGTTTGGGATAACCTAGAAGATATTTCCCAGAGTTTCCCTTTGTTGTTTATTGCTGTATTATTAGTTGTATTGACCTTAATGCATGCCTTTTGGTTTGTTGTTGGCATTTTTAGTTCAATTCTCAAGTCCCATGCTATTATTTGGAACTTGCAGAAGTTATTCTGTTTGTATATACATATATGCATCTAGAGGTTTTACATCATTTCAAATTTATAAAGTCTTATTTCATACCATTTTCAACTATAAACATGTTTGTGATATCTATTTGATGTTTGGAAGGACATGGAAGAACTAAAGAAAGAAGTTAGAGAAGCCCGGAGGATCAAAATGTTGCATCAGCCCAGCAAGGTTGGGATAATCTATAATCATACCTACTATAACAACTCATTATATCAATTGGAGTGTGTGTACACTCTTCATCGTATGGTCACATGACACATTTTGTGTTTGTCTAGGCAATGGATCTGGAAAATGAAATACGAATTTTACGTAACACATTTGCTGAGAAGTCCAAGGATTGTGTTAATCTTTTGAAAGAGGTATTTTTCATTGTTACGAATACCTGCTTCAATTTGTCAGTGTACTGGAATTGATATTATTTAGTGTATTGAAAGTAGTTCGTATATTAAACAAAACAAGCAGGTGCAAAGGCACCATTTTATTCGGAAGCATGATGTGTATATGGCACTTGTTTTATTCTGGGGAAAAGCTATGGTACTGCTTGGATCAGCCACAAAAAAAGTGAACTGTGTGTCTCTAGTCACTGCTGTCCTCAGACAGCCTCAAGCTCTTTTATTGTCAAATCTGAAGCATTTCCAGCAGTAGTGATCTTTTGTCGTGTCAAATATAAGACCTTGTTACATTACTGATTTGGAAATATATTTCTGGCAGTTGGAAATGCATAAAAGGCTAAAAGAAAATGGTACCCTCCCTTCATTCGACCTGGAGGGTCTCCAATGCTTAGGATCAATGCTACGTATAGTTGGTCTGAGTGGTACTCACATGGATTTGTCAAATATTTCAATCCAGTGGTTCCGGATACATCCAAAAGAAAGCAACAAAGAGATTATTTCAGGTGGAATCATGCTCTGGCTTATATTTGCATTAAATTCAGAGTGCCAGTGCTTTTGACATCTTTTGTTTTGAACCCCTTTAGGTGCCACAAGACCAGTATATGCTCTAGAGCCACATGATGTTGGACGCTATTTGCAAGCTGAAATCGATGTTGGCGGTGAAATTGCTGTAGCAAAGACAGCTGGGCCAGTAGACCCTGGTTAGTTTGACTGAACACATTTGTTGAGCATTATCTGTATGTGTTGGTTATTGAATGACTAACGTGTGTTTATTATTGTTAGCAGATGCTGGATTGGTTGATTATGTGGAGACACTCGTAAGGAAACCTGAAACTGAATTCAATGTATGATTCGAGCATCCTTTGCCACTCTATGGCATTTCTTTTGCACAAACATGCCATGTTGAGATTGCAAATTTTTGAAGTATTTGTTTCTGTTTACCAAATAAGTAGTCTGAATCGGCATGACCAGTATATTAACTTGAATTTTTCGACTCTGCACATCACTAATCTTAAACATGTCATCTGCTGCTCCTAATTTGAATAGTACTGCTGGTAACATAGCTATAAATCAAATCCCATCAATGCAGAACCATTAGAACCTTGAACGGGTGTGGTGTTCTTAACTGCCCCTTGCTTTGTGTCTGGTTACAGGTTGTTGTGCTTCAATTGAATGGCATTGATCAGCCAAAAGAATCGGTTCATGTACTCAATGTTGGAAGATTGCGGATGAGACTTACTAAAGGGAAGTCGGTAGTTGCCAAGGAATTCTATTCCTCATCAATGCAGGTATGGTACAGTGAATGAGTAGCATCATGTCTTCTTGTTTGTTGTTAGATAGTGATTGCGAAGGATTATGTCATATATTGGTGCATCGATTATTGCAAAAAACATGCCTGTCTTTAAGGGTTGTTACAAAGGTTTTCACCAATATTAACGGTATATCACTGTGCCTATAGTACTCATGTTCCCTTATAAGCATGGGTTTGTATTAATATATTGCTCTTCTCAATGCTGCTACAAGTCCAAGTTGACAAGTGAGAAGATTCTCTATCCCAGCCCCTAAAAGCTTGCTTTATTTTTTGGCTACAGCTATGTGGTGTTAGAGGTGGTGGCGAAGCAGCCTCACAGGCAATGTTTTGGCGACCCAGAAACGACCTCAGCTTGGTCCTAGCCTTTGAGAGTACTCGAGAACGCAACACAGCCATCATGCTTGCTCGGCGTTTTGCTATAGATTGCAATGTATGTGCCTGAGCCCTTCACCAAGCACTATGTACGAGTCTCATACTGCTGCAACATTCTCTCTTACCTTATTGAAATGGTTGCAGATCATCCTTGCTGGGCCAGGCGACAAAACTCCCTGGTGAAGGAAAGATGGCACCTGTGCTCTGCCGATCCCACCACTCTTAACGATCCGCGACTCGTGCAGTGATGTACATTTTGCGTGCACAGCGTCTTTGCACCAGTTCCTCTAATTTCCCGGTTCAGCCTGGGCTGTGCTGCTCTTTCTCGTGTCCGTAGGTTTCTGAAAGAAGGCGCCGTGCGCACCGTTTTAACCGCCTCGGCGCCGCCTTTCTATCGCACTGTGCTGTGCTTTTCAGTTGCGAGGGTTGTAATCTGTTGCTAAGAGATGCGACAGTAGTAATGTAAGCTTTGATGTGGTACATGTCTAATTGTGTTTGACATATGTTAGTGTTGATGTTGAAGTAATGATAGGTAATATGTGTGAGTGATGGGGGTAAAAGAAAAACTTCTAACTCACTTTGATTGTGATGTGAGCCCAAATACTGGCTCGCGGGTCTGTCTCTTGTTCAATGATACAACTGCACGATTAGATTTGAAAATAAAAATTGGCCCTTATAAGGACATAATATGTATAGTTCTTTATCGCTGAAAGGATCCCTGCATTCCCGGCCATCCATGCATTGTTTATGGGGGGCCCACCACTGTTCATGTGGGTCCCATGTACACAGTTCAATTTTTCTGGTCAGTTTTTTTTCTCTTCAAGCGGGCGCACTAGCGTCTAATCCACCGCATGAACATCGCGTCACTGTTAAGAAAAGTTCTCCGTATAGGAGGAATTCACCACACAGGACTCCTCCATGCGTCTATTTGCTGTCGCTGCTAGCAGTCCTATTGTGCCACTATATTTAAAAGAGATATATATTGTCTTGAAAAACAAAAGGCTATCCACTGTAAAATTCAATAGCTCTCCATGCGTCTATTTGCTGTCGCCGCTAGCAGTCCTATTGTGCCACTATATTTAAAAGAGAATATATATTGTCTTGAAAAGCAAAAGGTTATCCAGTGTAAAATTTACTAGCTTCTACCATTCGATCGTGGATTTTTCTAATTTTACGTCAGTCGTTCTTACAGATAAGATTGAGTAGTTATTACTATTTTTTACGACATGGAGATGTGTATACCATAAAAAAAACCATAAACATATACACGCTTTTTAGACCTACTACCGCTACAAAGGAACGAGCCTTCACAACATAAGTTCATCACAAAACACAGGCGCGACCATCAAATGCACGCGCGGCATCGCGCGCGTACCCTCCTAGTACCTCAAATGAACGTCCACTTTTTGGATGTACTGTTAGATGTACATGGGTTTTGCGTGTGCAGCACATCTCCATGTGCATCCAATGATGATGTACATGTGACATAAGGGACAAAAATATCTTTGTCTTAAAAATACAGATGTAGTCTATATGTAATTTAATGTAACTGGTAACTATTATTCAACTTCATGAGATTGTGTTCTTCCTTTGGATGTATTGCTGTGGAAAACTTACTCCCCCTCCTAGTTTACGTCGCTTGTTCTCTATGGCGTACAGAGTAATGTTGACGTCTAATGTTTATTTATGAGGATTGTTGGGTTTGTGTTTCTTGCGGTGGTAGTCGTGTTGTTGCCTCCTTCGTGAGGTTGTTTTTTGTTTTCCTTTTTTTATTGTAAATAAATTGCTTCTTCTCTGCTAATATATGCCCATCATTGGTTTTTTTTTTTTTAAAAAGAACGGGTCTCTTCTTTGGGATCGAAATCGAACTGGCGAGGTAGCCATTAGCTGAGCAACTGAGCACTAATAGTTTACTCTTGAAAGCACAAAATCATATAATAAGCTTGTAAGCTGATTGATTGGACATTTGGACTCCTTACTAGTCTTAATGCATTATTAGAAAGGTTAACAACTCGAAACAACACAGATGGATCGGGTCATCTATCGGAGTAGCAATCAACGACGTAGCGGTCGCGGCGGCCGGCGGCGGACTCTAGTTATTATTTACTATCATCGTCGACGACGACGCCGACGTTGACGTCCGGTTGGGCCTGTGGCCCCGCCGGTAGCCTTGCTCCTGCAGCCTCCTCCTCCTTCTCCTCCTCCTTCTTGGCCTTCTCCAACGCGGCCACCAGCCTCGCGAGGCACGGTCCGGCGTCTTCGAACTCGTCGGGGCTCCTGGGCGTGAGGTGCTCGCCGACGTCGACGGGCACCATGTTCACCTCCTCGAGCAGCGCCCTAACACGGTCGCACTGCGCCTCGTGCGCCTCGACGACGTCGTCGCGGAGGTGCATCCGGGCCAGGAACTTGAAGGACTCGAAGTCGCAGTAGGACATCTCGATCTTCTTGTCCATCCGCCCCGTCCGGATCAGCGCCGGGTCCAGATGGTCGACGTGGTTGGTGGTGAACACGATGAGCCGCTCCTCGCCGCACGCCGACCAGATGCCGTCGATGAAGTTGAGCAGGCCGGACAGGGTGACCTTGCTGCTCATGGCGGCCTCCTTCTCCCGCTTCTTCTTCTCCGCCGCGGCAGGGTCGTCGCCGTCGCCGCCTTTGCCGGCCTCTTCCTCCTCCTTGCTCTTGCGCTTGCCGGTGAGGTCGAGCGAGCAGTCGATGTCCTCGAACACCATGATGGACTTGCTCTTGGTCTCGATGAGCAGCTTCCGGAGGTCGGTGTTGGTCTTCACCGACGTGAGCTCGAAGTCGTAGACGTCGTACTCCAGGTGGTTCGCCATGGCCGCCACCATGGTGGACTTGCCGGTGCCCGGCGGCCCGTACAGCAGGTACCCACGCTTCCACGGCTTCCCCACGCGGGCGTAGTACTCCTTGCTCCTCTTGAACATGTCGAGGTCGTCCATGATCTCCTTCTTCTTGGCCGGGTCCATGGCCAGCTTGTCGAACGTCTTGGGGTGCTCGAAGGGGACGTGCGTCCAGACGTCTCGGTAGAAGCCGTCGTCGTAGCCTTCCTTGAGGATGTTGGTGTAGAGCCTCCGCTGGCGGTTCCTGGCCATGACGGCGCGGCCCTCCCGGCGCACGTGCGGGAGGTACTCGTGGAGCACCAGCTCGCGGTGGCGCTCGTGGAACTCGAGCCGGAAGAAGCGGCGCTCGGCGCGCGCGGCGCGGGTCCACGGCATGCTGTCGCTGGGCGGCGGCACGGCGGAGGCCGACCACCAGACCGTGGCGCCGCGGAAGGCGTCGGCGACCTCCTCGCCTTTCGCCATGCTGAACACGAGCTTGTCCCTGTCGGTGGCGTCGGCGTCGCGGCGGCCGCTGCCGCCGGACTCGGCCCTGAGGTGGCGCACGTCGCGCGTGCTCGCCGTGGTCAGGAACGCCTTGATCTCGTCGAAGGCGTCGCTGCTCTTGATGCGCCCGCCCTCGTACTCGGCGAAGGTCACCGACAGGTAAGGGTCGACCGCCGCGGCGAGCCGCCGCGCGCGCCGGTTGAAGTTGCGCGCGAAGAACTGCTGCAGGTGGATGTGCTGCAGGTTCTGCCAGATCATGGTCCAGCACACGGCCACAACGCTCACCACCACCGACGCCTGGCCAAACCACGAGAACACATCGTCCATCTCTCAACTTGGTATGCTGCTCATTTCCAAGTCTCTTGGCTCTTGGCTACAGTTTGTGAGTGTGTTAGCCATTATATAGAGAAGATGAGGACGCTACGCATCAATGCACAAACAGTACATGTAACTGATGGGCTTGCGGGGAAAAAAAAAATTGTATGCGACGCCGTGTTTATGGATTACGTCACTGTGATTACATCACTGTGTCACAAGAGCGTTGAGCCTATATGATTACATCAATGTGTTTGGATTTCAACTTCACATGACAAAGATTTGGAGTGGATACCTTCGGCATGCATGTGACTATGTGAGCCAAAGATTGTGTCCTCACTTCTTCCTCTTCTTCCCATAAGTTCTCCCTAGCTTAACCCTCTTCCTGCCCAAACAAGGACTCAAGTCCACCGCATGGTTTGACATTAGGTAAACAAGGACTCATTCCACCCCATCAGAACCCTCCTTCCTGACCATAGATCTATTTCCATGATGTACTACCAAACTGGTATAGCAGATCCACCAAGCAAAAACAATACGGCCTTGAAAATACGAAATATTCTTTTCTAAATTCTATGTTTGTTTCTACCAAATTGAATTGATTGCTATGAAACTTTCGTATGTTTCCTGGCCATGTTTTACTATCCGTGTAAGGCAAAGTCAGGTATACGGGATGTAGCTTTCAGTTGTTTAGTTGTTTTGTTGCCTGGACACAGATCTGGACCTATATATCCAATGGAATGCAAAATAGCTCCCTCAGCCTGGCTTTAGAGAAACGAGTTTCGTTTTTGTCTTTTTGAGTTAATTAAGGCTTAATAAGAAAATTAAGCATGTATATAATAAATATAATAACTAATTTTTGCCTTACACATTTATGATGGCTAAATACGAGCAACCAAATAGAATGAACTTACATGAGTTTAGCCTGGTTCAACTGAGCTTCATTGAGCTCGTACAAGCCAAACTAGGCCAGGTGAGACAAGTAACCAAAACCTGCTAGGCAGCTATCCGCATTGTGCTTGTCTGGGTTGGGTCTTGTTCAGTTCGTAAAAAACTTGCATTCGAACTTTTGTAGCACTTTCGTTTGTATTTGACAAATATTATCCAATCATGCACTAACTAGGCTCAAAAGGTTCATCTCGTGATTTACAATTAAACTATGTAATTAGTTATTTTTTTACTTTTATTTAGTGCTCCATACATGTGGGTAGAAATTAATGTGATGAAGAGAGTAGAAAAAATTGCAACTTTCATTCCAACTGAACAAGGCCTTAGTTGACTTCTTCAATCAATCAAGTCAGGGATCTACAGTACATGGCTCCAGACTGACTGTCTGTCGTATCTGGCGGATCGGAGCGTGCCTTGGATCGGATCGGAGCGTGAGCTGCGTGCGATGCGACAAGCCGATCGACGACCGAGTGACCCAGCTGCGAGGAGACAAATTCAAGACGACGTGGACCAAAGCCATGTGGCTCGGCGGCCGGCTGTAGGATCCATGACGCCGACACCTGCTGATCGAGCTGACCGATCGCATGGCTGGTCACGACTCGATCGGCCAGTCGACTCCGGTCGTCGCTTCGATATCATCCCCGCCCCTGTCCACGGACCACGGGCCCCGGATTGGGACAGAAGCGAGATAAGTATTCAGGAGATGCGTTCACATGCCCACAAATTGTTGTTCCGTTTTCCAAAAAAAAAATGTTGTCGCATTTCTGATTTCTCCTCCCACTGGAGTCTTTTGACTAGTCATCGAATACTAAATATTGCTATCCAATATCTATATCGGAGTACTACTCTATACTCATAAAACTTAATGTTTTAGACAAAAGTATGGCCTTTAAAATCTAACTTTATTTATTAATTTTATTAAAATATATAAGAAAAAATTAAAATAAAATTACTTTTTATAAAAGTGGGTTTCAAGGTGAATTTATACATATAAGTTTCACCGTTTCAAATAAATATTTTAAAAGTTATTGATAGTTTATGTTTCTAATGTTTGACTCAAACCTTATCCAAAATATCAAGTTTTATGAGTATGGAGAGAATAATTTTTTTATAACTTAGTATACCGGAGTACCTTGGCCCTTGGGTGTGCGTCTGATATGCTCCAACATTTTTCTTTTTTTTTTTTTTACAACAAAATGGCCTATAATTGGGAATGTGTAGTTAGTCAAATCTGTCGGACTTTTTAGATGTTTATATAGCATAATACATGTGCTATTTTATGATGTATTTTTTAATATTCATATGGTGTACAAATGATGTGCTACGCCCAACCACGATTGAGCGCCCGGCCCGGCCGCCCCGCCGCACGGGCGGCTCAGGCGAAACTCCTCCGCCACCGCCCCCAACTTCTTCCCTCCCTCCCCCTCGCCGTTGCCTGAGGGTACTTGTAACACCTCTGGTGTTACGCGCTTAATCTCTTGCCAAATCCTTTCTTAAGCATCGTGATTTTGTGTTAATGCTTGTGTTGTGATGTGTAGATGATTGTTGGTAGCTTGGACATGTCAATAAAATTATTAAATAAAAGTTGATCGCGATTCCTCTTTTATATCACTTAAGGTTTAAAATCAATTTTTATTGAGTAAGAATAATATAGAATGTGTAGGTGTCACCCAAATAAAGTTTGAAGCATAATCTTTGTAGATGACAATGCAACTTGTTCCGCGGAAAAATAACTATGTTAGCTAGTTTTTCAAATAGCCTAGAAATGTAACTTAATTAAAGTTTCAGCCCAAACTTGGCATTCCTTGTTGTCTGAAAACAGCTTGACAAGGCTAAGTTGGCATTTAATTTCTGAGAAATCTAGTTAAGCACTAATGGTGTGTTATGGCTTGATTCAGTAGTTAGATCTACCCTCTGTAGTGTGGTGAAGTTGGTTTAGCGCTTGACCTCGCGGTTTAGTAATTCTCGCCGCTTTAAAATTCGTGCAGGCCCTCCATTCCACCCCGTGGAACACGGGAGCTTGATCACTTTCGGGCTTCGACGCCGCAGCGTCGCGTCGGGTCACGCCCCTGCCTGTCTGGCCGGCCATGGCGGTTGCCGAGACGCGCTGCCGGCCGGACTTCGGGTAGGGCCGTCCGTCTCTTTTGCGTCGCATCGCCCGGCGTCGCCGCTTTGTGCGATGGCGAGCCGTCCACCCTATCGCCACCGTAGAGCCGTCCTCATGCCACTATTGGCGTTGACGCCGAATCCTCTCTGTCGCCGTGGTCGATCGTGCATTGATGTGCATGCGAACCGCACCGCTAGAGTCCACCGATCCCCTCGCGCGGCGCTGTTCCCCATCGTCATCCGCTTTCGGCGACGCAGCATGCCGTCTGTCGTCGCGTCTACGCCTCGTCTTGCCGCGATAGCCGTCATGGGCAGAATAGCAGCGCGCGTACGTTCCGGCCCGAGGCAAGCAGTCCCGTTGACCTTGCCCCAGCAAACCCACAACGCCTGCCTCCCATGTCACTTCGGTGCTGCCATCACGCTTCCGCTGCGGTTCCGTCGTAGGGGACGGGCTTTAATAATCTTTGCCATTCTTGGCGATGTCACACCGCACGGCCGTATGCCTCGCTTCCAAAATTCACGAAGCTCACTGCCTCACTTCGCGATTGCCCGAACCAGTGATCAGCCAGGGAAGCGAGATAGCCTCACGACCCACCTACAACCCCTGCTGTACCTCTCGGTTCCTCAATTTCGTGAATCTTGCACCGCCGTCCGTTTCGCCGCGGAACGAAGCGCGATTCTGATGAGCTTCGATCCGTTGGGGTTTAGTTCAATTAATTGCACCCGAGTACTACCCTTGACATCTCCGTTGGATTCATTTGCTCGTCTTATTTTTTGCCGGAGGCGTCGTCGGCGACGAGCCGACACGGCGGTGTCCGCCTCGGGCGCCTCCGTCTCCGCTCGAGCACGCGGCCCGACCCTCCTCGGCCCTTCTCCGACCCCAACCGACACGCCACCACGTCCGTGGTAACCCCTTGTTTTCACGCGTGTCTATTCTTCCTTTTTCCGATGCTCGCGTTCGCCGGAACAGTCGCGCCACCGCCGTGAACCGAGCGGCCGTGCTTTCGCCGTGGTGGCCATACTCGAAGCTCCGCAGCGCCGCTCTAGTGGTTCCTAGGCTGCGCACCGCTTAGGGTTAGGTTTCCGGTCACACCGCAGCCGCCCGGTGAGCCCTTCGCCGACCCTACCGAGCCGCCGCCGTGCACAAAGACCGCACGAAGCCGCGCGCCGTCGGGGACTTCTCCGTTGTAAAGGAGACTTTTGCTAGGGTGCCGGATGCGAAGACCGAGCCTGTTAGAATAGTGTTGCTTAGTGCTTGGCGTTTTTCTTTAATCTTAGGGTCTTTTTCGCAAAAAGTGCAGAGGTCCGCGGCTCCCCCGCGTGGGCTGCCTGCGCTCGTGGGCCGAGCCCATCTTGGGCCGTCGTCGGGCTAAATGCCCTTTCCCTTTTTCGAAGTTTTTGGAAATGGCGTTTCAATTTAATTCTGAGCTGAACTTCGATAAATCATAGAAAATAGAATATAAGTCAAAAAAATAGTGAAACCAATTTTGTTAGCTTCCTAAAATCATGATCTATCTATTGGTGTAATTTGTTTGTGCTGTTCTGCTATGTTCCAAGTAGGCATTTAATTATTTTAGTGTGCCTTTCCTTAATAGGTTAAATTAGAAAATGATTTAATATGGCAACTAGATAATGGATTTAGCTCCAAGCTTCATGCAGTAGTTTCATTGTATTATTATGTGCTCTCTAAAATTTTGGTAGCTCACAAATAGCGGGTTTGGCAAGGTAACTAAAATACCCTAGTTATAATATATCATAAAATGATTAGAGAGTAGTTGCAACCTAGTGCTTGCCATAAAATGACGTTTTTATAAGTAAGTTGCTTAGCTAATCTTGTTAGCCATTAGAGCTAGCTGTATTTTAGTTATGCGTGCTTTGTTTTAAGAGTTGTTGTTGCCATGTAATTGATTGCGAGGTGTATTCTTCCGTCGCATTCATTCGTTGCACCGTTGCATATCATAATAGGAACGATGGAGAATCGATGGATCGATTTATCAACCGAAGGGCTTGGTGTTTATTTGGATATTGATGTCATGATGGACTTGCTGCGCTGATGGAACACTAACTATTGGTTATGTTTTTACCCAGGCAAGCCCCGGTTCATAACCCCTACTATTCTGCACTTTATAAGTTATATTGTTGTGCATTAAGTTTTGAGGAATTGAATGAAACCCACTTGCATATATATCTTTATCCTATGAGTCTTACTAGTATGACAGGATCGTGTAGACTTGCTATGCTACAAAGGTTGCTTAGGTAGAAGTCGAAAGTGATTCCCTGTCACTCGCGAGAGATAGGTTTATTATTATTATTATCATGTTATCATCACATGGATTATATGACTAATATGGAGACCCGGGCGGGATGGTATGGTGGATTGGATGGATTTGGTTTGTTGGACGAGCGAGGCTCGGTTGTGTTGTCCCGCTTTGTGTCAATTAAGGACCGGTCGTTGCTAAGGGTTGAAAGTTAAGTCACAGATCTCCTTATCCCGAACACATACTTGTGTATGGGCGCTCGGAAGGCTTGCTCTCTCTTGTCTTGGGTTCCGGCTTCATCCGGACCGACTGTATAGGGTGGTGCATTCATATATTTTTCTTTTTGGATTGGATGTCCTTGCACCGCATTACGGTTGGACCGGGAATGACGGGGGCTTGGAATCCCAGTTAGGACGGGGACCTGGAGCCCCGGGCAGGAGGAAGCAAGTTGTTCTTGTCTGTGTCTAGGATGCAGGCGAGGAGTGTGTTTTGGGGTACCCAGCTGGGCACATTGATTCGCGAATCGCCGTTCTTGAACGGTAACGACGAGGGCTTTATTCTGGCAGCGTAGTAAGAACTGGGGCGGAGGATGGATAAAAAGATTCTGATTGCTTATCACCGCTTGAAAGTAGATCGGTGCTTACCTAGAATGGTTAGCTAATGAATTAATAGTGATTTGCTAAAGTTTGAATATAAGGATGCTTTGCTAGTAAAGCTATCTTGCAAGTATAAACCCACAAGCCATATAGCCTTGCATATCCTTGGAGTCATTTTAATTCCTCCTGTCGGGTAAGTCTTGCTGAGTACAATTGAGTACTCAGGGTTTTATTTTCCCCTGTTGCAGGTAACAGATGGTTGCTAGCTGCTGACCCTTGTGTGTGGATACCTCCTGGTGGGCTCAGCGAGGAATTCCAATTACGCCGCGATAGTAGATTTATTTCTAATATTCATTAAATGATTTTATAAAGAAAAGTTCTATAATATTATTATCATGCTAAATGGTTAGTCATGTAATTGAATAAATGTTATTTCCACTGTAGTAATAATCAAGTGTTACAAGGCACAACGGTTAAGTTTTAAAAAGGAATCAACCTTTATTACGCTATACAATGATTATTCTTTCCATTGTTATATAATACTCGATCATATGTTAACTTAAGATATAAGAGATACAAGTTCGTTGTAAGCTTTATTCCCTTATTTGTGATCCTGCTGAAAACTGTGGAGTTTCGAGTTCTCCCTCTGGGTGTGCTCGACAGAATCGATTAAATTAGTGCGCTCCCTTGGGTACTTAGTGTCTATTGGAAGACAAGTACTCTTGTGAGTGTATTAATTTAGGCGGTTCTGCCACAGTACTGCCACCGGAAAGCCCGCGCGGCCCCTAAGGAAGGCGGCAGCGAGGCTTTTTCGCGAAGACAGGTTGCGAGCCCTCGGTGCGGGGACACAAGCTCGGCGGCCGAACGATTCTCTTCTCCATGTCCGGCAATCTTCGACGGTCGGGGAGCAGATCCGGCCTCCTCAAGCACGGATCCACCTTCCCCTCACAGGATCCATGCCGGGGGGGAGGGGCAGGTGCTCCTCTTCCCCGTCCCCGGCGAGCGGTGTTGGGGTGGCGGATCCGGCTATCCCGCAGCCAATTTCAGCGTTGACGGGGCTTTTGCCAGCGTCTATGTGGCAGAACCTTCTAAATTATATGGCCCACAAGCACCTGACATTGTCCCTAAGACCTCTGTCAGCTATGCTTGCGTACCACATAATCTAAAAAGCTCTGTCGAGTGAACCCCCGATAAACCACAATTTTCTCCAGGATCGATACTTACAGAGACATCACAGTATTACAACAGTTTGTATACACAAATACCAGAGTAGCGGAAGACTTACAATAACTTAATTTACAAACCATTTGTAAAACTTATACAAACCAGCGTCATTATTACATAGCAGCGGAAGTATCATTACGTAACTTTATTACAATCCATACAATGAAAGTGCCCTGCCCACGGGCCACACAATCTATTCCTCATCAGACACTTCATCAACGACCGTCATGCAACACGGGCCATAGCACGTTTGCTCGCACGGTTCACCTGCAACAGGGGTTTAACAAACCCTGAGTACAAAAAGTACTCCGCAAGACTTACCCGACTAAAAAAAATTGGGGAGAAGACTCAGGAATGCTGGCTAATAGGAATCAAGGTAAGGCTTTAGCAAGATCAAATGACACCTTTGCAAAAAGAGACTAAGCCAATCCTTACTTTACTACAACAGTCACTTGTCAACCATGTAACGGATTCAAAACTTTCCATCATCAATTTCCATCATTACTACGATGCTGGTGCAAGGATCAAGTCTCCCATGTCGTGGAGCAACGACGATTCAAATCGCTTTATATACCCAGCTGGGGCTTCCTAGCCACACGATGTATGCAGGACCGAACATCTTACATACATCAACTCACGCTTGCATTTCTCCCGGCCAGAACGAGTCCTAGCCACGAGGTACAGTACACCATCTCCCTACGCCGCGGTCCCCTTCTACGGTGGCCCCGTAGGATGGGTACACGCTTCACGCCTCCCGGTTATCCGTTCTCGTCATGGATAGTACAAGGGAGCTTACCGCCATTAGCATGCGACTAGTACTATCCAATAACCTCATGATCCAAGGGCCAAGGCAACGAACGGTGCTTAACCGACTCACAAGTGGACAACACTACACCAGGGCACTAGCCCTTGCTGGTGCAAGTCACTCCACCCGGTCTCAATTTACTCATCATCATGTTCTTGTTGCATACCCTTGACCCGATCAAAGTGAATGGATACCAACAAGTAACATCAGGTTTTCATAAGTGCCCTCAACGGGGATATTGTTATCACATCTTTAGAAAATATTTTATAAGGCCTATGCTATTAGCAGAGCTAAGCATATACTAACATTTTCAAAATCAAAACAGGTATCCAGGGTGTATATCAAGGTACGGTAAATGCATCAAAGTAGGATATCACACAACTCCTGTTACCTAATGCATCATATCATCAACATACAATATAAAGCTTTTGAAATACAAGGAAGAGTTTGAATGCATCCGGAGCTTACCTTGGGGCTCGGCGAAGTTAGGAGTAACTATCCAATCACCAAGATCAGATCCAACCTTCTCACGATGATCACCTTCTTCAGATACTGGAGTTGGATTAACTCCCTCCGCAGACGGCACAGCTACACGAGTGGAATGCATGATTACGATGCAGTAATAAAAGAGCATGCGATAATGATGCAACGATTGTTAACCTATCTTGAGTACAACTTTCCTTCACGGTAAGGTTGCACTACGGAAGTATAACTAGCGTCGGCGACGATGGACTAACGATACACAATCAACATAAAATACCGAAGGTCATTAGGGTTAATGACCTAGGGTCATCACTCAATCCCAAAATCAAGCAACCCTAATAGTGATTAAGGTTGAATACTAATTTATTAACCATTTTTACAGTTGTTGAAAGCCACTAATTAACTTGTTAATTGGAGATTAATCAACCCTAATTAATCAAAGGATTAATTAATTAAATATTAATTAAAACAAAGGCATTAATTAAGCATAATACAAAAAAAATTAGTCAAATTATGATCAAACTTTATAATTAAGATCATTATCATCTGATTAGCACACAAAACAAATTTCATGATTTTTAGACTTATATTTTAATTATTAAAAATCATGGAAGTTGCATTTATTAATTAAAAGAGCAATTTATTGCATAAGTAAAAGTTACTGAAAAATTAAAGTTAACATTTTTCTTTAACAGAGCAAAGCACAAGGATCACACACATATTTTTGTCAACATTTTATCTGCCCAAAATAAATTATCACAAAAAGATGAAATCAGCTTTTGGAAATTAAATTTGGAAAAGGAAAAACATAACCCTTCTCCTTTTTGGGCTCACCATGCGGCCCGGTTAGGCCCAACACAGTGCCGGCCCGGCCTGCTCCTCCCTTCTCCTTCTCCGTTTAAACCGATGGGGGGGCACGGCGGCGCCGGCCGGGGATCCCACCGTGGCGAGGCAGGCTGTGGCGGCAACGAGGGCATCAACAACACCCGGCGATGAGGCGAACAGGGATAGGGGGTTGGTTTGCGGGATTAACGACCGGAGCGGGTGCAAAGTGGCGGCCACGGCGGCTTGACCGTGCCGGCCATGGTGGCACGGCGGCGTTCGGCCGCGGGGCAACGATCGAGGCGATCTAGGACCGGAAAAAGATGGAGGAAGCTTACCACTGCCTTGCAGTAGCACTGGTTCGACCGGAGATGAAGCGGAGGAGGATGACCGAGGCGGAGGTGAGCTTAGCGACGGGAAACGGCGGCGATGTCGTGTTCCGGCGTGTTGAGGCCTTGACAACGAAAAAGGGAGGACCTATTGTGGCGAGAACCTTCCAAATTATATGGCCCACAAGCACCTGACATTGTCCTTAAGACCTCTGTCAGCCGTACTTGTGTACCACATAACTCAGAATGTTCTGTCGGGTGAAACCCCGATGACACCACGATCCTCCAGGATCCACTTCTTACAAAGAACTGTAATATTACAACCGTTTATACAAAATAAAACAGAGTAGCGGAAGATTTACAAAAGAAGATTACAACACTTGATCAGAGTTTGATTAAACAAAACTTAACTGGGTTTACGGAAGCGAGAAAAGAACTTTGCAGACGGAAGATATTCGATCATGCCAAGCCCACTGGTATGACCAAAGTCAGCAACACTAGTCAACACCGCAAAGGGGGGGGTCAAACAAACCCCGAGTACAAACGTACTCGCAAGACTTACCCGACGGAAAAGAGGGGAGAAGACTCGGGAATGCCGGTTGATAGGAATCAAGGTAAGGCTTTAGCAAGAATCAAGGACACCTTTGCGGAAAAGCGACTAATGTTGATCCTTACTATTCATTCTTATCTTGATAATTTCATTAAGCATTAAGCTATCCATCTAGGTTATCCTAGTCTAGAGCAAACACTTGTCAATCAAGATCTCGATTTCCAAAACTTTCCATCCTCAGCAACTTTCCTCATTACTACGATGCCGGGACTCGGATCACGGCTCCCATATCGTGGAGCACACGACGATTCGAATCGCTTTATATACCCAAATTTGGGGCTTCCTAGCCACACGATGTATGCAGGACCGAACATCTCACATACATCAACTCACGCTTGCATTTCTCCGGACGTAAGCGGGTCCTAGCCACGAGAGCACAAGTACACCATCTCCCTACGCCGTCGGTCACAACCGTCGACGGTGCGCTCGTAGTGTGGGTACACGCTACTTCCGCCCCGGTGTCCGTTCTCGTATGGATCGTACCGGGGAGCTTACCGCCATTAGCATGCGACTAGTACTATCCAATAACCTCATGATCCCAGCGCCAAACAACGGGACGGTCCTTAACCGACACAAGTGGGGCGACACTACACCGGGGCACTAGCCCTTCCCGATGCAAGTCACTCCACCGGCGTCTCAATTTACTCATCATCATGCTCTTGTTGCATACCCTTGACCCGATCAAAGTGAAGGGATACCAACAAGTAACATCAGGTTTTCGTAATTGCCCTCAACGGGGATATTGTTATCAACTTTTGAAAGCATTTTATTTGCAAAGCCTATGCTTTCAAAGCAAGACTAAGCATATACTAAATATTTTCAAATCAAAAACAGGTTTCGGGGATAGTATATCAAGGTGCGGTAAATGCATCAAGATAGGATATCACTCAACTCCTACACCTAATGCATCACATCATCAACATAAAATTATAAAGAACTTTCAAAATTCAAGAAAAGGTTTAATGTATCCAGGGGCTTGCTGCGTTGCGAGAAGAAGGTTAACTTGTTAGTCTTGACATCAAACTCGTCGTGGATTCACCTTGTCAGGGTTGGATCACCGCGGATCTTCTTTGAAACTTGACCATCGCAACCCATCGCTCTCACGTGTACTATATGCACATGAAATGATGCATGTTTTAATGATATGCGTGACATGATGCGAAAGATGCAACGCAACATGGATGAGACAACTCAACTTATTATTATCTTGAGTACAACTTTCCTTCATGGTATAATGATGCTAAGAGATCATCATTAACACCGACGACGATGGACTAACGATACGCAAGCAACATAAAATGCCGAAGGTCATTTAGGGTCAATGACCTAGGGTCATCACTCAATCCCAAACTCAATCAACCCTATGGTGATTAAAGATTAATTACTAATTTATTAACCATTTTTACAGTTCTTGGCAGCCACTAATTAACTTGCTAACTATAAATTAATTAAACCCTAACCAAGCAAGAGATTAACTAATTAAACTTTAATTAAATAAGGCATTAATTAAGCATAATACAAACATTTTTCAAAACATGATCAAACTTCATAATTAAGATCATCATCACCTAATTAGCACACAAAACAAATTTCATAATTTTTTGGACTTATATTTTAATTATTAAAAATCATGGAAGTTGCATTTCTTAATTTAAAGAGCAAATTAAAGCACAATTAAATTTTATTATAAAAACAAAGTTAGTATTTTTCTGGTGTAGAGAATCACTCAAGGATCACAGAACATATTTTTGCATAATTTTATTTGCCCAAATTAAATTACTACAAAAAGGTGAAAACCATGATTGGAAATTGAATTTGGAAAAAGAAAAAGCTTCTCCCTCCCTGTTTGGGCTTCACCGTGCGGCCCGAGTGGTCCAGCACATTGCCACGCGCGGCCCAGCTCCCAGCCCCCTGCGCGCCCCGCAAGCTCTCCCTCTCTCTCACTCGGCCGACAGGCAGCCCCACAATCGCCTCCTTCTTCCTCCTTTCTTCTCCGACGTAACTTGAGGGGCGGTGGCACGGTGGGCGGCGGTTCTTCGCCGGCGACGAGCCTCCGGCGAAACCAACTGGCCCAACGGATTCTATGCCCTATGCCGCATCCAACTAGCTACTACACGACCTTTGCCAACCATCAGAACACCCGTGGCGGTGATCCCGACGGCCGGCCGGCCAAGACGGCCCCCAAATGTCCGAGCTCCCCCAGGCGTCTCCGTCGAAACCAAAAGTATCAACGTGCTCAGCACACCAAGGTGAACTTAACTCGACACGAAAATGACTCAGAGCTGCTTTGATTAGCGAGAGGGAGCTCACGGCGGGGTGGCGGCGGCAGGTGACCGGAAGCGGGGAAGATGGCTTCGCACGGCTTACTGGGACAACGAAACCGATCGAGAAACGGCTCAAACGATGCGCAAGGAGATTGCGGGGCTACTGGCGAGATGGAGCCGATGATGATAAAGCACGGAGGGCGAATTTCGCCGGCGACAGAGTCGGCGGCGGCGGCTTGGGAAAAAAAAAAAGGAGAATACGCCGGCGATGGCGGCTTTTTATAGGCAAAGAGTGAGTCGTGGAGTCGGGCTGGGACCTTCACGACTCCGGCCAGGTGTGCGGCGTCGCGTGGAACCCGGGGAAGACGCGCGAACGCCCACGGCGGCTCCGGTGAGTCACGGCATGGGCACGGTGCAAGGTGCCCACCCCCGTATATAACACCGTAGCAAAGTGCCACCTCACTCCCTCTCTTCTCAAATTGCTCCCAAATTTTGAACTGAACTCAAAAATCTCCAAAAATACAGATTGTCCCAAATTTCATGCTCTACAACTTTTATTAAGAAGGTTTGGTCAAATTCCAAATAATTTTGAATTTGCAGTTTGAAATTTGAAAAGAGATCAAATCGATTTTGAGGGATTTCAAAATTACTTTAAATTTTTGAATAAAAGATGAAAATCTCCAAAAATAAAAGTTGTTCCATTTTTTCAATATTTACAACTTTCATTTAGAAAGTTTTTCCTAAAATTGAATAATTTTTGAATTGTAGTTTAAAACTCAAAAGGGGACATTTTCCAATTCAAATAACTTTTGAAATTACTTCAAATTTTATTCAAAAACTTGAAAAACTTTATATACCAAAGTTGTAGAGCTCAAAGAGATGCACAAACTGTATTTTTGAAGTTTTTCCCAAATTTTGAATATTTTGAGATGAAATTGAGAAAAAGTGCAAAAGGCTTTTGAATTTCAGCTTTTGAAAAGGAATTTCAAATTGGATTTTTGGGCAATTAATTAATGATGTGGTGGTACTTTTCAAAACCCAATCAATAGCACATTTTCAAAGTACAAAGTTCATACTTTGAAATAGTGCCATTGGTTAGCAACTTTTATTTATAAAATTAATTATGGTTAGCTCCTCAAAAGTGAATTTGAAATTCAAACCCAACACTTACCCACTAGGGTTAGGGTTTTGGGATTCGGATTCGAATTCAACTTTGATTCTTTCTTTTGCATCATTGACTTATAAAACATAGTTAGGGTGTGAGTCGGGGTTAGCCAAGCACTTGCAAACATCAAGATTGGTTTTAGTTGATTGCTTTTATAAACAAAATTAACTTGCAGGTGAAATTTAAATGGTGTACACATACACATAACACATACGATATGAAATGTAAAGGAGCTCAAACAATCCTAGAAATGTGTAAACTTATTTTAGTTATTCACATTAGGGTCCTCTAATTGTGAATGCTTATGCAATGCTTATGATGACATGACATGGGGTTTAGGTTAACGTAACACCGGGGGTGTTACATTTATCATGATCAGTGGGCTATGGCCAAGCTTAAACAAGAAAGAGAAGGGCATGAGCAACCCCTGAGCGGCTCTGGGCCGCGGTGGAAGCTCGACGGCGGTCCACTGGACTCGAGGAGGGAAGACCGTGGCGCGGGCGTTGTTTCTGGTGAAAGACGGCAAGACCGGTGGGTGCGTTAGGTGCTTGCGAGAGTATGGCGGAGAGGTGGGGCGAAGGATTGATGCATTGATGGACTGAAGCGCCAATTTCACCGTCAATCAATGACGGCCGGCGGCGAACAGTGAGAGGGAAAGAGAGACGAAGATGGCCGGTGATGGCTTTTAAAGGGAAGAAGGCGAACTCGAGCTTGGCTGGGTCCTTCACGAGCTCGACCACGCGGCCAGCAACGCGGCCCAGCGCGAGAAGCGCCGGAGCAGCCACGGCGGACGCCGGCCAAGTAGTGCGTGGCATGGGCGAGAGGAGCAGAGGTGTTCCCCCCCCCTCGGGTTACTGTAGCGAGATCTTTTGTTTTTCTTTTTTTCAAATTACTCCAAAAATTTGAACTGTACTCAAAAATATTCCAAAATACATATTGCTCAAAATTTTATGCTCTACAACTTTTGTTAAAGAAGTTTTGTCAGAATCCAAATATTTTTGAAATTGCATTTCAAATTTGAAAATGAGTTCAATTTTCGATTTTTGGGATTTCAAAATTACTTTTAAATTTTGAATAAAAGATGAAAATCTCCAAAAATAAAAGTTGTTCTATTTTTCAATATCTACAACTTTCATTTAGAAAGTTTTTCATGAAACTGAATAATTTTTGAATTGGAGTTTAAAAATCAAAAGGGGAAATTCCCAATTTAAAGAACTTTTGAAATTATTTCAAATTTTATTCAAAAAACTTGAAAAACTTTCTATACCAAACTTGTAGAGCTCAAAAACATGCACAAACTGTATTTTTTAGAGTTTTCCCAAATTTTGAATATTTTGAGATGAAATTGAGAAAAGGGGCAAAAGGCTTTTGAATTTCAGCTTTTGAAAAGGATTTTCAAATTGGATCTTTGGGCAATTAATTAGTGGTATTGGGGTACTTTTCAAACCCAACCAATGGCACACTTTCAAAGTACAAAGTTCATACTTTAAAATGGTGCTATTGGTTCGCAACTTTTATTTACAAAATTAATTATGGTTAGCTCCTCAAAAGTGAACTTGAAATTTAAATCCAAGACTTAACCCGCTAGGGTTAGGGTTTTTGGGATTCGGATTCCAAATTCAATTTTGATTCTTGCTTTTGTATCATTTGACTTATAAAATATGGTTAGGGTGTGAGTCGGGGTAAGCCAAGCACTTACAAACATCAAGATTAATTTTTGTTGATTGCTTTTATAATCAAGATTAAACTTGCAAGTGAAATTTAAATGGTGTACACATACACATACGATATGAAAGAGCGCAAACAACCCTAGAATTTGTAAACTCATTTTAGCTATTCTCATTAGGGTTTTCTAATCATGAATGCTCATGCAATGATGATGATGACATGGCAGGTTTTGGTTAACGTAACACCAGGGGTGTAACATTATATTCCCCTTAAAAGGAATCTCGTCCCGAGATTCAAAGCTTAGGGCTAAGTAATGGAAAAGGAAATGTATCAAGCAAATACATCTTACATGGTTTCATAAGGGAGGTAGAAGGGTTCATAATACAAGTCTCATCTTTTCGGAAAGTCACAATTCTTAGAAACGAACCGTGACTTAGGAGAAGGAAGGAAGAAATTCCTGAAAGTGCTTATTTAAGAATTCCTCAGGGAATACATCTGGAAACTCACAGACCACAGGTATATATCCTTGATTTCTTGCACTGAGGTTGCATTAATTGTCTCAAGCTGCTCTCTTGGGAGTCGGGAATTGGATAAGAAGTGGAGACCGGTTATCGTAGAGCTAGTTTAATGGTTCTATTCAGTAGCGTCTATCATAGTGCCGTGTTGATGTAACCAATTCATTCCAAGGATCACATCTATGTTTTGATCCTTCAAGACTATCGATCCGTGGGATAGAGATACCCACCAAGAGATATAGGGACCTGATATACCATTTCCGTGTGTGTATACGCCCTCCCGGCGATTGCACCAAAAACTCATCTTTAATTTCTTTTATAAGGATTTCATGCTTTGTAACAAAAGTACAGTTGATAAATGTATGCGATGCACCAGAATCAAATAATGTAATTGCAGAGTGATCGGCAACGGAAACATACCCATTAAAACAGGTTCTCCTTTAAGAATATCCCCGTTTGAAGCGTGATACACACGCCCCGATTTCTTCCCGGCATTCACCTTCGGGACATCTTTGTGATTTACCCCCTGCCTTGATCCTAATACTGCTGACTGCCCGATCCTTGTTGGAGGTTGGAAGTATTCCTGATTGGGTAGGGGCAATATCGAACATAGTGTGGCTCTCCACAATTAAAATAGGGACCTCTACCAGTGGACGGAGCCTGAGGAGCTGGGGGAGTGGGAGTTCGAATACCCCGGGTATTCGGCCTTTGTGGATAGGTTGTGGCGGCCAGGCGAGTGTACACCTGTTGCCCTTTGGGCTTGCGCCGCTAGCTGTGGTGGGTAGTAATAGGGTTGGTGGCTTTGCTGGTGCTGTGGATAGCGGGATGGCTGGTGGTTATGCTGAGTAGGGTGGAATAAAACCTTCTGGCGTTTCTGGATTCCGCCAGCAGCCCTAGTGAAAACTGACGGACGGGTCTCTGTAAAGTCCACATATGTGATCTCGTCGTGATTACGACGGCCACGATTCTCATAGGGTACATTTTGATGGTCTTGACTCATTTCCCCGTAGTGACGAGCATTCTCGGTGGTAGCATTTACTAAAGGTCGCCACCGCTTGACCTAAAGCGTGGGTGCGGGTGGTGACTGCGGGGCTGCACCTCCCTCGTGTGAAGAACCAGGCGCTAGTATGGCCGACACATCTGTTATAGACAAGAGCATATTTATTCACAAGCAGATGTATTGAACTTAAAGCATTACACAAACTAGCCACATGCCCTTCTGTAGGAAGAAGAGATAGAATCTATAAGATTGAGATCCTTAGGGCTAGCAAGAATAGGATTGATGTTACTTAGCCCAACCACTTTGCAAACGGGGATATGATTTTAAACATGTGAATTAAACATGATGCATGATCGAACCTACGATCAAGCAAAAACCTTTTAAACTAGCATAAGCAAACTTTTAGTAATATAGGGCAAAAAGAAAACAACATGATACTCCGCTTAAGACTCTTTTAAATAGCATCTGGAAAGGCTACTAGAAAGGATTAAGACGGAGCAGAAGCAATTTGGACCAAACACATTTAACTTTTGGATCCAAAACATTTTGAAGTTTTTGAAAAGTAATACTGTGAGTATCTTTGCAAGTACCGCTCTAGAGAAAATTGTGGTTTATCGGGGGTTCACCCGACAGAGCTTTTTAGGTTATGTGGTACGCAAGCATAGCTGACAGAGGTATTAGGGACAATGTCAGGTGCTTGTGGGCCATATAATTTAGAAGGTTACGCCCACGCGATCTACGGCGGCACCGCACACTAGCTAGCTGCCGGCGCCGCCCATGCCTGGCAGAAGTCGAGCTTCGCGCACACACCTGCGTTCGGTGGCGGTTCGCGGTGCAGGTAGGGGCCTCTCGCCTTTGGACGGCGGCGTGACATCGGCCAACCCACGGCATGCGCGCCCCTCGGCCGGATGGTTGCGGGGCGCGGAATCGGTGCTGGCGTCGCACCGGCGGTGGGGATGGAAGTAGGCGGCGGGAGGAAGCGAAACGAAACGGGGCGCGCTAGGTTTGGCCACGAGCAAGCGGCAGTGGGGGGCAGCGTGCCCTCTATCTTCTTCACTTTCGTTTTGCATGATACCAGCAGCAGGGCGGTGCACGCAGTTTGGCCACGGGCTTGCGGGTGGCGGGGCTGCATGTCCACGGGTGCCCACGCAATTTTTTTTCTTTCTTTTTTCCAACATACTTAAGTACATGACTGTTTCAAAACACTTTTGGTTAATTTTTTTCAAGTGAAGACAGAATTTTGGTTTGTAATTGTTTTTTAAAATAGTAAAATTATGATCCTTTTTACTCATAACTCTTCTCATTTTGAGCTTGGAACTGTAAAACATTCCATAATATTGCACTATTCATATTTTCTCTAGCTGTCCAAAACCATTCACGATGTTTGTGTATGCGTGTCGCTCACCTTCGACTTTTCTCAACTCATAATGAATATACATTCAATAGTCACCAATTTTAAATTAAATTAATCTCTTGTCAATTTTTCGTATGGTATGTATTTGATATAAGGTTGGACCGAACTCATTGAAATTCTACAAAAATTATACCACCATATAATATGTACATCCTTATCGCGGAAAGGTTTCGCGGCCTCCCAGCCACTCGTGGTACTGTTCATGCCTTTCCCCTCTCCTTCCCCTCTCTCTCTCACCTGTTCCCTCGGCCCGGACGCCGCCGCCACGAGCCGACCGCCGCCCCCCGGCGCCGGCGCCCGCCACCACCTCGCCCACCGTCTCCCTTCCCTCCTCCGCATCCCCTCCTCGCAGCCCTGTCTCGCCCCGGCTGCGCGTGGGCGCAGGTGTGCGGCCGCCGATGATGGAGTTGCCGCCGCCGCGCCGCCTCCGGCTGCCTCCACAGCCGCATCCCTCCCTCCCCCGCTTCCGCCCGCCGCAGATCCACTCCTTCCCGGCCTTCCGATGGCGGTTATGCGCGTCGCCGTGGCCGCCGCCTTCTCGGCGGCCCCGCTGTCCTCCCGCCGCCACCGGGTCTCGGCAATAGCCCGCGGCGGCGCCCCCCCCCCCCCACCCTCACCATCCTCTCCCTCTCTGTGGACGTGGCGGTGCAGCGGGAGGGCGGCCCAAGCGCGGCGGCCGCCGGGGCGATGTGACCACCGGTGTGTGCCGCAGCGGCGCCAGCGGGCCTCGGCGCTGTCCGCTGCCACTGCTCCCTCCGCCTCTCTCCCTCTCTCTCTCTCTCTGCCGACGTGGTGGTGCAACGGCAGGCCCCTGCAGTGGCCGGCATCCGACGCGGCGCCGCACCAGCGTGGCCGGCTCCCTGCGGTGGCCGGAGCATTGGGACGGCGGCCGCTGCCCCCACCGTGCGGTCATCTCTCTCCGTCTCTCAATCTGGCATGTGCACGGAGGCAAGGTTAATTTCGCCCTAGATCCACTGTTCCCCCTCTTTCTCTTGCTGATCTATACACAGTTCCTGCTAATTTTTTGGTGTTCATATGTTCTGACCTGCTCCGTTCGGTTGGATCCTGAGAGCACACAAGTATTATGGCATATATCAGAGCGCATGACCATGTCAGCCACATTTGTTTCATTTCTTAGTGTGCTGAGATAAAAAATTGAGATCGGTGTTGGTGGTTTTTGGACTATTGTTTCAGTTTGGGTCATGTGCAGTGATGATGACAGTGTTTCATTTGAGGGAATGGGGCAGCACTATGATGATTGCATCGCAGATTATGTTTTATATCGCTTACGATCCTGATGTCATTGGGTGTTAACAAGTCTATCCACGTTACCAAAATTGATTTTGGCCATTTGAGACAGTGATCATAACAATGTTCATACCATTCTTGCCATCTCTTTATACCTTCCCATGATAGCTGAGGCAGCAGTGCATTGGTTGATTATGTTTCATTGCATTTTGACATGTCTGTTCAGTTTTGTGTAGTTTGGAGCCACCAATCACAGATGGTGTTCATTGACTATTTAGTAACATACTGCATGCCTCGAATTAGTTCTTGATTATGAGATCTGAGTTTCTAATGCCATTGTCTGTGATGGTTTCTTCCTTTCTCTTCTAATCATTGCCTTTTGTTTTGCACTTTTATACTTGCTTCTCATTGCTGTCTGATCATTGACTGCAATGTCAAATTATATGCTACGAATTCTGAGTGCATGCCCTATTCCCAAGGATTACACTGTCAGGCACTTCCGTTGTATGCTATCACTTTTTGTTCTTATGTTCCTTTGAGTTTTGAGTACAATTTTTATGCACACTGCTATTTTTAGCTCGAGTGAAATAGCTGCAGGATTGGATAAGAGATACGACAAAGGTCTGTGCGCTCTTTACGATTACGTATGCCGCTGCCTTGAGCATTTTCATATTTGATGTTTCATTTTTTTCATCGATGTAGGTTATTCAGGGTAGGTTATACAGGGCATTTTGTTGCCTGCCAAAGTCACCTCAATATTAAGGTGCTGTGATCCCTCCTCTTTCTTGAACCATTCTTTTCTTCTTTGCAGCTACGTATGTACTTTATGTGCCTGCTAAGAATTTGATTCTTCGTTTCATTGCAGGTTGGACTTCAATCCTAGGCACAAGGGTTTAGAGCTATGACTTGAGAATACGCCATCATTTTTCAACTATATATAAAGTTAGGACTGTTGCAGCTAGGTGACTCTCTTTTTTGGATAGCGTACTAGGTCTGATGATATAGATGTAGCCCTTCCTCATTTGATTTCCTGTTTTTCTTTTTTTCAGATGATATGCAGTTCAGATGATATGCAGATGCCAATCTACTACATATGCAGTTATATGTGAATACCAATCGTTTTTCTCATTTCCCCAGATGATATGCAGATGCCGATTCAGTATATATGCTGTCATATGTCAGCAACAACTCTATAGAGGTCTGTACATTTTTTCCAAAAAACCTGTCCTCGCACCCTGTAAACTAAACAAATTCTGTCTCCATGCATATTCTAGATATTGTATTATGCCAGTTAGGGAGAAAAAAGGTAATCCATGCATGCCCAGTACTGTATTATGCCTGACTTTTAAAACTATGTCTTCAGCATCTTTTTTTGGCAATGCAGGTGCTACCTTTCATTTTGGTTCATAGGAAACTCAGCTACATAGCAAACCTCATGAGTCATGATGTACTATTTTGGTCTACAAATACAGATGTTTTGACAATGGTGCCTTCTATTCCTATTTTGGTCTACAAATACAGATGTTTTGACAATGGTGCCTTCTATTCCTCTTTCCTTTGTTAATTGTCTGCTTCTTCATCTATCCTTTACCTGAATTCTAAAACCATGTACACACACTACTGACTTTGATTATGAACCTTAGTTGATATAAAGAACCTTAACCAAATTGATGTCAACATTTTTTTCCTGTTAAAATTATCTACCAAGATCATAATATGTCAATTAATCTATTTTGCTTTACAAAATATTGGCCTCGATATATTTCCAATGCTAATTGACGTTTGCCTCTGTAATTAACAGGTTCCTTTCTTCCTGGCCCAAAGCAAGGAGCCAGGTGATCCAGTCCCAGAGATTCAGTGCCATTGCTGAACCAATACAAGACTGTGTGTGCATCATTTCTTGAGGCTTGATCTACAGTACGTTGCCCTCTTTATGATCTCCCTTTTGTTCCATGATCCATGGCACACATCTCCTAGCTTATTATAAGATAATAGATTTTACCTTCGCACTTTATCAGGAGAGGACCCCTTTTACCTTCTTACATTTTTTACTATATTGTACATCTGCCTTTGGATATCTACATAGCAAGCAGTTTGTAATATCAGTGTTTCGCATGCCATACACGTTTACCTTTCACAGTACCATTAACTCTTACAGTTACAATACTGCTCCTACATATTTTATTCTTCCTCCAACGAGTCTTCTTTGTATCAGAGTCTATGCGCTGTTCATTGCAAGATCTATTTTGTTTCAGGGCTTCATGTATCCCAATTTTCAACTGTTTAATCAGATCCTGATCTTTGCCTCTATTTTTTGTCTCTAGGTTGTCAACCTGGAATACAAGAGACAGCTGCTTCATGGGATAAAGAATGCCATACATTTGGAGATAAAAGTATTTAGCTTAAATCTTGATTCTGCCACCATGTCCATTACTAAATGCGTGTCTATATTGACCTTTTGCATATTATTAAACTTTATATGTGCTGCTCTGCTTGCATTTATCCACCAGTCTCTATACTGAATGGACTAACACTTCAAGTGGAGCCTGCTGTTGTACCAAAGAGTCCATGTACCGAAGACATTAAAACCCAGTTACAAAAAAAAGACCCATGCACATGTCCACCTCAAGTCCCAATATACGTAGACCAAGGAACGTGAAATCAGACAAAGAAAAAGGCCCAACTGAAGGTCACGAGCCTAGGCGCGCAGGTAAACGCACGCGCGGCAGAGCGCGCGGATCGTCCTCGTAAATTATATGCTCCGTTGTAATGCATAGTCATGTTTCCTAGTATTTATTCAAAAGTGAACTACAGCGGCCCATCTAACTAGTTATTTGTCCTCTTGGTTTTCACATGGGTCCGGCCCGTCGAAACCCAGCATCGAGACATGCACGAACGAAGCATGCTGTGACGACTGACGAGAGCTGGTGACTTGGTGAAGAGTCAAGTGTGCTCGTCGTCGCCACCCCGGCTGTTCCTCATCTTCTGCCCACGGCCGGTCCGGCAGCCCACGCCCAGCGATGGATCGGAATAGGGAACACTGGCCATTGGACAATGCCGCTCCTCCCCCATGAGTAGGCGGCGTACATGGCTTGATTTTACATCTAATTGTCAGTACGAGATGTCGCAAATATAGGCCATATAAATCTGCTGTTTTTTTAACAAAGGAATATTTTATTAATTTTGAAGAGCATTACATCAAGGTCAAGGTGATAAAAAGTCTTGTTCATAAATGCAAGTATATATAGCAATTCCCCCAAAAGTATTGTAGCTCGCCGTCTCAGCCGTCTGAGCTCTTTCATCTTATAAAGCATTATAATAACAGGCAGATCTCCTGTCTGTTCGGAATTTTTTTTGGAAAAAATATGGCAATACAATATTCCATTAGCTTAAGCTATAACGGTTCTAGGGGAATGGGGAATCTCCAGATGGGCACAGAAAAAAAAAACCCCCAGCATAGCAAGGCACGTTGACTCTACTACCTGCCCTGTATGCCCTGTTTGCGACGGTCCAATTAACTGAATTACCAGCCCAGTACGTGGATTGGGCCATCAGACACAGGCCCGTCCCTTCTGTATAGGCAAATAATGGATATATGAAATGAAAATTAGAACGGAGGGAATACCAAAGCCCGCTCAAAACTCGTCTCTAATTTTGTGGCAAACCTTGAGCTTATTAAGCCAGATAACTGTTGATGCTGCTTGGGTCAAGAATTTAGGAATGATCGCTATAACAGCTATTGCAAGAGATGCCAATGGAAGGTTCTTAGGTGCCCTGGTTGTGGTGTTGGAGGGCCGCATGAAACCTGACACGGTGGAAGCAATTGCATGCAAAGAAGGCCTAGCTCTTGCTAGTCATTTGGTACTTTAGGATTTTATTCGTATGACAATGCTGGAGTTATTAAGAGCATTCAGGAAGGGAGTATGGGCACTTATGGACATACAGTTCAAGAGATCAGAGCTAGATCACGCGAGTTTAATTTTGTAGAATTTGTTTATGAAGGGAGGCAGTCAAATGTTGATGTCCATACTTTAGCTAGAAGTAGTGTTTACGATGAACTTGGTAGACATGTTTGATTTGTATCACCATCAAATGGCGTTTGTACCTCTATTGAAGATCAATAAAGGTTCTTGATTCTGCTAAAATAAAGGCATTCACTGAGACGTTACATACGAATTCCACAGCCTGGTACATATGTACTAGCCACCTTATTTTGTGTCCCCTCTCATGACAGGTTGTTATGCTTCAATTGAATGGAATTGATCTGCCAAAGCTAAAAAGGGTGAGGTGTCACAAAGTTTATACTTATTATAAAGGTTATACTTACACACGGATGGGTCTGTTTGGAACATTGGCACCACTAATTTTAAGCAGGAGGCTGTTTGGATCCACCTATTAATAGGTGGTTGGGTAGTACGTTGAAGGTGCATATGAACTATTAGCATATACTCCCCCCGTCCCCTTTTATGTGTCGTCCAAGCGACAGTAACTCGTCCCGTTTTATGTGTCCTGTCTTGTCCATGTCTCTCACAACCTCACCCACCAGGCCCGAGAGGAAAAGGTAGTCATTAATAGCAATACTCATCATCGTTCTCAGCTGCCTGCCGCACCTTGTCAGTCATTGTCCTTAGTGTCTTAATTCCTATGCCTTCTTGCCGGCGACATATAAAAGGAGACGGAGGGAGTATTAGCAACTTTAAACCTGACAATGGAAATAATAGTTAGCTGCTCTTTAACCAATAATTAGCAGGCTTATTCACGGAGGACCTGTCTAGATCCATTGGTACTAAATGGAGTTGCTAATTAGTGCTAATAATGGATATAAACAGATCGTCAGCAAATAAATAAAGGGAAGACATAGTTGCTAATTAACAAGTTTTCTGTTCTCATGGGTGCAAGCAGTACTAGAGGGAATGCATGTGTACATTACTGTAGCATCGTATCTTCTCTTTCGGGGTTGTTAGGTGGTGACCGCGCGAAAAGGGATAGTGCTATATATAGCATAATATATGCATGTATTCTTCTGGCACATAACAACAAGGTTTGTTGCGAAAGCTTTCAGTGCTTTTACCGCTATTATATAAAGTTGAGTTGTCTGAAACCTATGGGCAGTACGTGATCATGGTTCAGAACACCTCTTTCTTTTTTGGAATCCTAAATAAAAGCGAAACCAGATAATGTCTTATATGTATCTATATTATCCCTGCTACGCATGAAACTGAATTTTGAAAATTTTCATGTGGGCGAAAAATCAACAGAGACATATCAAAACGAACGATGGGATCGGGAGAAGGGCGAGAAGTGACAAGCAACGGGAGTACAACAGTATTGGGACAGTGGAGAAAATTGCTCCATTTTCCGGTTCCCTAACGCGATCGTATATATATGTACCACATATATTCTCTCTTCATCAGTAGCCAAAAAACACGTGCATGATGTTCTTCATCAGTAATAACCAGTCAAATGAAAACATATTTATTTCCAAGCTTTTGATCTGGAGTATCTATCTATCCTGTTTATTTTTCCTGTGCACGGCTGCAGGAGGATCAGGAATGTGGCGCCGGGCGGCCCGTCAGTGTAAGAATTTTCTCAGGAAAGCGAGAGGCAGGCGGGCGTGACGTCACCGATCACCTCTAGCAGTAGCACCACGCGATGGTGACCACTTCACCTGTGTGCGTGCCGCTGCCATTCGGGGTCCAGGCGAACAGGAAAAGGGAGCCGGCGGCGACCGGCGCGGCGCAGCGTGGACCGACTGGCCCATTGCAAGCAGAGGCGGTCGCGAGTGGGGGGCAGCATGCATGCGGACCAACCAATCCGCCGTGACGGCGAGAGTCCAGCCGCGGAGATCGCCGCGAGCTAGCTCTCGCCGTCGCGGCGGCCTGGTCCGCGCCGCGTGCATCGCCTCGCGCGGCTTCTGTAATTGTCTCCACGCAGCTGGGTCGCCTGAGACGCAGCAACGCCTAGCTAGGGCGCGTCTCCCTGGTCCTGGCTGCCGTCGCCCTCCGCCGGCCCCTCTCCGAGCTAACCGGAGGAACACGCCACTGTTGGCTGTTGTTGTTTCAAGATGCCCGGCTTTTGGGAGGCAAGGCAGCAAGGCCGGCTGGTGACCAGATCATCGAGCGAGAACGCGCGTGGATCAGTCTCGTGTCAAATTAAATTCATGTGGTAAATGAGCTACTTTTCTGCAAACAGTCCTATGAAACTCCGCTTCAAACAACGGCCAATTAGGGAGTGCGGTACTTTGCAAACAGTCTTATGAAAATGAGCTTTTGTGAATCATGACTTCAAATTACCTGCAGCGACACTTCTTACGAACCCTGTCAGGGGCGAAGCTATAGCATAAAAATTACCCTGCTCCATTGCTCTACGGCGGTACGACGTTTCCATTTAATCAAACGTTCTGTCCGTTTAAGTGGCCATTTAGCCTGAATAATAGCTAAACGACGAGTGACAAAAGTCTAGATTAAAATTCAAAACCAAAGCCCTTTTATGGGTGGTCGTTGGAGACTGCAGCAGCCAGAATATCGTCTCCAATGGCGCGCGGTGTCATTCAGAATTTGGGGACAAGTAAATCGCAGAAATGTAACAAGCAAATTGTCTTGCTCGTGTAGTCCACAATTAGTCAAACTTTTCCACAGTAATTTGCGTGTCAATACAGATGTCTATATATATAGGAGTATAAGTGTATATTTTTCTCGCTGATTTTGTCAGTGCAGTTTTCAGGAAGAAGCGTGTTGCTACACCATAACACCACTCTGCAGTCTGCACTAGCTAGTATTCATCACACAGATCTTCAGTGATATACGTGCGGTAGCTAGCAAGGCAGTCTTTTCACGTGTGCGCCCGGCCGGAAAGATCAGATTGACTGCCTCGTCGCGAGATGGCAGGGATAGATGAACAATTGAACAGTATGGGGCGTTAGATCCACGGAGGATCGAGACCTATCCGTGTCGATGCCGTTGTGGGAGAAAGGTAAAGCCGTGGAAGATTACGCAGTAGCTGATCAAGTCTTGACTCTCGAGGAGACCGGCCGGGACGAAGCTACACTGACACGCCGGGGCCGGGCGTCCGTCGCCGCCGTCGTCGTCGTCGTCGTGTAGCAGCAATGTCGCCGCTGAGAGAGTGACACTCGAGAGTCCCGTACATAGCTCCGATCGATGCTGTCGCTGTCGCTTGAACAAGTATAGGTTCATAGATACCTACACCTCTGATCTGATGGGCTCCCGTTGGAAATTCGGACGCAAGACCGGGGCGCAACGGAACAAACACTGTTCCATCCGTAGCCCGTAGGTGCTTGCTCTGAAGCAGCACCCGTCGTCGTCGTCGACGACGACGACGCCCGCAGAAGCTTCAATTCGTTCCGATCCTATCCCCATTGTCTGTCCACACACAAGAGAGATACGGAGGACATGCATGGGTGTGGTTGCAAACTGCAAAGAAGGATCTGTATTGTATCTTGTTGCTATGTATTCGCAAAACGATCGCTTCATGAACCTTTTGACGATGAATCCTGGAGCAATTTGTATGGATCGTACAGTGAGTCATGGAGGATGCAGAGGCACGCATGAGAGATCTCTGAATCTCATGCATGTAGTAGACCTTACGATACACTATACTATATACACACAGCAGGACACGCCACGCGGGCACATTATACAATAAGATCGACGATTCCTACACCCCGGTACACGACGAACACGTACGACGTGGCACGCAGGTAGCCGGCCGGCCAGACCAATCGACGAACAAACATTGCAATCAAGGCAGCTTGGAGGACGCGCTCCTCCGGCGCGACCCCGCGCCGGCGCCCTTGACCTCGGCGCGGATCTTGGCGGAGATGGCGTTCCTCCCCGCGACCGGCGCGGTGGCGGGCCAGAGCCCGACGGTGACGGCCATGTCCTTGAGCCCCTGCAGCTTCTCCAGCGCGTCGACGACGGCGGCCATTCGCGGCCGGTCCCTGGGCTGCTGCGCCGTGCACTGCACGGCCAGCTGCGCCAGCGCGCGCGCGCCCTTGACGGAGTAGTGCCCCGCCAGCCGCTGGTCCATGATGCAGCGCAGCCGGCGGCTGCCGCCGCTGAGGTAGGGGCGGGTCCAGTCGACGAGCTTCACCTGCTGCTCCGCGCCGCCGGCGGTGCGGCCGCGGACGTGCTCCATGGCGCGACGGCCCGTGAGGAGCTCCAGGAGCACGACGCCGAAGCTGTAGACGTCGCTCTTGACGTTGAGGTGGCCCGTCTGCACGTACTCGGGCGCGGCGTAGCCGTGCGTGCCCATGACGCGCGTGGTGACGTGCGTGTCCTCGCCCTCGGGCCCCATCTTGGCGAGCCCGAAGTCCGACAGCTTCGCGGTGAAGTCGGAGTCGAGCAGGATGTTGGACGCCTTGAAGTCGCGGTAGATCACCGGCGTGGCGGCGGCGTGGAGGAAGGCGAGGCCCTTGGCGGCGCCGATGGCGACCTTGAGGCGGGTGCCCCACGGCAGCGTCGCGGAGATCCCTGCAGGCAGGCACATCGATGGAGGTGAGCATGCAAGTCGATCGGTCGCTGATAGACCTGAGCTGATGAAGAGGTGGTTCTTACTCCTGAAGAGGTGGTTCTCGAGGCTGCCGCGCGGCATGAACTCGTAGACGAGGAGGCGCTCCTCGTCCTCGCAGCAGTAGCCGAGGAGGCGGACGAGGTGCGGGTGGCGGAACTGGCCGAGGAAGATGACCTCGGCGAGCCACTCGCGGTGGCCCTGGAAGCCGGCGGCGTTGAGCTGCTTGACGGCGACGGGCTGGGCGTCGAGGCCCGGGCGCATGCCGGCGTCCACGAAGCCCCTTGTAGACGGCGCCGAAGCCGCCCTCGCCCAGCAGGAAGCTGCTGGAGAAGTCGTGCGTGACGCCGCGGAGCTCGCCGAGGCCGAAGGAGTGGAGCTGCAGCGGGCCGGCCATCTCGCCGCCGCCCTGCTGCTGCTTCACGCTGCCGTCCTTGTCGACCACCGTGGTCGTCGGGGTGGTGCCCGACGCCGGGCTGTTGGCCAGCGACGAGAGGCGCCGGAAGGACGCCAGGCGCCGCGACAGCTCCGACTGCTGCGGCCGGCACCGCGCCAGCCCGTCGGGCGCCACCGCCGCGTCCTCCGCCGCGCAGCACTTGGTGGCCGACGCCAGCACCGGCCTCCACGGCTTGGGCATATTCGAATTGAACGAAGTAGGCAAGTTGCTAGCTAGCTTAGCTTAGCTCGGAGGGAATTGAATGAGCAGAAGGAAGAGCAGGTGCAGGGAAGGAATGAGCTCAGCTCAGCTGCGTGCTCAGGTACACACACGTACAGGAGTGGATGGAATGGATGCCGAGCGAGTTGCCGACCGAGGTGCGGTGGTTAGAGACAGTGGCTGCTACTCTACTGGCACGGGAGGCGTGGGGATCAGCATCTCATATAGGAGGAGGAGGAGGAGGAAGACAAGAGGGAGGGGTGGCCCTCCAGCAGGGCCAACCGTTCCATTCCAACGCAGGTCGCAGGCATAGCACAGCACCCAACTGCTCCGAACCACTCCCCCGTTTCAGGCAATTGTGCGCTTATGGCAGCAAGGGCCTCCTCGCCTTTTGCGTGCACTGCTCAGCACCTGCTTGTCTCTTGCTCTAGTACTCAGACCGATGCTGCTATCGTCCAGCAAGAGACTTGGAATTCAGCAGAAATTATCAAATATGATACATGGAAAGCAGAGGATATTTTCGACGAAACGTATACATACGTACTGCAGCACTTTTTACAGGGACAGTTTCCCTTTTCTGTAAAAACAAAATTACAATTACCAATACACCCATCTATATATCCTAATAATCAGTAGGGACAATGAAGATGAAAAGTGGAAAACCCATGTTTATACTGGAGCTCGTTTTTTTAGATTTCCTCGTATTTTTGGGTAAAGCAGAAAATTAAAATGACATCAAATATGTAAGTTAAAAACGAAAACAATTTTAGACTCTTTCAAAATTCCAAGTTTTACCGTATTTCGTCAATTATTGTACCCCTTTTTCCTTCCCACCACACATAACGCAACTATATTGTTCTTTATTAACTTGATTAATATTCAATGTCTGTATTTGGTTGTGTTTTCTAGAGAAATTGTAAAACTAAAAAAAGTTTAGACCTTTTCCAATCACCTTCTACCATTTTCATGCTTACTAGTCAACAAACCCACTAATCCCATGCACACTCATATTCTTGTGTGTTCCTATGGCACGTTCAACAGATTGGATACTACAGTGTGAATGAGTGTATTTGTCTAATGCACGTAGTCCAAACCATTTTTTTAAATTAATTAATCATACCATTCAAGTTATATATAATAGCACAATGGTTTTAGGGTTGGCGTTTCCTACACAAAATATCGCTTGATATTTGGAGGGATTGCACCTCTCACTGGCCGAGAGTAGTGTCTTTTTATGTTTTTTTTTCTTTTTTCTTTTCTTGTTTCTAACTTCTTGGTATTAATTAACTTCATAATCACTCTTCTTTATACTAATGAAAATTGGCTCATTCTCGTGCCTTTTCATTATAAAAATGGGAGGATTACTTCTGATTTTAATTTTTGTAATCCTTTCATACTTAAATATTTTTGATAATTCCAATATTTGGACCCATGAAAAATATGGAGTACATAGGTAGGGTGGAGGTGAATGCTCATCGATGTTTGTGTGGAGGGAGGAGAGATGGGTGGTAGAAGGGCTTAAGGGTGGGCCACACTAATGTTGGGAAGGTGGGTGAAATATATAGCAGAGTGTAGTGGGTGGAATGGATAAGGAGAGGGAGACAAAAAAAAAGAGATATTAAGGATGAAATTGATTTCAATTGTTGATTTTAAATCTGGGATCCTAAAATTTATGTTTGAAGAGGTTAAAAACACACTCAATGGTACACTAAAAAGTTTTATTTTAGAATCTCTTGTTTGTTGATCATAGACATAAGCGGGAGAGAATAATTGAATAAACATGCTCTATCCATTTCAAATTTGAAATTGTTTTACCATTATTCTTATCCTAAGTCAAACTGGTCTGATTTTGCTAAATTTATAAAAAAATGCAATGTTTTCAACATTCAAATAAACGCACAAACAAAATAGATACATATACCTCATGGTGATTATTTAGTTTGAGGCTATAGAGGTCTATAGATTTTTCTCTTAAATTTGATCGAAAAAACTGATTTAGGACAAATCTAACTTATACATTTTTTGTAAACTTGATCAAAACTAAAGAAAACTGATTTGGGACAAGCTTAACTTACATTTTTAGAAGAGGGGGTTATATAATTATACTGCAAAACATCAATCGACGTTTATATACTACCTCCGTCCCCCGAAAAGCTGCAACTCTTAGAATCCGTGTCAGTCAAATTTTTTAACTTTGACCAACTTTATAGAAAAAAGCATCAATATCTATGACATAAAATAAGTGTTTTATAGAAATATATTGTATAATAAATCTAATAGTACTAATTTAGTACCATACATCTTAGTGTTTTTTTTCTAGAAATTTGGTCAACTACATCATCATCATCATCACACTATAAAAGAGCGAGTTTTTTTAGGAGGCTCTCTCTTCATAATAACCGTCCGATTTTGATGCCGTCTCATATTAGCCTTCTGTTCCCTAAGAAGATCTTACTCTTTCTCATTAATAACCATTAGATATATGTCTCATCTCATATGGACCTTACGTTATCAAGATCTTACATCCCATACCCTCTCACATGTAAACCCACCCAAACACGTTTCAAGTAACTAATAAACTTCGACTCCCTCTCGGTTACGTAACGAATCGATGTTTTTTCACCATGAATTCTTTTACCTCCAATCTCCTCCAGCGTCTGGACGACAACGGCCTAAAGGTGTTCCTGCTCCTCCACGATGACGACTTGCAGCTCCTCGACGACGATCTCCTCGAGTGGATGACGATGATGGCCGGCGGCTCTTCGACAGGCACGATGACGACATACCTGATGTCCACGTCCGGGTAGTAGGCATACACGTTGCCATGGACCCAGGGCCCAGGACGTGGCGGCGGCTAGCTCACCAACCTTGCCGTTTGCCGACGTGGAGGCCCGCTGCTATCACGCCGTAGCACACGGCGATGGCTGGTGCACCTGCACGCACCGAGTGCATATAGGTTCAGTGAATTAGCTTCTTCTTACGCTAGATGCATGCATGGCTCTTCATCGGGGAGCTCATTAAGATGAACATACAGTACATACTTTGGCTAGGGTCCTAGGGATCGGCACGAGCATGGAAGGAGACATCGGCGAAGCTACGTGAGATATAGATTAAACGGTTGGGGAGGCTCTTACATCTTACATTTGACTTACATATATATTGTGTGATCATGTTTGTGTGTCACATACTCACATGGTGACCCCGCTTGTACATGAGTATCTTCAAGTACAACAAGCCCATCAGCAACATCGATGCGTTTTGTAAGCTCTGGAGGCATAGCTGAGCATCAAGCAGGGCAAGAACATATGGTTCATGGAGCTGCTGACAAGAGCATCGTGCAAGTGGAGTTTGACGAGAAGGACGAGAAAAGAGGGCCGCGAATGAAGCACTGGAGAGATACCCAGCCCTAACAAACATGCGCAAGTAAGTATTCATTGAGTTCTTAACCAAAAGTGTCGAATGCAATGTTTCATGTCTCTGTATACTGGATGGGTTTGCCTTCTCGGCCTAGACTAATATTCGTGATTTAAAATTAGGATAGATGTGATTGTAATTGTTTATTACTATGGGCATAGAATATTGATACGAGTTTGTGAACACTGACCACTTCTACACATTAGAAGAATCAATTTCTTTTGAGGTTATGCTTCTATGCGTTAGAAATAATATCTCTTTCTATATAACATTACAATTGATGGTGTAAATTTTTATGAGTTTGCGACAACAATGATATAAGTATTGAGTTTGCTTCTATGCATTATAAAAAATCAGGATTTATGGTTAAGTATGCATTATAAAAATCAGGATTTATGGTTAAGTTCTATGCATTTGAAAAATGTTTTTTCTAATAAGAAACTATGATTTTATTTATAGTCATAATAATTGGAATTAGAAATTGGCTTTTACTTTTCGGTTATGAAAGAATTTTTACACATACGTGCGGCATGCACGTGCATCTCCGCTAGTATTTAAAAAGTTTGACTTAAAACAACTCTAGAACTTATTCAGGGACAGCACGTAGAATCAGCAATCGGACAGCATGTTCCACGTGAATCCTGGTCATGATGATGTGGCAAGGCTACTTGTCGCCCATATCTTATATGCCAGCCTGGCATTGCGCACATGCATGCATATATCGTACAAAGCGGTACACAAGCGGGTGTAACAATATTTAATTGGGGTCAGCATGCATGACTACTGTTGACTGGTTTGACTGGCGGCGACCCAGCAGCATGCATGATTGACTCGATCCGGCCCGTGTGCAATAATTCTACAGCGAGTCAAAAAGGAGTGGGGTGTGTTGTCAAAAGAAAAAAGGAGTGGGGTGCACGTACTGGATCGGAACTGAGTATTATACATCACAAACTAACTGACATATTTTTCAAATTGACAGGTCGATCGGTTCTTCTGTTAGCGCAGTTTAGATCTTGGTTATCTTGAATTAATCTTGTGTATGTATCTTGAATCTACTATATGGAGGAACCCACTAGCAGAATTCTCTGTGATTTCGTGAAGCCATGTCATCAGATGGTCCCACCACTACAAGTCTTATGTGGAGCTGAACAGTCTTCCGGTGTGTGTTTAGAGCTCAAGCGGCGCCGTCTCTCCGTTCCAAAACTACGAACTGAACAGTCACCATGTCTGCTGGCTTACCTCCCTGCATCTCCCCCACCGAGTCACCGACGAGCTGCCCCTATTAAACCTGAAAGGCCCCTCACAAATCTCACCATTTTTTGCATCCATCGCATCACACAGCAGGTGTCGGCACCCCTCCCTCGGTGCGACGACGAGAAGAAGCCAGACTCCCCTTGCGATGATGCCATTTCTCCTCCTCGCCGCTGCCGCCGTAGGTCCGTTGCCCCTCTCCTGGCTCGACGATAAGAAGCAGGAGTGTAGGAAGATGATACGCACGGCGCTCGTGCCTCACCCGCAGACATCGGTGCTGGCGCCCAGGTCGCCGACGCGCTGTGCTCATGCCGAATATTCCCGTGGCCCGCTCGCTCGTGCACCACTGCCGTGAGTGGCCGAGCACGGTCTCGCACCATGGATGCGGGAATTCCATGGCAGCGATGTCAAGATCTAGGAAGGCTTCTCGATTTCGTTTATCGGCCCGGTCGAGGATTTTCTTCGAGTGAAGGAACTAGGAAGAAAGGTCCTAAGGAAGGGGTTGGCCGTTCAACAATTTTCTCTCTATTTTTCTATTCCGTTTTTCTCTTAACTTTAATATTATTTGCACTACTAGGGACAGATCTCAGAGAGTTGAATAAGTCACGGGCTTGCCCAGTGTGGGGCACATAATTTTAGATTTTTTAACAGGTCATTTTGGAAATTTTTCTGATTGCCCAGGACATGGTCTCTATGTTGCATGTACCAAAAATTCAAGTAGCACACGTATCTCTCCGTGTCTCCAAATCTATTACTGATCGTTTCATTTCATTTCATTTCATAATGTTATTTGGTTGTGCAAAAGAGTATTGTATAACAATTTTTTTATCAATTTACTGTTTAGTAGTTACGAGGCAGAAGTGAAACCATGATGTATGCATTTGAAGATAATTTTCCAACTAACTCAATCCTTTAAATCATTAACCTTATATTGTGCTACCAATTTCAAGATTGCACAACCATAAATTATAACATGATTTTCAAACACAAAGCCCTATATTTATAACTCAATTTTTGTTATAAAGAGTATACAAATTTCCGCAGCAACGCGCGGGGTATCATCTAGTTAATGAAGAGAAGGTGTCCTCATCAATCTTTAAATTTGTCATTTATCAGCCATTCGGACTCTTATTTTTATGATCTCAATAAAAATATGGTATGCGTAATCGATCTTTTATAATTTATTTATACTACTAGAGTTGTGTTATCTCATGTGTCCAACGGCCCAGCCTAAAATTTCAAGCCAGCAGCTCCACTGCATATCATCCGGCCAGGCCAGCAGCCATTCTTAGCGAATCAGCTAATAACTCATGCATGCTTCTTAGTTCTTCCTTGGAACCCACTTAGACGAAGCAGAACTAATTATTCAAGTCAAATTGTTGTAAAAAAAAATCCAGTGAGAACGAAGTTCATGGGTTCTAAACAGACGACCATATATATATATATAGGGAAATTCCATCCTACTTCTAGGGAGTAGTTACTCCCATGTTAATATCTCTAGATTTAAGGCGTATATGACCAAACAAAGTGTATATACACGAAGTATATAATCATACTAGACCATCTATGGTAGTATATATGTCAAGTATGCATGCATACATAGAGTATGTGGTTATACTTGTTTTATATACTACAGTCAGTGGTATTTTTGTAATATATTAAAAAGTATGGGTTCCTTTAAAAATTTTTCACGTAGGAAGATTTGAAGTATCTTAATATGAGTATATAAATATACTTAAAGTGATAAACAAATATAAACACATACGCAATATGTTGTTTTGAAGATGGGAGTAACTACTCTCGGGGAGTAGGAAAACCTCTTCATATATATATATATATATATAGGAAGAAGTTTTTCTACTCCCGGTAGTAGTTACTCCTACCTGCATGTAGTCACGCCGTCCAGCTATCTCCAGGCCCGTGCATAACGGCAGATGACGGTGTCCGGTTAGTTAGCAGAAGCAGGGTTGTACTTCCGTCAACAGACGCCCATTTTTGCGGGCGCATTCATATATGTAAATAAATCAGCGGCGGAGAGGATTAAGCACTAACCTAATAGAATAATAATATAACGCTGCATGGTCACCGTGCATACTTTTCTTTTTGAATGGGCGCATAGCTGTTTGGATGGAAGTCTGTATACTTTACGTATTTGAGTACGTGTACATACTTTAAAAAATATAGTACTAATTTATACATACTTTTTGGAATGGAGTATCTGGAGGAATTCTTAGAATAGAGTATTTGTAAATACTTCTTG
Source organism: Chrysopogon serrulatus (assembly GCA_015844335.1). Taxonomy (NCBI): domain Eukaryota; kingdom Viridiplantae; phylum Streptophyta; class Magnoliopsida; order Poales; family Poaceae; genus Chrysopogon; species Chrysopogon serrulatus. Next base: position 241,566 of record JADLZL010002207.1, read on the forward strand.
AATAGAGTATCAGTATATATTTTTTTTTGGAATAGAGTATTTATACATACTTGTGTATCAAAGGATCAGTATGCTAGCTAGCATGTGTTGTCGTTTTAGCTTGGTGCAGACTGCGGAGTATAGTATGTGTCGATACATGCTAGGGAGTATGTCCTATATACATACGGTAGTATGCGTTCATACTTTTTTATTGAAAAAATATGTATACATATAGTTTTCTGAGATTTTAGATGAGAGAGAGTATATGTATATCATAATTTTTATTTAGACATGAAAAATAGTACATATGTGCGAGTATTTGTTCATACCTACTAGACAATGAGTATATGTACATACCATAGAGAAGTTAAGATCTTGCAGTGGTACAAAAATCTAATACGTATAGAGAGTAGTCTTAGAAGAGAGTATATATGTATGTATGCACACCTGATTTTTTATTTTTACATGGAAAATTTACATACATCATGAGTGGGAGTCCGTAAACGTACTTGCAGTGAAGGAGTATGTGTACATACCATAAAAAATAAAAATAAGATCATACTAGGTACGCAGAGTTCTAATCTGAAGAAAAGAGTATCGGCTGATACTACATATACATCCAAAAAAACAAGAAAAATAGTATGATTACATTCTGCTGATCTTTTCCTGGTAGTGTCACAGATAACGAAGTGTTCTTTGATTTGGCAATGTAAAAATAAGATCCATTAATAGCCCAAGGTAGCAAACAAGAGTGCAGGTTCGCCGTCTCCATATAGCATCGAATCATGGCACGGATAAACCTTCTCTGGATCTGGAATTCTGCATGATGCAAGAAGACGGAATAAACCTTCTGAGCTCTATACATGGATATACATACCTCCTCTGGATCCTGGCATTACTATGCCTGAATTCCATTCATGGATGCTTGTAGGCGCCACACCAGGATCCATCTGGTTACGAAGCTAAATAGCCACTTCTGGGCTTCTGAGCTCTATCCAATCACTGGCACTAATCGATGATAGAAAGACACTTCGTGAGGAGAAGCGTCGAAGAACAAACCTGCGCCCCTCTGCCGTGCAGCCCAGACGGCGGCCACCCTGCTCACTGCACTGCAACCGAGACGCAACCCCATAGGTCTCTGTGTCGCGCGCACTGCCGCCGTGACGCCGGCCGCCGCGGGATGCCCTCCACGCAGGCGAGCGCCGCCGTCGTGTGGGGCTGGCTGTGCAGGTTGCGCCGCCGCCACGGACACGTATGGTGGTGTTGATCCGCTTTCCACGTTAATTACCCATCCAGCCGCTAACTAGTTTTAAATCACGTATATGCGTGCAGTCCGCAACTTGATCCGCTTTCCACGGGCTCGTATGCTGTACGCGTACCGACGTCTAATACAAACGGGTTCTTCAAGACGTTAGCTCCGTGAACTGGCAGGCCGGGGTCTCCTTTTCTCGATAGGAGTAGCTACTCCCTAGGAGTAGGATGGAATTCCCCCTATATATATATATATGCAATTGCAACTAGAGGAAATAATTAATACAAAACCTTTTGACCACTAGTAGAATTGAACGTGAATGTAGTAAAACACTAAAATTTGGATCTCCGGCCCCCACACTGATGGTGTGGGAAAAATTCTGCCTGTGTCACATCGGAATGTCGGAGGGATGTCCGGAGGGGATTTCAAATACTAATAAAAAAACAAATTACAGAACTCGTCAGGAAACCACGAGACAAATTTTTTAAGTATAATTAATCTGTTATTAGCAAATATTTACTGTAGCAGCACATTGTCAAATCATGGACTAAATAGTCTTAGAAGATTCGTCTCGCAAAGTTATCATAATCTATGCAATTAGAATTTTTTAGACTATATTTAATACTCCATACATGTATAACTAGATTCGATGGGACGGGGCAAAAAATTTACCCCTCCCATCCAAACACCCCCTTCCAATATCGAAAAGCATCAATCGACTACAGGATATATCTGACATTCATCAGTCGTCAGGGTACTCACGCGGTCGTTGTGGCAAAGCAGGCGGCAGGCGCGCACATGCGTACCGTACCGTACGAAGCAGTTGAAGTTGCAACAATATTGAAATCGGGTCGCCACGACTAGTTTGACTCTGGCAACGCGCTTATTACGAGGCAATAACAATTAATAATATAGGAGAGTACGTATTTATAATCTCTAGTTACATCTATGTACACACATAGGAGTACTATACACACACCGAAATGATGAGTACCGGTAGATGGATATGCTATATACTACTACGTACTATATATTGCATGCATTATATATACGTATGCTCGACCGAAGCAAGCACTCAAAGACCTCACAGTCGTCACAGCCTCGCAGGTGTATCAATCAATCAATTGATCCGTACGCATGATGAGGTAGAGACTGGAAGAGTATGTATTAGTATAGGAGTACATATATAATGAAGGACACTAGAAAGTAGGAGTACAAACAACTAGCCGTATATACTACTATGTCTTAGGCTCTTAGCTATTACCATGTATTTATTTGAGGGAGCTCACGCCTTTCCAAAGCATAAGCTGGATAGATAAACTTTGCAGGGTACAGGTGCTGGCCCGGACTTATTATATACTCCCTCCGTCCCTTTTTTATTTGTCGCTTTCGCTTCTCGAGACACAAATATCGATAATTTTAATAAATAATAAATATCATCAATTACTATCATAATTAATATCATCGGAAAGATCTTTGGATCTAGTTTTTTAACAAAATTATTTGGAGATATAAATATTGTACGTATTTTCTATAAATTAAGTCAAACTTGTAAGACGCATTCCTTAGCGACATATAAAAAGGGACGGAGGGAGCAGTACTGCATCATCATCCCAACCATTCAGCGATCAGTCATCATCAATTCATGTAGTCGCCTATCTTTCTTTCCACGTCATGCGCCCTACGGAGTATTTTTTTTTAATGCACGGGAAAAGTCACGCGCTCTAGTCTAGACCCGGGAAAAGTCTTCGAACGTTACAAGCTGGCACAAACAGATACTCGCTCCGGCCTGTTCATTTTCACATAGCACGCTAATTTTGTCCTAAGTCAAATACTACTATCTTTGATCAACAGTTTCGAAAAATCCTTGTTATTTCACAACATATAAATTATATATTATGAAAGTATTTCTCATAGTGAATCTAAAAATACAAATCTTATAACATGACTATATAATTTTTTTAAATCAACGATAAAAGATATATAATAGATATTTTATCAAGACAAAGCTAATATATACGCACATCTAAAAAAAAAAGGGGGACACGATGCAATGCAAGCACTGTGGGGGCATTCGTTGGGTTGGCTCCAACCACTACGTATCAGTTGCGGCTATGCGCAAATCCCTTTTATGGCATGCCTTATCATCTCCGGTGAAAGCCTGCGGGATTGAGCTGATCGATATTGTTGTGAATAAACAAGACTTGGTGTAAACATGGTATATTAGCAAACATATATCTGTCCCTTATTGATTTTTAATATCTCTGTCCCTTGTTGCTATTGCTTTTTTTTTTCAGCAAAACCTGAGCCTTGTTACGTGGTTTCCTGTCCGAACTCCGAGCGACCGAGCCGGCGTGCTGCCGGATTCCTTTGCTACCGGCCGTGTTGACAGCTTTGAGGTCGAGCCCAACGAATCCCTCGCGACGGCCCGGTCAGCCCACATTAGTGGACCAGGGAAGACACGACCGCGACCCCGTGCGGCCTGGCTACAGCCCAGTGGCAGCTCGTAGGAGGTGTGCTGCCCGTGGCCCATATTTCTATTTTGTTTATTTACAACTGCGATCTGAGATTTAAGAAACTAGATTCATTGGAGTAAAATATATATATTTAAGAATATATTTAATATAGTAACAGCTTATCTTATATATATATAGTATCTATATATGTATTACATAATAATTTATTATGTCCATTGCGCAACTATTTTTTTTTTCCGTCTTAAAATCACTTGTCCAAAAGTCAAGCTATATATCTTAAATTTGGCCGGATTTTATAGAAAATATCATCATATTTATGATATCAAAATTATGTCTTACATATAACATGAATTAATATTTTTATAGTGTACTTATTTGGTATCATGAATGTTGGTATTATTCTCTACAAAGTAGGTCAAATTTAAAATAGTTTAACTTAGGTTAACTCTAGGAGTTGATTTATTTAGGACAAAGGAGTACACGTAAGTTGAAAAAAGACCCTCTATCAGTACATATATATGTTGCAAAAAGGGGGTTCATTTTGTAGTGCCAAGCAAAATTTGAGGTCAACGTTTTGATGATTGATCTTGCATAGATGTTAGGTTGGGAGAGGTCTTGATTTTGTCCATCTCAGGTTTTGTTCCACAATACTCGTATTTATCTCAATACACATATGTGGAGGCGAATTTGATGAAAATCAATTAATTTTTATATCCTAATCTACCTCATACATGTGAATTGAAGTAAATATGAGTGCCAACCAAGTCATAAATGATACAGGCCATAGCAAGCTGTCAAAGCCTCCTCACTAAGCTCACCTGCTTTATTTAAGGCCAGTCTCAATGGGGTTTCATAGAGAGTTTCATGCACATTAAATAGGGTGCCACATCAGCCTTTTGCATGAAACTGGGAGAAGAGAGAAGGAAAAAGTTTCACGGGGATGAAACGAGCTAGCGTTGTTTCCAAAACATCGGAAACAGGATGAAACCCGCACTGAGACACTTCCTTCGTTTCATCCCTCCGAATCGCGACTTCTTTTGTGGAGTGCCGTCGGCCGGTGATGAAATTACGGCGCTGCGGCAGGGCGGGGCATGGCTGCAGCAGCGGGCAGGCGCGAGGTCCGCCGTGGCCATGGGCGCGAGGTCGATGCAGTCGCGACGCAAAGGTCCGCCCGCGGCCATGGCCGCCGTCACGCGAGGTCTGCCAACTCCGTCCAGATCCCGTACGCGCGTGGACGCCCATCAGATGTCGCGTGAGGAGCTCTCGGCCGCCTCGCCTAGATTGCTCGTCGAAGCTCGCGGACTCTCGTCGGCTGCCCGGCGTAGATCGCTCGTCAAAGGCTCGCTCGACGGAGTTCGCGGCCGCCGTCGAAGCCGCCTGACGCTCATTGGAGGACGCGTGCGGAGCTCTCGGCTGCCCAGCAGATCTCGCGGTCGTCCGATGAAGATCGCTCCACAGAGCTCGCCCAGCTCACGTGTTCGCGGCCACCGTCAGTGCTCGCGTACGTATCTCGCGGTCGCCGAACACAACTCGCGTACGTTTCTTGCATCCACCACATATGCATGGCCATTGCTACAACGACCACCACCGAGTAACCAGAGCAGCGCACATCGCTCGCCGCGAGCTAGGACACCGGGCAGTCCGCGAGCTCCCGTTCTGTACATGGGCGCAGCCGCGGACGCGGACACCAGCCGCCGCGGGCGCGGCTGGCCATGAGCTCCGCATGGGCGCCGCCGGATACGCGGACAAGCTGCCGCGGGCGCGGCCGGCCGTGAGCTCCGCCGTTCCTCGCGTGGGCGACGCGGACACCAGCCGCTTCATCGTTCTCCGGTGGGTAAGGGAGAGGAAAAGAAAGATTGTGGGACCCAACAACCTATGAATGTGTGCAATGAAACTGTGCATTGAGAGGAAGAGCTATTTCACGTGGAAATTTCGTGTTTTGGAAACTGGAAGGTGAAACGTAGCATTGAGACTGGCCTAATTAATTTGCTGCACAAGGGAAACTTTATTTATTACAAACCAACTAGTGACTCGACCTAACATAATGACACACTTTGCTGTCACATGATTCCTTCATAATTGCTCGTTGGAACTTCGCTCTCGCCCAGCCTTTTGGAAGCAGCTACAGGCCATCTTAGCTTGATGTTCGGCTCCTGGATAGCTGGCTGGTCCGGCTGCTTCGGCTGGTTCTCCTCCTCACACGTTACTGTTGAACCAGCCGGAACCAGCCAGCAGCAGCCGGCTGGTTGAGCAGCCGAACGGGCCGAGGTGAATCCAAGTGATGTTGCTTTCCACTTGCGTTTCTGTTATTAGTCCCTTTGTCCTAAAAACAAAAGTCATTTTAATTTCATCCTAATAAGTCAGATAATCTTTAGTTTAGTATTTTTTTTTGTAAAAAGTATCAGTATTTATGGTACCAAATAAGTATTGTCAGATTCATTATACATATTTGGTGTTATGAATATTGACTTTTTTCAAAAAAAACTAAGCAAACTAATTAAGATAATTTGACTTAGGTTAAATTACAATAATTTGGTTTCTTGAGACAAATTAAAGAGTACGAAGAATTTGATGGTTAGTTTTGCCATTGCCAAAGTTATCATTCTTATTTTTTGGTAGTACGTTTGTTGGTACTTTGTATCGTAGCATCTCCAATAGTTTGACAAATTTCGTTTCCCCAATCGCGTTATTCGCCAACTCTTAGAATAATAGGAGGGAGAAAAAAGATCTCATCTCTAACAGTTTTGCAAATTTTGTTTTTAAAAACCCGCCAAGTGAACGAATTGCCCTGCTAAGCACGAGAAAACTGTGATGCGCGGCCGGTGCCCCGCCCGCACGCATATGTGCGCAATCAACCGAGATTTGCTAACTTGCCAAAGATACCAAACCTAGATGCGTCAAATTATTGGAGAAGTATTTTTGTCATTTGCCAAAAAATTTAAGATGCCAAACTCTTGAAGATGCTCATCCTTTTTAGCCTTCCTTTGGATTCGGACTCGGATTATTATGCTTGACGGCTTGATATGAAGGGTTTGACCTTGGCGTGTGTACGCCAATAGCCAACCAAGGTAGGGAGTGGGCACCAACGTTCCGTACACAAGGAGGGCCGGCGTGCCACGCGTCAAAGCAAACAGATAATATATCTAATGCTGTATGTTTTATCTTGTTAATATAAAACATAATACCGTACGTATCACATCGTATACAGCTCCTGCACGTAGTGTCGGGCCTCAACTGATCCAAGAGACCTACATGAAGTCAAATCATGACGCTAACACTATTTTTATATTGTTGTAATTTATTTATTGTTGGCGTTTTCAGTTATCCTTTTTTTTTTCAAAATAAGACGCGGCATCTGTGACTTGCATTGGCAGTGGTGTTAATCTTGCCATCTTGGTTAGCAGTAGTGCCGGTTTTAATAAGGAAAGGAAATGCTAGAGATTAGGACAAGCTGATGAGTGAGGAAAACGAAAGCTAGTAAAGACTTACAGTACGAAGGATGTTTCTTTACCTAAGGTACTGATCCCATACACCGTACAATACCACGGTACCGTACCACATAAAGTCCACGAGACAAGATATCGATAGTGGTGTTTTTAATGTGTGATGATGGCTCGGCTTCATTTGGGCCTTGTTTAGATGGGGAGAGGAGAGAGATTGAAAAAGTCCAGAAGACTTCGTTTTTATTTGGTAAATATTGTCCAATCGTGGCCCAACTAGGCTCAAAAGATTCGCCTCGTGATTTACAACCCAACTATGCAATTAGTTATTTTTTATTTATATTTAATGCTCTTTACATGCGGCAAACAATTTGTAAGAGGAGAGAGATTGAAAAGTCCTCAGAAGCATTTTGTTTGTTTGTGGTAAATATTGTCCAATCGTGGCCCAACTAGGCTCAAAAGATTCGCCTCGTGATTTACAACCAAACTGTGCAATTAGTTATTTTTTTTATTTATATTTAATGCTCTTTTACATGTGGGTACAAATTGATGTGATGGAGAGAGAGTGTAAAAACTTGCAAATCCAATGTGCATCTAAACAAGGCCCATTGTCAGGTTGAGTAACGTACAGCAGGGGAAAAAGAAAAACAGCCACAAGCAGGGAAGGCCGGAAGAGCGTTTCTTTGACCAGCCGGCCGGAGTGTGATGATCTAAGACCCCCGGCCCGAATTAAAAGAAAACGGACATAAGTTGCTGGTGACCCAGCTTAAGATGAAAGCAATAAATCTGCAGAGAGAGAAGAGAGGAGATGGGAGGCGTACATCCTAATCTTGTGATCATCAGAGCCTCCAATTCATACTTTGGCTGTGATGGAATATAGATGGTGCAGTTCGGTGCCTCACGCCATGGAGCAGATCGAGCAGGTATATACATATGTATGCATGGTGTACATGCTTATATATTTTGATTTTGCAGTATTGTTTCTACATGGAAAAGAAACATAGTAGTAGTATTTTGTCGTCGTCGTACGCGTACTGATCGGCTCACCGAGCTACTAAGGTGAAGAAGACAAGTGCGTAAGTACTAGATGTATTTATGTACCCGATCGATCGAGCTGGAATCCGTTACCAAACCCTAGCTAGTAGCTAGCATCCATGGTGGTGATGGTACATACTACGTCGTGGTCCCAGTAGCAGATCGACTTGCATCAGCAAGCACAGTTGGCTCGCTCGCTCTTTCGGCCTCCACTCACTCAATCAATCAATCCACTCGTTGTTCCCATGCAATTTCTGCTGCTGCTCCACTAAACCATCTTCTGCTCGTCGGTCTCTCGCTTTCACAGCTTTCTTTCTTCTCTCTCGTTGCTCTCTCTTCTTCCCGCGACGACGTCACACGTACCTACTCTTCCTCCTCCCTCCCCTTCCTCCCTCTTCCTTTCCTGCCGTGACGCCGACCACGCACGCAGACGAAGACGCCCGAGGGACTGCTTCTCCGTTATCCGATCCACCTGTTCGATACACCCAGTCACCACTGCAGTGGTGCTTCAGTTCTCCATCGCCGCGCGCGGCCGCCGAAGCAGGTATGTTTCTTGCTGTGCCTGTGCTGTGATCATGGCCTTCAATTGGCCGCCTGCATGCGCTGTGTTGTGGTCCAAGATTCAGATTAGCGTTCGTCTGTGCCTCTCTGTGCCTGCCTCCTGTTCGATCCATCCTTCCTCTCCCTGTGCACTTTCTCTTCAGAATGTGGTTCTTGCTTCATGTTCTTTCTCTTGCTGCCTGACGGCCTGTGTTTCTTGAATCATATATCGCTCCTAATAGGCTGCACGGAATCGGCCCGAGTGCATTCGCCACTACTTCATTCATCTTCAGAGCCTGGTCCTTTAATTTGATCCAGTTGCATCCTGCAATAATGCAGGCATATAGGCAGACATCTAGGGCCTGCCTTTCGACAGATTCCATACTTTTCCCCAACCCAAATTTTTGGCTTCACTGATGAGCAATTTATCCTTGATTCCGACTTGTGATACTGGTTGGTATGGTACCTAGCTATTTCTGCTTTTGATTTTTTTATTCCTTTCTTTGTTGCTGTGTGGGTGAGAGCTAGCAAAACTACTTTTATTATTCATTCATTCATTCATGTTGCTATCAGCCTGCAGTCACAGCTAGCCTTAAATATTTGCTTGTTAGTTGGAATAAACTTTGCAAGAAGCAACCGTTGGTTCTTGCTTGCCAACAATGCTGCAGGCAGACGATCTAGGTGGGGGTGGGTGGGGCCTGGCAATTAAATCAGGGAAAAAAAAAGGCTAGCCATTTCGCTGTTGTGCCCTTCCTTGACAGTTTCGACTTGGTTTTCGCACTTCCTTTCTGGTACCTGATCCTGCTGCAACGATCGAGTTCTGTTGCCGCTCAACAAGGGGCCCTCTTCATTCACAAGCCTTTGTGCCATTAATCCAGTACGGCCATTGGTGGGTTATGCCCACGATTGATGTACTCTGCAACTCTGCATCGCGTAGTCCAGAAACTGTTATGAATCTTTCTTGAGCTGAGCTGCCAAATATTTCTGTCTGGGGGTTAAAGAAATTTCTGGCTCAATTTTATTCCTGGCCCACACTTTCCAGGTCTAATACAGCGTCCTTGCATTTCCTTACATCACAAAATTTGTGTGTGTGTGTGTGTGTGTGTGTGTGTGTGTGTGTGTGTGTGTGTTTCCTTCTTGCACAGGGGCTAAATCTCAAGTTTGAAAATCTGTAAATGCAATGCAGTACAACTAGCTAGTTCACAAAAGCTGAGCTGAGGTGCGCTTGAAGACAGAGACATCAGTTTCTGGTTCATATGCTACGCAGCAAGGAAAATGATGAGCAGTCAGTTGATGTCGCAAATGCTACCACATGACAGAATGGTAACGATCGATGTACTGATGGTACATTACTCTTTCTTCATCGCACTAATTTGTCTTCGAAAACACGTACTGACCAAAGATCATTCCCTTTTTCTTCGTATTTATTATTTACAGAGTATTTATTATCCATTAAAAAGTGCAAAGGGCCCAGTTTTTCCTCTACGATCTGTTCTCGTCTTCTTCATTGCACTGTTCGGCTTCTACGTTTGCTACTTCTCCTTCCATCAGATAACGTTGGAAAATGAAGAAAATATGACCAGTGCAGACGGAGCTAAACAGACAGAAACCCATTGCACAAGACCTGCAATTCCACATGAGCAGATGCGATATGTGCATTTCCCGAAGCCTGTCACTTACGACAGGTAATTTCAAAAATTCGTCAGAAGATAGGTGGCTTCTCTCTTGTTCTATGAGATGTGTTGTCTGACATGTTCGTTTCTGCCACTCATTTGCCGGTTCACAGGGGTGAGTGTGCATGTAACCCGGTTCGCTTCTTCGTAATTATATCTACGCAAAGATCAGGAAGCGGGTGGTTCGAGACTTTGCTCAACAGCCACCCCAATGTCAGCTCCAATGGCGAGATCTTCTCTGTCAGGGACAGGAGAGAAAATATTTCATCTATTTTATCGACTCTTGATAGATTGTATGATATGGACTGGCTCACTAGTGCGGCGAAGAATGAATGCACAGCAGCGTTTGGATTGAAGTGGATGCTAAATCAGGTAAGCTTCATCATTCCTTTACTAGAATAGTAGGGTTTCTGTGTAAAGTGAGCACCTTTCCGAGTATATATTGTTTGGTTGCTCTTGCTCCACAAGTGGTATAGCTAGGCCCTATCATGTAGAGGCCCTATCATGTAGCCTTTGACTATATTTATGTTCTTGTGCTCCAAATCCAAAAAAATAAGGAATTCGGTAATAACTTAAAAGGGCTGGTAATCATGTTATCGAGCAGAAAAGCTAGTAGTCATGCTACTTACCTTTTGAAAGCTAGATGTGAGTTCTTGAAGCAAAAGAAGTAATTTGGAACTGGAATTTCATAAGAATCATCATACAGAATTTTCACAGAATAAAGGAGCTATGAAAAATATTCCCATGTTCCAAACAGGCCCTAAAATGGCTTGCTTCATGTGTTTGCAGGGACTGATGGAAAATCATCGAGACATTGTTAAATATTTAAACAGGAGGGGTGCAATGGTGATATTCCTCTTCAGGAGAAACACACTACGGAGGCTTATCTCTGTGTTGGCGAACAACTACGATAGGAGAACAAAGCAGCTGAATGGCATCCACAAATCACATGTTCACTCAAAAGAAGAGGTATCCCTCTCCGATCCGTATGGAACCAGTCAGTACATCTTCTGAAGCAATTATTCTAATTACGAATCAGTTATGAAGAGCCTAGCTACTTAGTACTGCTTAGAAAGATGACTAAACCAAAGTTGTCTGTTAGTTACTAGTACTACTCAGTTTTGAAATGGATCAAAGCCAAACAGGCAATGATCAGGCCTAGCTCATAAATTACGGAGTAACATATGTCTGACCTGAATGATATCCTTATGCTCTTACTGAAAGCTAGGTAAGAAGCCAAAATGAACTAATCATGTCAGTACCTTTTGTCTAAGCAGGCTGAGATCCTGGCAAGATTCAAGCCAGAGCTGGACGTATCGACTCTGGTTCCAAGCATCAGAAACGCCCAACGCGCCATGAGAACCTGCCTGGGCCGCTTCAGCAACACGCGCCACATGGTCCTCTACTACGAGGACATTATCCGCGACAGAAATGTAAGCATCACAAACAAACAAACAAACAAACAAACAAACAAGGACAAACAAACAAACAAACAAACGTTCGCTTTAGCAGCCTCTGATGGTTTCTTCAGAGTTCCAAACAAGTTCACCCAAAAATAACAGGGATATGTGTGCGTGCAGGCATTGTCCCGGGTGCAGGAATTCCTGGGGGTTCCGGTGAGGAAGCTGTCCAGCAAGCACGTGAAGATCCACACCAGGCTCCTCCCGGACCTGGTGGACAACTGGGAGCAGGTGAGCCAGATGCTGAATGGGACACAGTATGGCCGATTTCTTGATGATGCAGACTATGTCAAGTGATGATCATCAGATCAGGGCAAAATGAGTCAGGTCGTAGTAGTAGTACCAATTTTTCACAAAGGGGTATGGATACTTTTTTCTTTCTTTTTTGGTTTCCATTGTTCCCCTGACAATGCATAAGAGGGCTGCGATTTATAAAGTGATCTTCTGTAGACGGGAGGATGTAATACAAGGGGTGAGAAATGAGGAAAGTGCTAAGGGTTTTATTCTCTGCATTTTAGATTCTGTATGTATAGGTTTATTTATTACTGAGTACTGTTATTTACTGGTTTTTGGGGGGTGCTGCTGGCTCTCAATTGAGCTCCATCTCTGAAACTCTTCAGAGAAAACCACAATCAACAGATCAGAATGCTAGTTTCAAGTAAAGAAAAAAAGGGATCAGATCACTGTTGATAGTTCTTGCAATCGAACTGCTTCACGTTAATATTTTTGAACTTGTAATTGATCGAATTGACGATTTATTTCAACGTTTGCTCCAATGCTGCATTGATCTTCTGTGACACTCAACACCAGCGAACAAATTTGCAATCAAACCTTTTTTTTTTCCCCGATTCAATTGTTCAACATATTCCTCGATTGTACCTCCTCAACATATTAAAGTTTGTCTAGGAGTGTAACCCTAGAGTTTGAAAACGATTGAACTACCGTAGTTCTGGACTCCAGTATATTGAGACTTACTTGGGGAAGCCTGGAACCTCTGTAGCAACCATGCACCCAAGCAAGGCTACCAAGCCTCAGAACATACAGATGTATTGTTTCAGGAAGGGCAAAGAATATGCAACCTCAAAAAAAATTTACCTATATTTTGATGCTATAAGTCGTAAGTACTTAACAAAATTACCCTGAAAATTTTCTCTATGCCCCTATAGTATGACAAAAAAAAATGTATTGCAAATTCTACACAGATATACAACAGTTTGGTGATACAACTGCAACAACAGACTCAATCCGATTTCCTGCGTGAAAATGCCTTCCGTTCTGATAAAGGGACAATCACCTCACACAAGTTTTTAATCATGCCTCTGTCATATATGTTGTTTTTCACAACTGGTTCCATGCTTGGTGTTCGGGATCTCATGAAGAACGCCCTCCATTTGCTTGGAGGAGCTTTGTGTGCTTCACTATTGGCTGTGCCTATGCTGGACCTGAGTGCAGCAGCATCCGCCTTCGCTTCATTTTCTTTTTTCATCCACATGATATAGTCTTGCCATTTGAATGTCTAAAGAAGATTGTGTGTAAGAATCACCACAAGCATTTTTTACATTAGAAACATGCTTGAAACTATTCCTTTTTAATAGTCAAATTTATTAGTCAACTTAGCATAGCACTTTGTGTTCTCATGAGAAACGACCTCAATTAAATACAAAATCTGCTCACAAAAATTAGCAAAGTTCATCCAGAAAGCTATTTTTTGTCTACCAGAATAAAATCTAGTATGAGAAGTTATCTTTTGATTCAAATATTTCAGAGAACATATAAAATTCTCATTAAATAGAATTAATATAAACAAAAATATATCCTCATGTCCATGGCAAGGAACAGTTTATGTGTTTGGGGAAGAAAATTTGGCTAAATTTCAAAGGTTCAAGTTCACTAACTCTCACCTCATTGGTTGTTGTATTTGTCAAACAAAGGTGTGTATGGTAAGCACAGAAGCCACCAAGGAGCAGTGCTAATATAGCCAAGAATACACTCAAAAGTATCTGAGTGTTATGTACAGCAAGCAACCACTGCAAATTTGACCATGAGTTAAAACACAGATTAAGTAGAACAGTAATGGGAATTTCGTATTAATGTGTTCCTCTAGCATACCTGTGCAACATGTGGAAATAAGCCCGAGAATGAGTTATCGATACCATAATAAACTGTCACATCCAAAAGGTGCCTCATTACAAATGGCAAAATCGAGGTTAAAATGTTGAATAAAGAAGATTAATTCAAAAAGCATATGCAATCGAATTTTTTTTAAAAAAAAATCAGAGATTCTGCATGATGGTAAACAATTTCCCATAAGGTGCTCTCAGGAGAGTTCAAAACTCCCACGTATAACTCAACAGAGACTACTTAGTTGTTCTATGTCAATTGTTAGGTTTAAATTGCAGACATGTTAAGTTCCTCCCATTGAACAAGGCAAAAAAAATCTCAGGGAAGGCACTAAATTTACCTGTCAGAATGTATATAATTTTCCGCTCTTTTAATTCACCAGCAAGAATGAAGCCAAGGATTATTGCTCCGTACAGGCATATAAGAAAATGCCTGTTATGGAAGGGAAGAGAAAGTACACAATAAAACATCTAGTTAGAATTTGAGAAGATGTTGTCAATGAAAAATGTACACTAGTCAATTACAAATTTTATTTAATATTTTTACCCCCAAAAAATTAATTTAATATCAGGTCAGTGAATAATTTTGATGATTAATTAGGTTGCTACTTACAGCAACTGAAACAATTATGCCTTAAACAAAAAGACTAGTGTTTGCCAAGTTTGAATAGTCAAGCAGGGCAGTGTAAGTGTGGTGGTGGAATCGTTTCTCAGAGCCTGTGTGCTTCTGTGGTTGTTTTAGAGCAGTCTTTTTGTTAGACAGTAGCTGTGTCGAAATTCTAAACTGGTGGGTTGTTTGTAATTCCATTACACCTTAATAATGAACTTCAGGCTCACTCACCATGGAAAAAGGAAAAGATCAATCAAGTAACCGAGTAGATCTTCCATATTGATTTGGTAATATAAAGGTAAGATGAACTTAAAGTTGCAACTAAAACCATAAAACTACAGCGCGAATGGATCCATAATTATTGTTCATGTTTGTACTGCAGTTTGCACAGCACATCATTTCAAGATGCCTACTTGGTTTGTCCAATTGATTTATGTCCTATAATTATTGTTCAGGTTTGTACTAAAATTTAGCCACTCAGAAAAAAACAATTCAGGAGATTAGGTTCACTCTTGGGACTTTCTATTATATAGGTTATAAAAAAAATACAGATGATAAACATATAAATTAGAAAAGAATCACGAGTGAGAAATGCATGAGCCTTAAGATCTCCCATCTAGGCCAAACAAAGACTATAAGGTAGGCTGGAAAGAAACCCAAGCAGAACTCACCAAACTAAAAAGGCCACAAAAAATAGCGAGTATTTTTCTCCCCAATGCAATTATTCTGTACCAACACAGACAAATTCAGAATATAAATGAAACAAAATCAATACCATCAATTAGTAAGTACAAGTACCATCCATCCACAATGGTGATCGAATCGAGCAACACACTTGTCACATATTCTACAGTGCTTTGCCCTGGCTGGTCTGCACACAAAGGACCAATGAGTTGCTAAGGTAAGAAATACAGGTAACTGCATGCAGTAGCAGAGGGAGGGGAAACCCTATGCTAGATGCACCACTTTGAAAGCTTTTCTTTTGGTCCCTCCAATAGCTCAACCGTTAACACTTGCCCCATCCCCCCCCCCCCCAAAAAAAAAAAAAGGTCTCTGCCCTGACTGTATAATGGTTATTTAAACAGAACGTAAACATAGGCGCACTTGAGCGTTAGCAAAATCACAAGACCTTTAAAGAAATCAGTTTTGTTGTTGCACATTTTCTCTACTGGATTACTCATTGCAAACCATGGTTTTTTAGGCGTACCCCCAAGGCGCTGCAGGACACCACAGGGTTTTAGATACACCATACGCCATATCGCCTAGGCATCCAGGCGTACCCCCAGCACCAAAGAACGCCACAACCCCTAAAAAACCATGTTGCAAACTAGTCCTTGAGATTTTACTGGGTACTTAGGAAACAGCTAACTATACCATATTATAATTTAGGGTTCTACTTCTACATGCAACGACCGCCAGCTAGGAATTAGTGAATAACTAAATATACCTAGTAATCTTGCAAGTTGAACATTCTTTCTCCACAAAAATAATGTTGTCATATGGGTAGGAAGATACATATTGAGAAACATTCTCAGCAGTAACAGTCCCAGGATCAGAAAAGCTAGTAAGCACGAATAGTATAGCACCAACAGCAACAGCCACAACACTCAGATATCTGCACAATTAGATCTATCACTGTTAGAAATAAACAATGAAATCTATCCAAGTTGGCTAGTGCAGCTACAAGGTACCTGTGCAATCCACTCACATAATACCCAGGAATGTACTCAAAAGATGTCTGCACTATTATAAAATATGTCACCCCAATTATGGCAACATAAAATACCTGCAGTAGAGAGAAGAAAAGAAGTCACAAATGACTATTTAGAGCATAAGGCCAGGTGCTGATGATAGTATCTTAGGCATTCAAATAATATATCAGCAACAGAGAACCCTCAGCTCTTAGATGATGATAGTTAAGTAAGTTTGGTTATGATTTGGCATGCCTGGTAATTTATGCTAGCTCATGTGTCCAAGGGAATTAGAGGAATATAATCGGTAATAAAATAATTCTTCAAAGAAGCCAACGGTATAACAACAAAGGAAATCAAGTTTATGTAAATTACATGTGTTTATCGTTACCGTTAATTCACAATGGCAAACAGATGCTGTCACACCAGACGCCAGTGAGACACAGGTCCATATACCCAGTCGGCCTTCCTTTTCTCACATTCCAAATCCATCTCTCATCCCCTCCCCGAATTCTCTATTTTTCTTCCCTCCTTCCTTTCAGTTAGCACAAGCACAAAGCCTTTAGCAAGTTCATAGAATCCAATGAACAAAATCCCTCCCACAGTCAGCAGCTTTTGGTTGCATGTTACTGTTTGGAAACAAACACAGTAGGTTTACCCAACGTAGGATAACAATAATCGCGGGCAACCAAATAAGAAACCCAAGCCCTAACTTACTTGATCATCCACATTCTAGTCCTTGAAAAACCTACTCATTTGCAGAGTTAATCGAGTATTGGAGCTACCAACCAAGAACCCACCATCAATCCCCTAGCTATCAATCAATGACACTATCCCAAGGAACAACTAACGACCATTCAGCATCCAAGGGTATCAATTTTCCATGACACAAACAGAAAACCTCACTTTCCATTACAACTAAACACCCTTTCGACATAAACAATTACCCCCAACATTGATAATTCAAGACACGTGACTCCATCATTGGCAATTCAAGCACTCATGAGTGGCATGTACCTGCAATATCGGGTTGGGTCGTTCGCAGCAGTATCCTTCGACGCCGAGGACGAGATCCCTAGCCCCAGTGCCGCACACAGCCTGCACAAGCCGCCTGCGGGAACAATTCCCTCGCTCACTAAGCAGGAACAGGAGTCAAGGGAGGGACAGGGGAGGGGAAGGGAGGCGCGAGGACTTACAGGAGGTAATGGTAGGCCCCAAAGGTGAGGAAGTGGTTGATGCTCTGGATGAAGGTGCCCTCGAAGATGGGCCATTGCCCGCAGAGGAACGACACCACCACCAGCGCCGTCACTGACCCGTGCACCACTAGCAGCCACGGCACCTCCATCCCGCTAGGGATCCCCACGCTCCTGCCGGGGAACCGCCGTCGCCGCCGCCGGCAAATCTGGTTGATCCAGTCAAAGGAAACCGCAGCCGGACGGAGGAATCAAAGCAGCCTCCTTTGTTTAGCCACCTGATGAGTCGGCGAGACGCGTTTGACGGCGACGCTGCGGGTGGGTCCCTCCGGCACGTGGCTCGCCTCGCTAGACACACCTCTTCACCGCCGGCCCGCTGGACCGCCCCTTGACGCCGCCGCTCGACTGATTCTGATTGCTAGTGCTAAGGGTTAGGGATAGGAACCAGGAGGAGAAGGTGTGCCCGTGAAGGAGGACTGGAGCCTGGAGGAGTAGAGGATGGGAACGAGCGCGGCGGCGACGGCGGCGAGCAGCTCAAACGTTGGGCGTAGCGTCGCCGAATAGGTGTTGGAGAGTTCAGGAGAGAGGAGAGAGACCAATTGTCGGACTGGACCTTGACATTTAACTTTTGTCATTATTACTAGCGTTAATCTTAATCATTCTCACATTTGATGCCTATACTCTGCTAATTATTAAATGGATGGCTAATAGATATGCACCTTCAACTTAATATTCAACCCTTATTAGCAGGTGGATTCAAATTTACCCTACTTGTGTTCATAGATCAAACGGGCTCTAAATTGTTTAAATACAAACACATCTAGCATTCAAATTTTGTTCTAAAATATAAGTTCAATTATATATATATATGACCATCTAGTTCTAGTAGGACTTGTCGCTTTCTCAATTTTCAAGATAAAATAATTATACTTCCCAAAGTGCCATCGTGTACTACAATCCAAACTTGCGGTAATCTAGCCACATTACGGAAGTCTGATTCCATGATATATTAGAATAAATGGAACAATTGTTGCAAAAATCTATGTTTTTTCGTTGCAACATATAAACATGTTTGTTAATCTATATCCTATACCTATAATTATTATAATAGTAAAAGGGTCAAGGGATTCCCTTTTTTTCTTTTTTACTTTTCATGATATCCTCACACCCCTTCGTGCACAAGCATGCTCCTATCAATAGCATGAAGCCTTGGTTTTAAAATGTATTAAAACATGACGCAGCCGTCATATAAGATCCTATTTGGCCGTGCTCTTGCTCCATGTTTTTCACTTTCCGCTCTACAAACTCTTCTAGGAAAAAGAAAATGAATTGAGAGAGCAGTATAGCACCTAGGGAGGTGCACCAAAAACTTCAGATTTTAATGGCCTCCTAAACAGCCTCTAAATCTCCGACCTCCGACCCACAACCACAAGTCATTGAGATAACACAATAAAATATAGAGTGAAATGCTTTTTGTGGGTCCTTAAACTTTTCTCCACTTCTCACCTAGGTCCAGGTACTTTTTTTTCGCTCATCCGGATCTATGAACTTTCCCACTTCTCATCTAGGTCCAGCTATTTTTTTTTTTTCGCTCATCCGAGTCCATAAACTTTTTCCCACTTCTCATCTAGGTCCACAACAGGTCATGTGTTTTTTAAAAAAAATTCATAAACTGGTTGAAACTTTAAAAAATTGTATAAAATTATAGAAAATTTGTAAAAAGGAAAATTAAGCTTTGTTAGACTCCACATGAATAGATCTATGCAATAGATATATAATATGATATGCTTTAGTTTAAAGTTTTTGCTTTTAGATATAGATTTATGTGGACCTATCTGTTTCTATTTTTAATTTACAACTTGTTCCAATTATAGTGAAATTTTTATGATAGAGTAATCATCATATGCTTAAACTATGATAAAAATTTCAGATTTAATGGAGCATGTATGACCGAAGTCATTGATTTTCCTAGGTTTATTCTTGTTTTATAGTTAGTAAATAGTCAATTGAGTCATACATGCTCTTTTAAATCTGAAATTTTTACCATAGTTTAAGCATACGCTGATTAGTCTATCATAAAAATTTCACCATAATTGGAGCACAGGAGCTCCAATTATAAATTAAAAAACGTAAACACATAGGTCTACATAAATCTATATCTAAAGCAAAAACTTTAAACTAAAGCATATCATATTATATATTTATTGCATAGATCTATTCATGTGGAGTCTAGGAAAACTGAATTTTCCTTTTTATGATTTTTCTATAATTTTTTTTATAATTTTTCAAAGTTTCAACTAGTTTATGAATTTTTTTAAAAAAAACACATGACCTGTTGTGGACCTAGATGAGAAGTGGAAAAAAGTATATGGACTCAGATGAGCAAAAAAAAAATAGCTGGACCTAGATGAGAAGTGGAAAAAGTTCATGGACCCGGATGAGCGAAAAAAAAAGTATCCGGACCTAGATGAGAAGTGGAGAAAAGTTTAAGGACCCACAAACAGTATTTCACTCATAAAATATATGTTCCATTACAACATACAAACATGTTTGCTAGTAATATCAAAGAGCAAAATGATTCTCTTGTCATAATATTTTAATACGTCCATTCAAGTTCATCTCAGCCAAAAATGTCATTAAGATAATTCTTAGCACCGCAATTATATTATCTGAAACTCAACGTTACGACATTTTACGCATTCACAAGGGTTAACATGTGCTTGCCAAAAAGATGATATGTACATATTAGTAATATTCAAGCCAAAAAAACACGCAAAATTCCACAATGGTACAATCTGTTGGTAAAGCATTAAAGCAGCGTCACAAAAGCAATAGCGTGCCTCAAAACCAAAACCATCACCTGTAATACAATTACAAGCATCTGTTTACTACAAACCAAGCATCTGTTTACTACAAACCTACTCATTTCTTAGAGAAGATTGACCAAAAGATAGTCTGCAGTCTCCAGCCTCCAAACACCATTCAAGGCATCCATAATGGCATCATATTATCTGGGACTGAGAAACATCATCATCTCGTAAATATGGTCATTGCATAGAATGTACACAACAAATAAAAAAGGAAACCTTTAGGACTGAGATATAGACCTGGATACAACTGCTGGACCATGTCCATTATTGACTGCTGTCGCCTGAGGTTTGTGGTCATCTAGGCTTGGGGAGTGACTATCTGACCTGTAGCGCCTGTTGTCCCGAGGACGTGGAGAGTGTGAGTACTCAGGGGAATAACTATCCCGGCGTCCCCTACCCCTGCAAAGAGTTTAAAATTCCTGAGCACACAATATAGCTGGCAAGTATAGGAAAAAAGTAGAACATTAACAAACTACATTTATATAACTGAAAACTTATTTTACAGCACCTAGCAGTAAAGTACCACTCTTATCCCAAAGACAATTTGAAATAAAAAGCAAGATATCATTTTTTACCTGCCCCATATCAATAAAAGCTACCCACTTTGATCCAAACATGCAATTGTGCAATGCATTAAGGTGCTGGCTCAACTTCAAAATACTCTTTCCCTCATGTTTCTTAGCCACGATTATCATTAAACTCTGGCTGACAGTACCACTTTATCTTTAACAGTAATGCCTTTCACATGCTCCAACCCTGGAGGTCATGGTACTTTCACTTTGACCTTTATTCTCCAAACATCATAGTTGTCTTTGTCTTTTATAGATACTCTATATTCATTGTTGACTGGATAGTAGACATAACCAAAGCAACACAATTCAGAGCAAAATTCAAAGCCTTATTTCAAGAACACATGATATCAACAGTTATAAAATAATCTAACAAAACCATATTGCTGTCACGCACATCCAAATGTAAATGTAAGAAAGCTTCTTTTGTCATTGACTTGTTAATTAGAGCAACATATTAGTTGCTAAAGTGGAATTATTACCAATCTAGACGAGCAACACAATCTTTCTGTCTTGAAAGTCACTTCTTTATAAGCAAGTCTAAGGATATATAATATTGAAAATAACCACACAACAAGGAGATTAACATTTTCGTAATCAAACTATGATATATATTTTGAGGACTCGACAAAAGATAACAAGGAACTGAAGTTCCAATTTATTTGATAAAGAGTACAAGCTTGATCCTCAGGACTGGAACAAACAAATCTATTTGACACCTAGTTACCTACTACCTCTGTCCCCAATAAATCAAATGCTAGAGTTGTCCTAAGTCAATTTTTTTGAAAGTTTGACCAAATTATATAGAAAAGAACACCAACACTTATGATACAAAATTGATCGTTCTTTAGATATACCATGTAATATAATTTCATAGTCTACATATTTGGTGTCATAGATGTTGATATTCTTTCCTATTAACCTGGTCACAAGCTTACAAAATTTTAATTTAAGACAACTCTAGAGGTTGATTTATTTAGGGATGGAGGAAGTATTATATTTATCATAAAAGGGGTACAAACAAGAAATAGATATACTGTGGATCTATTATAATATTCACCCTTGATTCCAGCATATATAATATTTTGAACATTGCCACAATCCCATTATGCAACTTGAATATTGCCACAATCCCAGTACGCAACTTTGACTGCTGATTTAAATAAACAATGTGTTCTAAAATTACCATGTTATGAAAATATCATTCAGGGCAAATTAAAACAGAATACTTGGAACAATGTACCAATTTGGCACATCCCAATGGTTTGATCATGATAAAAAGTATCCATATGAACTGGAAAGAAATGCAACTGCTCCTAAGCAAAAATAGCAGAGGCATTCAAAGGACCTATAGGATTAAAGAACAGTCAACAATTCAAGATACTAGTCTATTTGAAAGAAATTGAATTCAAACCTGAAGTCACGCCTAACTGGAGAAGGCGACGGCGAATAAGCTGCCACGAAAGTGATAGTGTTTACTTGCAATGAAGAGAGAGAATGTAACATTTAACTCTTATAAATCATTTCACTTACAGTGGGAACGAGACCTTGGAGATCTTGATAGTGATCGTCTTGCGTATCTTCCATCCATGTACCTACCACTACATCAACGAATTCATTACTTCAAGTTATAAGTTTACTGTGGTGTTGCTAAAGACAACCGAGAGCATAGCAAAGGATAAATGAACAAATAGTGAACCTCGTTCTTGTTCTCATGCACATTTCTTGTGGCGTTTTTCGATTCTCCTCAGCATAAACTATTGAAATTTCCCGACCACCGATGACTTGATGATTCATCTCTTGCTTGGCAACTGCAGCATCCTCAGGGTAGCGGAATTTGACAAATCCAAAACCACGAAGTTCCCTGTAAAATTGACCAGATCAACCAAGGAATAAGAAGGGAAAAAGGTCATTGTCATTCGACAAATATATTATGTTGTTCCAACAGCTGGCTGTTCATTCCAATCCCCATTCAATAAAGAACCGGTAAATACACTTAAGGAACTATTTATTATCAAAAAAGGGAAAATATACAACACAAACTTGCCATGATCAATGTTTTCAAGACGTCCGGTCGAACCTGGACGCCATGGGACCGTCCAGGGCGATTAATCGCGACTAATCGGACGCCCGGGGACGATTAATCGGCAAGTCGACACTACCAAACCTGGACGCCATGGGACCGTCCAGGACGATTAATCGGACGTCTTGAAAACATTGGCCCATGATATTAAGCAGGATTCTTTTTATTGCCAAAAGAACCAGAATTTTTTAATGAGAGAATTTCAGGCCATTTCTCATTTCTATTACATTATCACATACGTCCAAATGGGTCAAACTAATATAATGTCTTGGAATAAACACAGGAGATGACCACTCAAGCAACAGTATATCAGTCTCCTAATTATTGGTGTGCAACTTAGTTCATCTAAGTACTTTTTCATTGTTCAAAAAACTCAGCCTGCTATGCACATAATCCCTCCGGCCACAAGTGTCATTTTCGACAACATAATCCCCAAAACACATTTCAATGCTTGTAAATTATAACAAGCACGCTTTTATGTAACTACTTTTCAAGACAAATCTACCAACCCAAGAAATATAAAGCAATTCATATAAAGTATTATCTAATCTAAGTTGAAATTGTTGACTTGCACATAATCCAAACGCTACTTATTTTTGACTGGAGGAGTATATTATAGCCTTAATGAACAAGCTGGCATGAGGTTGAACTCAAGTTTGACATAAGAAAGGCAAAGAAACTTTAAAAAGCAGTTATTACCTGGTGTGGAAATTCCTTGGCAGGTAAACGTCCTTTATAGGGCCGAATTGCTCAAATGGAACACGAATATCTTCTGGCCTGCAGCAGACAAAAATTCAATAACAGAACAAAATCAGTTAACGTCATTGTAAAGCCATGCAAGGGCACAAAAGACAGGCTGCATCACAATAATACAGAACATAGGTATATCATAGTGATTCCTTTGCATCAACTTACTATAACATTTTATTGGCAGTTGCAAAAGGATGGAACCATTTCCAAGGTTAAAAAAGGTTCATCAAGCTATAAGATATGGGTCATTCAATGGCAATAAGATGCAGAAACATCCAAATTTTATCTGACATGAGAGGATTGGATTATGTGATGTGAAAGAGCCAATACTCCTTGGGTACACATAACCATGAGCACCAACTTCCTAAACAAACGAGTCATATATTTTCTTGTAATGGTCTAAAGTGATTGGCAAACTCTCATACCAAGATATTGAATAGAGACCCAAACTGACTCTCAGCTTGTCAAAGACTATACGATGGCTTGAACATGATTGATCCAGTCTATGAAGCATATGACATTGATATACAAAGCTGCTTTGAGAAGACTAAGGATGAAAACCATCGGCGCATTTAGTCAATGGCTTCCAAAACGCAATGAGTTTGCGATGACAGATGGACTTGAATTTTTCCTAGGAAATTCTGATAAACAGTTCCACCAGTTATTCGTGCACACATTCTTCCAGTAAACATCAACTGCTAAACAGCCCATTGCGGCGCATTTTACATTCAAACATTTGTTAGCATGCAAAGCACCAAACAATTCATCACTATCAATGTTGAAAACAAACATTTGTGCATAGCATTTAACAGCCATCAAATAACATATTAGAGGCCGATGGGCAAAATCAATAATTAATTAATCCTAAAACTAGAATTGATCATACAACCGAGTCGGCAAGATGTATTTGCATGCAGCAGCCAGAAAATTTCACAGAATTAACGGATTCAGAAATTGACACCCAGATGGCGCCACGTCCGCCAACCGTAGGTCATACGAGCCAGAACTGCAGGCACATATATGGGGTACAACGATAGTTTACCTGGCTGTGAGGGAGATGTTGCGGATGAGGAGACCGGACTGCGCCGACGGCCGACCGTAACCACGTCGGTCCCCACCTCCGCCGGCACCGGCCCAGCGGTAATTGTAGCGGTCGCGGGGGTCGTCGTAGCGCTTGCGCCTAGGAGGGCTCCGGCTGTACCGCCGCCGCGGGCTGTAGCTCCGACTCGGACTCCGGCTGCGATATCCAGCCATGGTTCGTCGCCGATGCTGCGCCGCGCCGAGCCGAGCCGAGCCTGAGAGGGGCAAGCGGCCTAGGGTTTCTCCGAGGTTTGGCTCGGGTATTCTGTGACGCTCAGCCTTGCTAGGGTGGTTGTTCCTCTTAACTAGTGGGAGCCCCCGCTAAACTGAAAGCCCTATGGGCCTTTTTGCAGACGACCCACGACCAAATCTGTGCGCGCGCCGCAGACTTCACCCGCCTCTTGCGTCACCGCCGCCGCCGTCGCCGACCGGCCGGCGCCGCCATGCCCCCGCCTCGACTCTGTTTCGCCAGGCGCCTATGCTCCGCCACCGCATCCGATCCCGCCGGCGCTCTGACTCCATCCAAGATCTCTAACGCGGCTGAACTCGTCGCGGCCGCCGCCCTCCGCACGCCGCGGCGCGAATCCTGCCTCCTCCCCTTGGTCCCCGCGCCGTCCTCCTCCACCCAGACTTTGCTCGCCTCACGCTCTCCCGCCTTCTTCCGGCCGTGGCTCCATCGCTCCGCTTCCTGCGCTTGCTGTCCCCACACCTCCCCGCCCCCGCCCCCGCCCCGCCCCCGCCCCGGCCCCGGCCCCGGCCCCTGACAGCGCCCCGGCGAACGTCTCCCCTCCGCTGCCCGGGGTCGACAAGTTCCTCCGCCTACTCCCACCGCACCTCGCCGCAGACGTTGCCGAGCTCCTCACCTCCCACCTCGGCATCCACCTTTCCCTCCACGCCTTCAATGTCGCGTCCCGCTCCGCACTCCGCGCCGCCCGCCCGGACCTCGTCTTCCGCCTCTTCTCCGCCTTCTCCTCCTCGCCAGAATTCCCCGGCGATGCCACTACGGTCGGCTGCCTCGCTCGGGCCTACGCCGCCGTGGGCCGCCCCCTCGACGGCCTCGGCCTCCTACGCGACGCCGCGCGCCGTGGGTCCCCTCCGCCGGCCGACGCCGCTGCTGACCTCATCGGCGCCTTCGCAGCCGACGGCAACTTCGGCAAGGTCTCCGACACGCTGCACCTCATGATTGCCGCTGGGTGTACCCCGGACAAGGTGATCTATCAGCGGGTCATACACGGGCTCTTCAGGCAGAGGATGGGTGGAGAGGCTCTGCGTGTGTTCAGAGAGATTAAGCAGCGGGGCTATCAAATTGACGGAGTTACGTATAGCACGGTGATCCATGGGTTATGCGAAATGCGGCTCATTGCAGATGCACAGCAGATGTGGGATGAGATGGTGGACAGTGGCATCCAGCCCAATGAGTATGCCTACTGCTCCCTTGTCACTTACTATTGCAGAGCTGGTGATCTTGAGAAGGCCCGCAAGGTATATGATGAAATGCTTGAGAAGGGGTTCAACCAGACTACTGTTAGCTGTAACATTCTCATCAAAGGTTTCTGTGTTCATGGGAGGGTGTATGAAGCACTTGAGGTGTTTGAGGAAATGTCAGTTAAGGGAATTAAGCATGATGTGATCACTTATGACACACTGATCCAAGGCTTATGCAAGGTTGGGAAGGTGGACTCGGCGTTACGGATGTATGAGTGGTTGCCTTCGTCTGGTTTGGAGCCAAAGGTGTCAACTTTCAGTCCTCTTATTTGCGCCATGTGTGAGAATGGTCAGGTGCATGCTGCAGTAGACCTGATCAAGTTGATGCGGGATAAGGGCTTGGAGCCACCGGTGTGGACAAATGATCGCATCATTAATGCCTTTTGTAAGATCAATCGATCTGATGAGGGCATGGCATGGTTAGCAGGTATGTTGAAGGACAACATAAAACCTCGAGAACAGACATTTAATTACTTGGTGGAATCATTAAGCACCTCCGGGCGATTGGGACGATGCGTTGCTGGTCCTAAATATAATGTTCAAGGTTGGATTTGAACTAGGCAGATTTGCTTGTACCATACTTGTTGGTAAGCTATGTACAGGCAATGTATCTTACTCCCACCAACTGGATGACATTTTGGTCAGCAACCAGTAGAAACACTAGTAGCAATCAATTATCTTTTGAATGATATAATGTTTCCTTGACCATCCCAAGATCAGCAAAGCGTTGTTTTTCTGGTGCTGTCTTGATGCACTCAAATGCCTTCGGCAGAAGATTCTGGAGATCGGAACTTTTTTTTTTTTTGAAAATGAGGTCAGAAAATTTTAATGTCATTGCTGGTTGTAATCAACCCTTCACTCTAGCATTTTGCACATGTTGTAGAGCTTATCGAAATGCTGTGGATTCTGTAGGTCAGTATAGAATTTTGGTGAAGAATCAAAATAGTTGACAACTTGTATCATTCAGAACGAGAATAATTCTCAAGGCTCAGAGTTCCATTTTACTGTGATATATGAGTAATACTTTGAGAGACATTTCATATTGTAAGAACTCATGCAAGGGACACTTGCCTCAGCAGTTTCTAGTGGTTTCCACTTTGATAGGGTGATCTTGGTTCTTGATACTCAAAACATTTCATGATGAAGAAAATTGACTCCATATTTAAAATTAACTGTTATGGGTCGCCAGAAGGCCATCCCATCTACTCCATTCGTTCCAAATTAGAAGATATTTTGATTTTTTTAAATACATTGATTTTACTATGCATCTAGACGTAGCATATATTTAAATACATATCAAAATGATGGATTTTAAAAAGCTAAGAGTACATCTCATGTGAGGACCTATTTCTAACCAAGTGGTCCATCGCAATGCGTTGTTCATAACTTCATATCACAAACAAAACACCATATATATCACATATATACAAAAAAAGAGGTTAAAACATAGCACGATACCACATTGTTCATATACTTATCATTGAACTTGGTTCAGTACAACAAAGTTAAGCACATAGTTCAGTACCACATAATCAACACAAATGAAATTTAGATCACCACAACCACCCGATGCTACACCAAGCAAGTCACTTGTAGCAACAACTAGTGCCACACATTGCTCACTATTGCCATCACTGATAAGAATACAATTGCAGAACGACAGCATGTCCTATGCGGTAGGCCTAGACATCGAGCCAGCTCGGCTCGTTAACATTCTGGCTCGACTCAACTCGTTATACAAACGAGTTAGAAGAGCAGCTCGGCTCAACTCACTAAGTAGCTCGAGTTAGTTCGTTTGGCTCATGAGCCAAATCATAAAAATATATTACAGGGAAATTATAAAAAGCACGTGGGCAATAAACATAAATTACTTATAAATTTAACATAAGAGAATATATTTCAAGAACGAAGCAAAATAAATGAGATGCCACCGAGGGATGTACGGCCATATGGGCCGAGCTAATTTTAGTTTGTTGGCTTGTGAATTGACTCGCTCGTTCGAGCTAAGGAGCAGCTCACGAGCCAGCTCGGCTGGCTCGTTATAAAACGAGTCAAGCTCAAGCCGAGTCATTAACGAGCGAGTCGGCGAGCTAGCGAGTTCAAGTTTTTTTCATCTAGACTTACTATGCACTAGCAACAAGTCCCACACACTCAAACCGCTTCTAACCAGGTCAGGAAAGTAAAACAAACCGTTTTAAAAGTTTAGTGATGTGTTTTACCCCGTTTCAGGGTTTAGTGGACAAAAACGGACGACGGCATGCATCCGCAAGAGCAGCCTTGAGACCGAGACCATCCCTGCGTGAGAAGGGGAGTTTGGGAAGGTCGGCGGCAGCTGTGGAATGGCAGGTCGTGGTCACAGTGACGTGGATGGCACTGTGGAAGTGTGTGTGTGCGCGCGCGTGCATGTGGTGATTATTGGACGTTGGAGGCGGTCGGCAGTGAGTGCCGTGAGTTGGAATGGAAGGTGAAAATTCGGTCAATCCTAATCATTTTTTTTATTGCCAATCCTAACCATTTGATCCCACGTCGGCTTGGCGTGGCAGGTAACATGCATTCTTTCAGCCGGAACATGGATTATTCTTCTTCTTGATACTCGCTCAGCTACCCAGGCCTTGTAGTGTTCCTTGGCTGCTGCTGCTCCCCATCACTTCCCTTGCCAATTTGCCATGTGACGCATGATCCTACTGCATCTGATTGATTATCATTTATATGTTCGTCCGGTAGCAATTATAGGCACATCAAGTACTAATAAACACGGATCGGCGTGGGGCTCCTCTGACTGAGGCTGACACTAGCTAATAGAGATGCTTCCTTCCGTTGACAGGGAATCAAGTACTCTCTCTCTCTCTTTCAATTATAAGTTATTCTTATTTTTTCATCTATTTTACTATATATATAGTCACTAAAATAGATATAAAAAATCAAAGTGGCTTATAATTTAGAATTGAGGGATTAGCAAATTTATGGACGTATTTTTCGTTCATTTTTTTCAGGCGATGAGTAAAAGCTATTATTGGATGGTAATCAGCTAATGTGGCACCAGATCAGGTTGCACTGTTCGTTCTTCAACCTCTGTCACTTCTTTGGGTCTTTAATTTCCATCCGCAACCTGCGCTCGGTCGGCAGGTATTATTGTCACTTTGCCATAGTAACTGTTTCCACTAGTAATGTTTACTGCTCCTATATATGGCTGAAATAACAACCAAAATAAAATGCGTATGGTTTGATCACGTGAGGTTGAAAGAAAAGCTTGAAAGGAAACTACTTTGGCAATAATACGTATATTTTCGTAGCTGGAGGAAGGAACGCGGTAGCTAGCTAGCTGGCATACAGTCGATGTACAATACGCCGTATGCCGGGCTAGCTAGCTGTCACCAACAATGCAGATTTTTTGGTTACTGTTTGTACATATCATGAAGCCAGAATCGTCCTTGCCGTTCCTAACCTTGATTTGTTAAACTTATCGCGTCATCAGACGAGACAAAACGCCGAAAAAGGCCGGAGATATTTCCTCCTCTGTCCCACGCTGACACTGGGCCAACCCCTCCCCCGTCCTGCTGTGCCCTCGCCCCGCGCGCCAGAGATATTTCCTCCTCGGGTGTGCAGTATAAATACGTAGCATCGCGCTGTCTCGCCCACTCATCAGGCCGGACGGAGACCACTGCGTCTGTCCCGATCCCGAACTCCCGATCCATCCGTCCATCTCCATCGTCTTGGCCGCCATCTCCATCTTGGCCAGACAGCCACTCATCTCACGTTGGTAGCGAACAATGGGTATAGTTCGGGCCGCCGACGATGTGGAGGCCGGGGTGGTGGTCGGGGCAGGCGGCGGCGGCGGCGGCGGGGCCGCCACAATGACGGAGCCGCTTCTCCGCCAATGCCCCGGCCGCAAGGAGGAGGAGGATGTCCAGGAGGCTAAGATCCGGGGCAACACGGAGGCGGCGTCCGACTCCGACTGCAGCAGCGACGGGCGGGCGGACGCAGCTGGCTCGCTGCGGATGGTCCTCCTCTCCACCGCCGTCGCCGTCTGCGGCTCCTTCGAGTTCGGCACCTGCGTAAGAAGCCATTTGTCTGTCACCATTTGTTTTACTACTGTATATGTAAATCCGTAATGCACGAATATATGTCAAAAATTAAAAGGAGGAGGAAAAAAGGAAACGTATCAAAGCTGTGCCCAAGGCCCCAAGCATACAGTAGTGAATACTATGAACAGTTCGTCACATTTGGACGTGTCTTCTTAGCAAAAGAACTCTCTGTAGACATTTTTTAATAGGTAGAGGACAGGATTTTCTTTTCCTTTCATGTCCTTGGCACATTTGCGTTCCAGTGGACAGTGCTGAACTGCTGATGGTGCGCTTGTTTTTTTTTATGTGTCTAGTCTAACATGATTCATTTCCTCGCCCATGTCACCATGTGTTGTTTGCAGGTCGGGTATTCTGCACCCACTCAGTCAGGGATAGTAGATGAAGTCGGGCTATCTATCTCCGAGGTTCGTGGCACACCATCATATTCTTCAGAAATGTTTCTTTTCTTCCAAATGCCACCTGTCACTAAAATATGTTTTGATATAGTGTAAACCATGTGATTGGTACAATAATATTAGAACTGCTGTTGCTATCGCCTTGAAATGTTCAACCTTTTTTTTTTTTAACAATCTGTCAGAAGCCCTGCCTTTGAATTAAGCGGAAAGTTTAGACTAAGCGGAAATGTTCAATCTCAGTGTATGAGAAATATATTTTGATGGCCAAAGTTTAGATTGCCTCACTATGCATGTTAACCTGCAGTTTGCCATTTTTGGATCTATATTGACAATTGGAGCGATGGTTGGTGCTGTTACTAGTGGGCGCTTGGCAGATTTTCTTGGGCGAAAAAATGGTACAATTCCTACACTGTCAATTAAGGCCAATTTTTTATTTTTACTAAAGATCATCCTCTCACTAACTATATTCTCTGTTTTCATTTGTGGTAGACCATGCGGATATCAGCTATTATTTGCATCTTTGGTTGGCTTTCTATACATCTGGCCAAGGTTTGTTCATTGTTGATAAATCATTGTTATGTTCCAGCTCACTGCCTGTTTTCATAACCATGATGTGTCCTGAATGTACAGAGTGCTATCATGCTCTACTTTGGGAGAACCTTACTGGGTTTCAGTACTGGAGTTCTTTCTTATGTGGTAAACATCTCGAAAAATACTAATTCTTATGTACTACATTGCTTACTCTTTCCAGCATTCTTTATGTAAACCTGAAAACTATCATATTTTAGTGTTCTGACCATGTGTTCGATCCGCAGGTGCCTGTATTCATAGCTGAAATAGCACCAAAGAATCTCCGTGGGGGGCTTGCAACGTCAAACCAGGTTTGAAAACTAGAGCTCAAGAGTCCTGTAACGTGCATGATAGTTTTAAGTTTTAACAGCTAATATGGTCCACTGGCTGCATGTGCAGCTCTTGATCTGTTCTGGAAGCTCAGCTACCTACATCATAGGAGCCCTGGTTGCATGGCGCAATTTGGTACTTGTTGGTATGTTGTGTTCACATCAACATTAGATACATGATTATTCTTTCGAATTCATGCTGGATGGGAACGAGTAAAAGTTTTGTTTCAGGTTTAGTGCCATGTGTCCTCCTGCAAGCCGGGCTTTTCTTCATTCCAGAGTCGCCAAGATGGCTGGTAAGGCCCTGACTTAGCTGAATGTTCTTTGAAACATGACTTTTTGGATGGTCTGTGCTGGAAAAAGAACCCAGTTTTTTCACTGCTTCAAACAATGGCAGTGTCATTAGGACATACAAAGTAAATTCATCAATCACCCAATGATTCTCAAACTAAACTGAAAAATTTTAGTCCATCTGTGTTGTGATTAATCTTTTGCTATGAGCTTTGCAATGCATTTTGAACTACAGGCCAATGTCGGAAGGGAAAAGGAGTTCCACACCTCATTGCAAAAGCTGCGTGGAGAGGATGCTGACGTATCAGAAGAGGCAATCGAGATTAAAGTTGGTTTCTATCTTAACAGGCCATATATATTAGAATCTATAATGTAAAGAATACTTTGCTTAGACAGATCTTTTTTTCAGGAATATATTGAATCACTCCGTAGCTTTCCAAAGGCGAGGCTTCAAGACTTATTTCTGAGCAAAAACATATATGCCGTCATTGTAAGGAATCATCTATTCAACTACATACCTTTAGAATATGCATATCTTTTTCATTGAATTTGGAATTTGATCATATGGAACTTTTCAGAAATATTTGTCAGTCATATAACTGTTGATCTTATATGCACAGGTGGGTGTTGGCTTGATGGTTTTTCAGCAACTCGGAGGGATAAATGGTGTTGGCTTCTATGCAAGCTATATCTTCAGTTCTGCCGGTATGCAAATGTCTCTAATATTGTGTTGTCCATTTGTAACAGTCCTTTATGAATATCTTGCTTTTATCATAACTTCAGGATTTTCTGGAAAACTTGGGACCATCTTGATTGGCACTATTCAGGTTTGATATAAGCTGCTTTCAGCTGGTAAAAGTTACTAATTAGAACACTTTTGTTTATAACCATGATCATTTCAGATTCCAATTACATTGTTTGGGGCCGTCCTCATGGATAGGAGTGGAAGAAGGGTTCTCCTGATGGTATAAACACTACAAAGCTGAGCTGATGTACACAAAGAAAGATTGCTAGGTAGAATGTTTTGTGAGATACTTTTCTCCTATAGGTCTCTGCATCTGGAACATTTTTGGGCTGCTTCCTCACTGGAGTGTCATTCTATCTAAAGGTAACTATAATTTTTATAACCTGGTATTGAAAATTACTCTTGAAACTGACATAATATATGATAGCATCATAAATTAGCATGATGGCAATCACTTGACACCAGCTGGTAAAAAATTCAGCTTATTCTAAATAGGATTGGTATGGGATATAGGACGTTTATCTATGTTTCTATATATAATGGTGAATGCTTCATCATCTGTTAGGCACAAGGACTTTTCCCAGAATGGGTTCCCACATTGGCTCTTTCTGGCATACTGGTAAGAGAAACAATGTCTCTGTCTTTTGATTCTTTCAGTTACAGTATAAAACATCCAAGGACCATAAGCTATACGTTAAGCCTCTCGAAAATAATTATACCTACTACCTAGTAAGTGTCAATATCTATATTCCCATATACACAAGTTATGCATTTTATTTCTTGTAATCTGAAATTGTCTTATGGTGCTATTTCGTGAAATAGGTTTACATCGGGGCATTCTCAATTGGAATGGGTCCTGTCCCTTGGGTTGTCATGTCTGAGGTAAAATGGAAACCGGATGTCTTTGCTTTGGATGCATTTATGACACATGGACAAATATTAAAGTTTGCTGGAGATTTACCATTGTTCAAACTGACTATCTGCAGATATTCTCAATTAACATGAAAGCAATTGGTGGAAGCTTAGTGACCCTTGTTAGTTGGTTGGGTTCCTTTGCAATTTCTTACTCGTTTAGCTTCCTTATGGACTGGAGCTCTGCAGGTAATATGCACCTAGAGTATTGCTGTTCGCCTGCAATTTTAGACGTCTTTTTTTTTTTTCTCTCTTTAGTTAAAAAACAGTGTCTTATGAAATTTGATTAATCAAAAGTAAATTTTCAGTTTTAACAAAAAAGGCATGGAAATGTACCCCTGCTGCTTACATTTGTTCCATTGATTATTGTGTATAGGTACCTTCTTCATGTTCTCTGCAGCCAGCTTAGTCACTATACTCTTCGTGGCGAAGCTGGTGCCTGAAACCAAAGGAAGGACACTAGAGGAGATCCAAGACTCTCTAAACATCAGAAGATAATAATGAATTTACTGCACAGTAGGGAAAAATTCCAAGATTGAAAATGGGTATTTACAGGACACAACAGAATAATTCCAAGATGGAAAATGATATACACGTTTACATTTCCTACCTTCACCGTGTGCTCAGCCGTCAGACTTCTGCTCATTGATGCAGATATATAGAAGACACAAATCAATTTTCACCTCCCGCTTCCCCTCCCCTTCTCTCCTGCCCACCACCGTGTAATGTGTAGTGTACCCTATGTAGGTTAAGGAAGAATGCAGATTGAGATTATGTAGTATCATGTACCATGTCCCCTCTAGATCAATCAGCAGTACATTTTTGTATTCACGATCAACATTTATGTATCATGTCCCTCCAGATCAATCAGCAATGCATTTTTATATTCATGATCAGATACCACTGTGGTTTTATAGTTACTTGTAGAATTCGTGTCAGTCAAACTTTTTTAATTTTGATCAACTTTGTAGAAAAAAGCATCAATATCTATGATATAAAATGAGTATCTATGACTAATTTGGTACCATATATCTTAGTGTTTTTTTCTAGAAATTCGGTCAAAGTTTAAAAAGTTTGACTTAAGACAACTCCAGAAGTTGCAGCTTTTATTGAACAACAAATATACTTTTTATAATCAAGAAATTTTGGTTTTATAGTTATTGAGTTAGCTAAGGAGCCGACCTTCGTCTTAAACACAATGCCTGTGGCAGTCTCTTTCTCAGTCTGTGTGAGATCTTCATCTTAAGCACAATGTCTAGCTAGAGGGCAGTCTCGTCTCCCACGGACCGAGTTATAATTGTTGAGTTACCATGGCAACTTCATATCATTTTTTGGAAGGTAGCAACTTCTCCTTTTAAAATTTGAAATTCTCCATAAAGCAACAACAATAGTTTCGAGTTTTATTCACTCCATGATGGAAGGAGGAGCGGCAGATCGTCGTGATGAAAGGAGGAGCAACGGCCATCAGTTTTTGGAGCAATCCGTGACGGAATGATTGTGCTGAGCTCCATCGCACGCAGGGCTGCTCACGACTTGAACGCCAGTTGACTCCGGTCGTCGATTCGAACCCCCTCTGTCCACGCCTCCACGGGCCCCCGGATGGGCATAGAAGCGAGACGTACTTTTGCTAATTCACTCATTCATCTTCAAATTTTTTTTAAGGTTATCGATCGCATGTTTTGACTAGCTGTCGAATACTAGAATATCGCTATCCAATAGCGATACCAGAGTTATTATCACTCGGAATTCAGCCCCTCGACCTCTCTTTTGACTCCTCTGTAAAGCTGAAATCCACGGCAAAATCTTTACTACAAGGGTCCGGTGTCTTTGATCTAAAAGGAAAAACTTCAACTTTTCTGAACCAACTATTCGACTAGTCGTTATCCATTGTTTAACATCTTGACGTAATTACCACTTTATTACCAGGCTTCGATCGTGCGTAGGGTGGCCGTGTCGGGTCGTCGTCCTAGCCTCATAGAGGACGCTTTTTTTTTATCACCGGGGCACGTAGCCATGCCCCATCATCTCAACCCCGCTCTGTCCAGTTGCCATTGGCCGCCTGCTAGACTTTGCTGGCCCGCGCGCCCGTGCCTTTACGCGGCCAGGATCAGGACACCGCCCACACGCCATTTACCCGCACAGTAAAAGGAAAATCCCGGCTTAGGTATTGACCTCCTCCGGTGCCTGGCCTAGCTTTTAGGCTTGGGTCGTTCTAACTTATGTTTTTGTTGCCTCGGCATATAGCCGTCCATCATGTCAATCCCGCTCTGTCCAGTTTTGCCAATTGGCACCGCCTACCAAACTTTGCTGGCCCGCACGGCGCCATGCATTTACATGCCCGGACCGGGACATTATCATTAACATGCCACTAAACCTGGCCCTTTATCTGCACACTAAAAGAAAAAAAAATCCCGGTTTCACGTGTCGATCTCCTGCAGTACCTGGCTTGGCTTTTAGGACCACACGATCAGATCATTACGGTCAAAGTCGGTATTAGGCAGGGACAAAGTTAGAATAAAATATCACTGGATCGGTCAAACATGCAACACTAACTTTTAGCTTAGTTTATGATAAGTCTATTTATAAGGCTTTTACAGAGAACGTACAAAAAGCACTCACAACTCACAACTTTTAACAAAAGAGAAAAACTAAACAGCTACTTAAGAAAAAGAAAAGAAAAAAGCAAGTTGTAGATGACCGTAGAATCCTAGCAAAATCTTTGCTGCAAGGGCCCTATGTCTTTGGTAAGGAAAAACTTCAATTTTTCTGAACCAACCATTTAACTAGTAGTTGTCTATTGTCTAACATTTTGACGTAATTACCACTTTATTATCAGGTTTCCCGATACTCTGACCATAATGATCTGATCATGTGTAGAGCGGTCGTGTCGGGTTATCGTCCTAGTTCTAGCCTCCTAGAGGATCTGGCTCCGTTCGGCCGGCTGGCTGGAGCTGGAAATGTACTGTAGAGGTGAGGGAAAACACTGTACCGGCTGGAAAGGAGCTTCTGGAAACCAGCTCACCAGAGAGCACGCAGCCATGTCCTATCATATCAACCCCGCTTTATCAGTTGCTATTGACCGTCCATCAGACTTTATTGGCTCGCGCGCCCGTGCCTTTACGCGGGGAAGATCAGGACGTCGTCCACACACCGTTTACCTACTGGCTACAGTAAAAGAAAAATCCCGGCTTTAGATGTCAACCTCCTCCGGGGCGTGGCCTGGCTTTTAGGCTGGGGGTTGACATCTATGCCCGCCAGGTATGGCTGCAACGCTCCCTTCATCCGCCGCAGCGTCGCCGCTGCTGCTCCACTGCAACGCCGCTCCTTCCGTCTCTTTCCGCCACCGCAGGCGTTGGCAGCGGCCGACTGCCACACGGCACGATGGCCGCGGCACGCAGCAGCTGTGGCTGCCGGCAGCAGCGCCTCCCGGAGCCAATCACGCGCGCGGAGCCATTGCGGCGTCGGGGGCAGGGCCAGCGGCCGAAGAGGCGCCGTGCAGGGGCAGCGAGGGGCAGGGGTCGCTGTGGATGGTCTTCCTCGCCACCGCGGTGGTCGTGTGCGGCTCCTTCGAGTTCGGCACCTGTGTGAGGACTATTTTATAAGCATAATTATTTTTGTTTTAAAAAATCAGGGGACAAAATTCCTTTCGGTCTAAAAGAAAAAAAATCAGGTCACATGACCTTGGGATGCTCTTGGATTGGATTCAAATATAGGGCACATGGTATGCAGGTCGGGTATTCTGCGCCGGCTCAAGCTGGAATCGTGAGCGACATTGGGTTGTCCAACTCCGAGGTTGGTTGGCACTTGACATTTTTTTGGAGTATAAATATACAAATTATTCTTCTAACTGTGGACCAGATCAACTGACGGTGGCTGGCTAGATGCAGAGCACCAGAAATCAATTTGTTTGATCCAAGCAGGATATGAATTAACTGTGACTGTTTCACAGATGTTTAATTGATCAAAAGTAGATACTATGGTCTAAAATGTTACCAAGCTACTGATGTCACCCTTTGTTCTTATTTTTTTCCTCGAAATTCGAGTTTTCGTTTACAAAATATAATGCTGTATAGAAGGTAGCCCCTGTTGGTTTCGACAATAAATCATTTTGATTCATGTCCTTGTAGTACGGTGTATTTGGATCTGTCTTGACAATTGGAGCAATGATTGGTGCTGTGACTAGCGGCCGCCTGGCAGACATTCTTGGACGCAAAATGGTTAAGCAATTCAACTGCAGCAATTCATAAGTACAACAGTTACCCTTATTCATCCACATGACGTCTCTTCCATTTGCATTTATCACAGACCATGCGATTTGCAGCAGTTGTAGGCATTTTTGGCTGGCTTACTGTATATTTTGCCAAGGTATGCTCCTCCATCAGCTATTTCTTGTTTCATCTGCCGACTGCCATTTTGTAGCTGTAATAGTGGCCTTCCTCTAATGATGTAAAGGATGCTACGATGCTCTATGCTGGAAGAATTTTGCTGGGATATTGTACTGGAGTTCTTTCCTATGTGGTGAACATCTATAGTTCTCAACATGTACCTAAAATCATTCCTATTTTTAAGCAATGCAAACATGTCCCAGCCTCAAACATTCTTTAAAAAAGTTTTATTTGTCAACATCACATTCTATGCACTAACAACTCCTAGGGTTATAATAACACAGGTGCCTGTGTTTATATCTGAAATAGCACCAAAGGATATCCGAGGAGGTCTTGCAACCTCAAATCAGGTCAGAGAAACTGGAGCTGAAGTTCTTTTTATTATTTTTATTTAGTGAGTCGTAAGAATCAATATGGAATCTTCTGCATATGCAGTTATTCATCTGTTCAGGCTGTTCAGCTTCTTACATCATTGGAGCACTTCTTTCATGGCGCTCTTTGGTTGTAGTAGGTAGTCACTAATGTATTTACATGCATGTTGACAAATCCAGCATCAGGATAAACTAATGTAGCATTTTACAGGATTAGTACCTTGTGCTGTCCTACTTGTGGGGCTTTTTCTTCATTCCAGAGTCTCCAAGGTGGCTGGTGAGATATAACTGACTCTGCATAATATAATTGTGTTGTGAAATTTATATAATTTCATATGTTGTTAGAGGAAAATAGTTTCATATATTGTCGTGACGGACGATTATTCTAAATCATTTTGTTTCATAGAATATATAAATTCAACATTCCACTCCTTGATTTTTCATTTCCACACATGGTTAACTATATCAAAATAATAATGATCAAAGTATGAAATATAACCTCTTTTGTGAGCAGAAAATCTTGACTGAAATTGTGACTTCTAATTGTGCACTTCCTTCTAAAACTTAATTCTTTGATAATATGACAGGCCAACGCAGGGAAAGAGAGGGAATTCCATGCTTCATTACAGAAATTTAGGGGGGAAGATTCTGACATTTCTGAAGAGGCTACTGAGATCAAAGTTATTTATTCCCAACATAGCTTCCATTTATCAAACAATGTAGATCATAAGATATTCAAACTCATTGTATCCAGGATTATATAGAATCAATTCGGCGATTGCCTAAGGCCAGGATTCAAGATTTATTTCAGAGCACAAATATGTATGCAGTCACGGTAAGAATTTTGTTCACTTAATTTATTTTATTAAAAATACCTTATTGTTTTCTTGTAAGAAAACAGAGATCTGGAAATTAATGGTGTCAGTCTCCCAGTTATTGTTTTCTGAAAAAGTATGAAAGAAGTTCAGAACTAATTCTGTAATTTTGATATCCAGGTGGGTGTTGGCCTGATGATTTTTCAGCAACTAGGAGGAATAAATGCCTTTGGTTTCTATGCAAACTATATTTTCTCCTCTGCAGGTATCCAAGATAGATAATTTTTTTTCCTTTAAAAAGAAAAATGAGGTATCTACAGTTGCTCTTTCCAAAAACTTCAGGGCTTTCTGGAAAACTTGGGACCACCTTGATTGGCATTATTCAGGTTCAGGTTTTAGCCATTTTTTTAAAATATCAGTTACTGGTCATAGCATTTCTCTATAATTGTTTTCTTTTCAGATTCCAATCACATTCTTTGGGGCCCTTCTCATGGATAGGAGTGGAAGAACAGCCCTTCTTTTTGGTATGAACAGTCTAAATTTGAGTTGATGTACAGAAAGGAAAATCAGTATATGACATTTTTTGGTTTTCAGGTCTCTTCATCTGGAACATTTCTTGGCTGCTTTCTGACTGGACTATCGTTCTACTTTAAGGTAACATGAGCATTTTAGCCCGTGAATTTACAGAGCAACAGTATAGTTTAATGTCTGAGCTTAATAATCAATGATATAAAGATTAATAAAGGAAGAATTTCAGAATTAGATTTTTTTTTCTGAAATTCAACCAAGCCTCGGATTTTATGCATCTCATATCTGATGATGAGAGAAATGGTAACACGTGTTAGGCTCCACTGGATAACCAGATAATTAAAAACCTGAAGTATATAAGTTTTTGTTGAATTTCTATGGCATATCAATGTATCTCTCGTCTTTCTGAAAATAATGTAGTAAAAGGAGTATTTACTAATGTTCCTCTCTTGATTTTCTATCTGTTCCATGAGTTTACAGGCACAAGGACTGTACACACAGCTGGTTCCTACATTGGCTCTTTGTGGCATACTGGTATAGAAATTGCAATAATTGAAATTCCTAGAGTCGTGTAATTTAAATGTAAATTCATTTACATATATGTGCCATGAGCCCATGACTACGATCTAATTCTGATATTAGTCTCTTGAAAGCTGATTGAGACCAACCCAGTACATTCTGAAATGGGTGCTTTCTGACAATGACACCACTGAACTTTTGGAGATTCTATTACATTGTGATCCTGCTTCCTAAAACAGCTATACTATGCGGCGTACTCAGTTGGAATGGGCCCAGTTCCTTGGGTTATCATGTCCGAGGTAATAAGGTATCATGTGAAGTTGATTTTAAATGATGATGATTTGTTTAGGGATCTGTAAAAGCGGGGCTCAGGATATCTCTTGACTTATTGCCACAGATATTCTCAATCGACATGAAAGCAATAGCTGGAGGGTTTGTAACCCTGGTCAGTTGGATCGGTTCCTTTGCGATTTCATACTCGTTCAACTTCCTCATGGAGTGGAACCCCGCAGGTAAAGTTCTTTACCATTGTTAGAATTGGAGAGCAAGGCAAAAAATAGGACATTTATTGGCTGTTCAAGGGCCAACTAACTACTAACAGATAATAATTTAGCCTCAGAAGTATCTCTGATTCGAAGCTATCTTCTTTTGTATGCAGGTACATTCTTTCTATTCTCTGCAGCGAGCTTGGTCACCGTGTTGTTCGTGGTAACGCTAGTACCAGAAACTAAAGGAAGAACACTAGAAGAGATCCAAACGGTGCTCAAAGCCACATGAGTGGCTTGCATTCGCTCCGTAGGTAGAAATCTATTCAAAAAGTTGCTGTAAATATTCTCCTCTTGTAAATTCTTATGCACGGCAGATGAATGATTTCGCCTCTTGTAAATTTTCTCCCTGTTTCACTCTCTTTGATATGCTGTTTAGGACAAACATATGGTCTGCAACATATGATCATCTTTGACTATTTCATTTTTTGAGTCCCAGGTACGAACCTCTAGTCCAGAGATTGTTCCATGGACAAACTTTTTTCACCAAAAAACTTGAGCTAGCTCTTCTAGTTCCTTTGCTGTGAAATGTTCAACCAGCTTGGTTAGTACTATCCTTGTCCTTCCGTCCAAAGAATCGCATACATTCTTCTAATCCCGTTTTTTCCCAATAAAAACATAAAAACATGCATCTAAATAAAAGAAAGAACAGAAAACAAAGATAATTTCTTAGCAATCTCCTGAATCCTGATAGGGTCCACACTCCACCTGCTGAAATTTCTGGTTCGACTACGATTTGAATCCATTTCCAAATCTTGACTGCAACTTTTGTCCATATGTATGTCCACTAGTATAAATATGAATATTGTGCGGGTTTCAATTTGATTTATTCGACTAGGCGTCGAGCAGGAATTAATTAATCGAAGAAGGCGGTGACTGGTGACGAGATGGCCACTCGGACGGGAGCTGCCCGACGACGTCACCGCCGAGGTCCTGCGCTGCCTCCCGCAGGGTATCCATCTCATAATTCTTCGTGTAATAATTATGGTTTTGCTGACCTCTCAATGTTTCTTTTATCTCTGTTGCAGAGTATCCGTCTCAGATAAGTACTCCCTCCGTCCAAAAAAAAAAAAGATGTCGTTTCGCTTCCCCAAAAAACAGATGCCGACAATTTTTATAAATAATAAATATTATCGATTAGTATCATAATTAGTATTATCGAAAAGATCTTTAGATCTAGTTTTTTAATAAATTTATTTAAAAATATAAATATTATATATATTTTTACAAATCAAATCAAACTTGAAGCACGAATATCCAAAACGTCACCTTTTTTGGAACGGAGGGAGTACAAGCTGATTCCAGTTCCAGCAGACGTTGGATTCAGCAATTCTTATGGTAGCCTTTCTTATGGGAGGCTTTCTCTTATGGGAGGCTTTCTCTGGGAATTTCAGAGAAGGGTGTCTACTGTGCTTCTGAATTTAACTGGCATCAACTTCGGATTTTCCTCCTCAACGAATCATCATGTGGTCAGACAGTGTGGGAACTGAAGCGTAGTGTTGATTTCACGGCCTTCTCACGCAAGCTGGGTGCACTCGAGGGCTACAGTGATCGTCAACAAAATGGACCCTGGATGTTACAGGATACCAACTACTACAGATATCCTTATGGCAATGACAAGCGTAGAGAGGTAGCAGAAGACAGCTTGGAATGGAACTCCGACGATGATAATGTTCTCAGAACTGAAGATATGATTGAAGGGCACTACGAAGGATATATGAACGTTGTCGGGTTTCATCCTTACAAGGAGATTGTCTTCTTGAACGCAAGTTTGAGGAGAGCGGTAGCCTATCATTGGAACACATCAAAATTTCAGGACTTGGGCAACATATTTCCAACGGATTACGATGAAATCGCAATCCATGTGGCTCAAATTTCGACTTGCTTCATATACACACCATGCTGGATGGATGTAGGATTTCCTGAAGGGAAAGAAAAAATCTGTAAGCGCCAACTGAAGATTAACACAACAAGCTGCAGGCAGAAGTGTTAGAATAGACAGTGTAGTCATGTTTCACTCTCTGTCCCAGTTAAATTGTGCCCTATGATTATGTTGGGTAGTAATCCAATTGCCCATCTTCAATTGTCAACTTTTTTTATTCTATATATACTTTATAGAGTTAAATGCACCAGAGGTCCATTAACTTGTAAGCAAGTTTCAGTTAGATCCATCAACTTAGAAAGTGTCTTTTTAGGTCCATTAACTTGTGGAGAGTGTCAGTTAGGTCCATCAACTTATAAAGTGGCTTTTTGGGTCCATAAACTTTGTATACCATATCATTAGGTCAATATCCGTCCATGTGGGCTTCCTCATGCTGACATAGTCTGCTGACTTGTCCATCTGAAGCGGTTGTTGACCTTTATTTCATCAAACACCTTATGGGCACACGGCGGGCACCACCTCCACCGATGCGAAGCGCGAGAACGAGCCGCCGCTATGGGCAAACGGCCGTGCGGGGGACTGATGTGGCCACGTAGGCGTCGCCGTTGCCACCACCCGACAGCATGGAAGTCCGCCCCACGGCCCACGGACATGGGGACGTCGTGGGCCACGCGGGCCATCCTATGAACATGGGTGGCGAGTGTTCTTGGTGCTCACGTTTGCCGTGAACTCCGAGCACGGGATGGCGCCGCGATCGCCCACCGGCCCTCGTGGCCGTGGCGCCACGCTCATGTGCTTCGTGGTGGCCTTGGCGGTGGCAGGGCTCGCCCGGCCGGCCGAGGCAGCCTATTCGCGCTTCCTTGTGGTCGTGGCACCGCTCGCTCGCGACGGCTCGCTCATGCGCCTGCATTGGCGGAGGCGACGCTTGCTCGTTCGCTCAGAACGTGTTTGACGAAATGAACGGTCAACAACTATTTTAGATGGACAAATTAGCAGGCTACGTCAGCGCAAGAAGTCCACGTGGAGGGATATGGATCTAAATGATACGTCATACAAAGTTTATGGACCTAAAAAGTTATTTTCTAAGTTGATAGACCTAACTTGTAAGTTAATGGACCTAATTGAAACATGTTTACAAGTTGATGGATCTAAAAAACCACTTTCTAAGTTGATAGACCTAACTGAAACTTGCTCACAAGTTAATGGACCTATAGTGCATTTAATTCTACTTTATACATTTAGGAAAAATTTTCTATGCAACACTGAAAGCGAAATCGTGTTGCTAGTACAGCGGTCCCGGTGCCCCATGTTGCCCAGCATACAGTTGAAAAAACACTAAAGATAATTTTTTTATCTGATGCTGTGCTGAATATATAGTCAGTATTAGTTCAAAAATCATGCATTTACCATCTTGGAAGTACTCCTAACATCCAAAATTGGTAGGGATATGTATTGCTATCTGCCTTACAATTGCGTGACGTTTTTTCCCACATTCTGTACACATAATGGTATCCAACCACAATTCAGTTGCCTACGATCCATATTAGATGTCCCTAATAAAGATTAGATTTACCAAGATCATATTTCAGTACGCCAATGTATAGCCCAGTTCTGTGTCATTATTTCAGCAATATAAACAACACTGTTTATCCACTGGCCATGCCTCCAGTGCCAGTGTTAATGAAAAACTGCATACAGTTTAGTTTTATCTAGTGTGTGTAGATGACATTGACATGCAAATGCGCCACCCCCCCCACAAAAAAAACACCCAACCACCGTCAACCCCTTTGCCAAACCTAGAGGTCCAAGGATCTTGGAAACAGTGGTAATGAGCAGCTATTTGTGC
Organism: Chrysopogon serrulatus; assembly: GCA_015844335.1. Lineage (NCBI taxonomy): Eukaryota > Viridiplantae > Streptophyta > Magnoliopsida > Poales > Poaceae > Chrysopogon > Chrysopogon serrulatus. Next base: position 286,091 of record JADLZL010002207.1, read on the forward strand.
ATGAAAAAGGTTAATATTAGGTACAAATTGCACAAATTGAAGGAAGCAATTTAAAATTGCTAATGATTAATAGGTAACATCTGGAAAAATTGTTAAAAAATTTGATTTGCAAGGTGAAACACTATGGATATGATGTATACCACGATGGAAGAGTACAGCGCATGAGATGTGAAAACGAAATCTAATATTGACTAATCAGCAGGTCATATTAAATTACTAAAAGAAAAAGGATAACTGGGGTAAAAGTAAAACTCATATTGATAGACATGATAAGACTTTGTTGTCTGTTCATTCCTCAGGAAAGGATTTCAGTCATTCAACAAGATAACCAAATTCTATCATTGATGAATGTGAGACCATAAAGCAGAATCTGACCTGCATATGTAATGTGACGTGCTGTAGATTGTATTGCAGATCATGCCAGGATCTATGTATCCAACAATTTAGCTTGGTTCTTGCTTTCCAGCTTGTTACTTTCCTCCCTTATCACACGCTTGAAATTACTGAGCTCAGCAGAGTCATCACCATACACCATCTTGATGTTATCCACACAAGCACTGAAGACAACACTCTCAGGTAAACCGAATCACCATTTTGAACTTGAAGACAGACATGCAGATACATGAACTAGGACAGAATAGCAGACCTGCAAGCTTCCCGGTCAAATCTGCTGCGTGGCACGCCAAAGAACTCATCGAAAACCTTTGGTTCCACCCTGCAGAAGGAGGGTCGGTCTACAATCGCAAGATATTGGTCAGAATGGCATCGACTGAAATTAGCATTACATAAAGTTTGTGGTACAGGCAGCATCATCAAGCCGTTAAAAAGTAGCTACCTTGGTAGATGTTACAGGTGCGGGTAGCCTTGTCGTAGTTGATGCACCATCCATCAGCGCCAATCATGCTCCTGTAAACCTGTACGCATGACAAACACATCGCCATATGTTGGATGGTTAAGGCATAATAACAAATTCTACACTCTAATTAAACGGAAGATCGCATCTTTGATCAAGAAACGCCGCAGGTTGTCAACGGTGCTACCTGGAGGTCATCGGGATGGTCGGCAAAGATCTCGTCGGGAGTGGGGAAGTCGGGGCCCTTGTCTAGCTTGCAACACGCGCCGCACCCGCTCGCGCACTTCCACCGCACCAGCCGCTTCGCCTTCGCCTTCTCCTGCTGCGTACTGCCCTTCCTCGCCTCGCCGTCCTCCGGCCTCCGCGGGCCCCGCGCTTCTTCTAGCACCACCGGGCGGCTCTTCTTGGCCTCGCCCGACGGCCTCGCGCCGGACTTCTTCTTGCTGCTCGGGGTCTCGCCCTGCCGAGGCAGGGGCTGCGGGGGCGGCGGGCTAGGGGCCCTGGCCTCGCCCCGCCGCTGGCCCTTCTTCTTCCTTCCGCCCGAGGAAAGTGCCGCGACGGGAGTCAGCCGAATGGATATGGACCTGCCGCCGCTGGCGCCTGCGGCCACCGCGGTGGACGCCGCCCTGGCGCCGCGCAGCAAGAGCATCTTGGATTTTCCCTCGCTTATCCCCCGCTCTGCTTCCTCGCAAGGGCAAGCCCGATGACGCCTCAAACAGGGCTTGCAGGCCGAAAAAGATATCCCCAATACAGCCCAGGCTGAAATAGGCCCGTGATACAATGGTCAGCAACTGAATTTTGTTTGCAAATATATACTCACTCAATTTCCAAATGTGCCAGGTTACTATTTTCGTTTTATCCCAAATCACACCTTTTATAACTACAACTAAGTTAAATACATATAATTTATGGTGGGATTTAATGACACTTATTTAATGTTACAGTTTATTATAAATGTTAGTGTACTTTTCTATAAATTTGGTTAAACTTATAAAAAAACAACTCTTTCAAGATTTATAATAGTTGTTCCTTGTCATTAAGCCACGGCCGTCCACCCACCACGTGACTTGTTGAAAAATCACAAGAATATGGAGTTCAATGATCCCAACCTCCAAAACCAAAATTCAATCTAAATAATATTGGTATTGTTAGGTGTGCTATTCAAAAAAAAATATCCAAAAAGATGAGCTTATTAGCCTCTCACAAATCACCTCCAGAGCACCACACACAAATCTTCTCTTGTGTATTTCATAGAGTTTTTAGTTACCACCAAGAGTAATAATTGCATAATAGCCCTCTAGTGCTAGTTTAAAAAAATATGAAGGTAAATTAATTAAAAATAATTCTAACATAACCAAAATGAAACAGTGCAAATCTTGACGCAACAACTATGTGGATTATTCATGTGTGAGTCGATCAAAACCTACACTCAATCTAATAACTGGTCTCTCTTCTGCAAAATTTCTGTCAACAATCTGGTCAGACACCCAATTATGCAAAGTCTTATATTCTGTTCAAGAAGAACATCGATCCTAATTTCGCTTTCGGCAAGTGAAAACCATTTTCCCTGTTCAAACTCTTAATGCTATTACTATTATCCATCTAGGCCATCCTCTTATTTTCAAACACTCTGATAGAACTAAAGCTTATAGTTTCCTCATCAATAAGTTCAAGGCCAAATTAAATACTGTCAAGGCAAATAAGCTTAATCATCTTTGGTAGACCGGGGTCTATATTAATTCTGTTCTCACCTCTATTCCTGTTTATTATATGTCAACGGTCCTTTTCTCTAAAACTATTGACAAGCTCACAAGAATCACTAGAATCTTCTGGTGGGCTGGTATTTCTGAAGACAACAACTCCTCTACTATCAATTATAGATCCCGGGAAGATATATGTCAAGGTAAGAATAATGGTGGCTTAGGTATCGGGGAACCTAGCTATGGTTAACAAAAGCCTAATTCTGAAAGCGACTTGGAATCTTCTTAATACACAAGATAATTATCTTTCCCCATTATTAAAGCTAAGTATTATCCCCATACTTCTTTTTGGAAAGCTCCCCCTCTTCTAGCACCAAATCTGTCTTTTGGAGCTCCATTCTTCAGTAAGAGACATCCTCAAAGAGAATGTTATCCTTCAGATCGAGAAAGGTAATTCTTAAATGTCGGTCCTCTCCTTGGTGCCCTTTCTCGGGACAATATTTATGAGCATGTCAATCTTTGCTTCCACCGGTAATCCTATGCCCGATAGAATTCATGATCTTTGGTTACCCAACACAAAGAAGTGGAATGAAAGCTTTATCAAAATGATTTTTAATGAAAATTGTTGGAATATAGTTAAAAATATAAACATCATACACTCAGATGATCCTTGATCTGGAAACCCGCCAGCGATAAAGGTACATGTACTTCTAAAGAAGCCTATAAATACTTGAGGAATCAAAATATCTTTAGTTTGCCAGACTCTGGTTCCAGAGGTCTCTCTCCTTTCTGCAAGAATTTATTACGAGGTTATATGGAAGGACAGGTACCTTATTCCAAATATGAAAACTTTTATGTGGAGGGTTATCGGGAATGCAATTGCTACTGAGGGCTAAGATTAGGGAGCCTCTCGGAGCATATTCCAAAAAACTTGTGCTCATTTGTGATTGCGAAGAAAATGATCAACATTTGTTTTTCACTTGTTCCTTTTCTAAAGCTATTTGGTTCAGTTTCAATCCACCTCTTAAAACAGATGAGCTCCCTATTGAGCACGAAGGAATTCAAAACACTTTACAGACTTATTTTCCGGGATAACAAGAGTGCATAATTTCTTTATTCTTTTATTTATACACTATGGTACATTTGGAAGGCTAGGAATGATAAAAGACTTCATTCAAAAGATTGGACAACTTTCAGGTTACACAAAACAGTTAAAGGCGTAGAGATGGCCATAGCCCATATTCTTTGTGGAGGAGAATTTACCTTTTAATCACAATACTAACTTTGTTTTGCAGGTTTCATCACATCCTACGGGAAGAATATTGCAGATGCATGAATCCAAAGTGCAATGACACATGCAGCTAGTCCCGATTTAAACATCTCATCTGAAGAGACGAGAATTGCTTTAAACAATGTAAAAGATTCATTAAGTAATACAGGTACTTCGATGGTGAACAGGTGCTACGTTGATGCCTCAATCCAAAACTTGGACCGCCAGCAACAAAAGGTTGCAGGTCTGGGTATCCTTATCCAGCTACCTCATGGTTTAAACCTAAACATTCAAGCCCAAATGCAACAGGTTCAAACAATTATTCAAGCAGAAATGGCTGCCTTAGCGTTAGCTGCTATTATTCTGAAATCTTTGCAGGTAGATGGTGTCATCATATTCTCAGATAACTTGACTTTAGTCAAGCATTTCAATTCAAACAGGCTCAGTGATCTACCACATTGGAGTATTAAATTCCTGCAACAGGAATTCCTATGCAATGCTCCAAACCATTTTAAAATCACAAAGCTTCCAAGACAAATGAATTTTGTTGCGCACAATTTGGCACATGCTGCTAGAAGTTTAATGCCAGGTACCCATAGTATTACATGTAACAGGGCCAATCAGATTCTATGTAATCTTTGTAAAGCCTTGCAAGGCTTACATTGTACTTGGACCATAAGTTTTGCAGCGGTTTGCTGCTAATAATAAAATTTGTTTCCCCTTCAAAAAAAATCTAATAACTGGTCAACTGGGAAAAACAGTAGAAAAGACTACCATTTGTCGCGTTAGGAATAATGCACGCAAAACAAAAATGTAATTATTTTTTTAGTGATGGGGAGTATTTCTCCCCAGCCCTGAGCCCCGGCGGTTGAAGAATCGAATCGAATCCAGAAAATTAAACTAAACCCAAATGAAGCTCGGTTCGTCGTGCCATATGTGCGGAAATTTGACTAAACTCGATCGATTCACCTCTGTACGTCCTGTCCTTTGTTAGGACGATCGTCGTCGATCTAGATTATATAATCATATGCATGCCTGTATATTGATTTAATCATAACGTACGTGTGTGTATATCATATTCGGTAATTTATCACAAAAGAGAATGAAGGTATTTTATCACATTTGTTTGTTTTAGCCTTTTAGAATAGCCAACCTTCATGAGACGATTTGTGAATGAATGGTGAAAAACAAAACAAAAAAGAAAACCAAACTGAATTAACCAGTCCATGCTTTTCCTCACCGACGCCTGACGGCCGCGCGGATGTCGCGCATCTCTTGTGGGTGGTTGATGAGCTCCACCATGGCCCATACCTACGGTAGGTAACCTACCTTGTATTGCTACTGTGTCTGCTTGTGATGGCCGTCGTTCATGGTACTGTGCCTAACCTGGTGGTGGCCGTGCTACTGTGCTTGCCTGCTAATGCTACCTGCTAGTGCTAGCCGACATGCATGTACTGGTGCTGCTCCAGATGTTTAGCTGCTGCCGCTGCTACTACATGACCGGCAACTAGTATGCTCACTCCCTTCGGAAGAAGTGATTTCTAAGTTATTCGGCAACTACTGCATACTCCCTCCATTCTGAAGAAGTGATTTCTAAGTTATTCTAAGTTAATTTTTTAAAAATTTTGACTGAATTTTTTAAAAAAATTAAAATTTATGTTATTAAATTAGTATCATTAGATTTTTCATATATAGAATATATTTTTATTATATACTTAATTTATGTCATAAATGTTGTTACTTTTTTTCTATAAAATTGGTCAAAGTTAAAAAGGTTTGACTGGCATAGTTTCTATAAATCACTTCTTTTTAGGGACGGAGGGAGTACTCCCTCCTAGAATTTAGAAGTCGTTTTTGATAGTGACACGATCTCCAAAGTATAATTTTGAGTTCATATTTTTTATAAAAATACTCATCATAAAGTGATATATTTATATTTTTATGAAAGTTTGTTTCAAGACAAATCTATTTATATTATATGTTTTTCACATTTATAAATTCAACAACTTAAAAGTTATTCATGATTTATGTTCCTAATGTTTGACCCAAACCTTATTTAAAAACGACTTTCTTTTTGCTATACGGAGGGAATACACTATTGATGCTGCTAATGGCCACCTACTATTGCTGCTACACGCTGATGTCTAGTACTCCCTCTGTCCCTTTTTATTTGTTGTCGCTTAACTTCTCGAGATATAAATACCGGTAATTTTAATAAATAATAAATATCATCGATTAGTATCATAATTAATATCATCGGAAAGATCTTTGGATCTAGTTTTTTAACAAAATTATTTGGAGATATAAATATTGTACGTATTTTCTATAAATCAAGTCAAACTTTGTGGCACGCATCCTACGGCGACAAATAAAATGGGACGGAGGGAGTAGGTGCGGATGAACCGACGAAGGTGGGCGCGGCGTACGTCCACTCAGAAAAAAGATCCATCCAATAAAAACGAAGTGAGACCAAAATTTGATTCTTTTGCAAGTAGAATATTAGAATTATTGAAGATGGTCTTTTTTTCTCATGTTATCTATTTAGCAGTTAGAAAACATAGATTTTTAGGAAAATATTTAGAAAACACTTGAGGTCCGTTTGGATCTCTAGAATAGAATAAATTTCAGGGGCCCAAACAGGCCGTTAGAGATAGTAATTAAAATAGGTTGCTTGGCCAATTGGAAAAGATGGAGAAAAACCTCTACCATTTTGTCGCCTATAAGGAATAACGCACGCGCAACAAAAGCACAATGGTCGATCGGGTCCAAGCATGTGTGCGGAAAATTAAACTCGACTCACTATTCGGTCGTTATTAGCTTGTTAGGAGTTTTTTTTTTTTTTTTTGAAAGAAAGCTTGTTAGGAGGTTGACGTCGACCCCGCGTTGTGTATATTACCTTCCGCGCAAGCGCAGTAGTCAGGACTCAGGAACTGTACACTTTTTTTTTTTTACAAAAAAAAGGAACCGTACACACCTACGACGGGGCCGGGGCTACATCAGGGCAGTTATAGCTCCCTGCGCGACTGCGACTTTTCCAGGAATCCGTGTCGTGCATATCTCCATCTCTTCCCGCTTTGGCACTGCCATCGACAAAAATATATCCTCATCCCCTCATCGTCCATCGGTCTGGTCCGCTATGCGTGCAAGTCTGCAAGACTGGTTTTCTAATCGATTGGAAAAAAATTACTTTCCTAAACTATTTCATTCTGCCTCTTACCTTAGAAAGGCTTCTAAGAGCAATTCCAAATTGGGTAGCCTCTTTATATCCTAGGAATAGAGTTTTGATAACAGAAATACTTTTTTCAACAGCTTTAGATCTCAAAATATAGTCAATCTATATTTGATTTTTCGCTAGCCAAAAAATAAAGAGCGAGATTGGCTCTCTAGCATGCACACAAGATATAGATAAGTTGTTGGAAGGTAGAAAGATACAAAGAGCGATTTTTATTCAAATGAATCTCTCTAATTGATAATTTTAGAGAGTGAATGAAAGGGAGATTCAGCGTGTTTGTTGTAGCCCTCCCAAGATCCGCTCCTCGAGCAGCTCCGTGTGAGCGGCGATCAAACACCCCGCTACTACTCCGCTCCCATGAAGTTCCAAGAATCACATTGAGAGGAGCGAGGAACCAAAAAAAAGTGGCTTCATCTGACTCCCTCCCGATCCTCTGGGCCTAGTGCACGGTTGATATCAGATTTTCCCTAGTGTGGGCGAGGCCGATGCAGCACTGGTCGGGGAGGGTCAGACAGATGATGGTGTGGGTCAAGGAATAATTAAAGTGGGCGCTTTCATAACACCATGTGCGCGCGAATGTTAACAGGGTCGGATGGCGAGCGACTTGGGATTCGGCCCCACGAATCCTCAACCGACGACTAGATAGGTAGGGAGGTGACACATGCGGTGGAGGTTGTAGGAGAGAAGATGAAAAAAAGAGGAGCCGTGTAGTCTAGTGGTGGTGTGGGAGAGGATAAGCTGGAGAGAGAAGAAGAAGAAAAGGCAAAAGGAAAAGAGGAATACAACCTTTACTCTTAGAAGGTACCAAGGAGAAGATATATCTATGGCTTTTTGGATTTTCTCCTCTAAACTCTCGAGTTAAAGCTCCAAAAAATGGTTTGAAGTTAGAACTAATTTTAGCCCACCTTACATTCAACCTTTAGAGAACTTGCTATATTTCAAAAGTCTGAAATATAGTAAAACAATGATCTTCACTGTTGGCTCATGAGTGTGTGTGTGTCTATATATATATATATATATATATATATATATATATATATATATATATATATATATATATATATATATATATATAGGCTATAAGGCTATTAGTTAGCTGGATGGAGGAAAAATCAAGGCAAGGTGGATACGATATTTCCTATGCATATGACTATTAGGAAAAGTGGAACTTTCACTGCTACAGAAAACTTAACCGAGCCGGTTTTTTGGGTTAACCGAGGCGGTTTTCCCAACCGCATCGAACATAAGGTCACGGTTAATCGTGGCCTTAACCGAGACGGTTGGCCAACCGCCTTGGTTAATATATTAACCGAGGCGGTTCCTTTACAAAAACGCGTCTCGGTTAATAATTTAAGAAAAAAAAAATCCCAACCGGGCGAGCCCATTCGAGCCCGCCTCGGCAAGCCCGTTTCCTGAGCCCGGCAGCCGGGACACCGCCGTCACCTCCACGCCAGCCTCCACGCCGGCAAGCCCGTTCCAGAGCCCGGCAGCTCCATCTCCATGCTCGTCGGCTTTAGATCTACAATGAGGAAGAGTGAGAGAGATGGAGAGCGAAACATATAGAGGAAGAGGGACAAGAGGCGAGGCCACCGGCGCCTGGAACCGCCGTGCCATAGGGGAGAGGGAGCAGGCCGCCGCAGCTTGGGGGAGGGGGCAGGCCGCCGTCCGGCCGTTGCGTCCGCTTCGCCGCGACGCGCCACTGCCGCCGCACTTCGAGGATGCCTCGCGACGCACCGCCGGCCGCCTCGCACGCCTGGCGCCTCGGATCGGCCAGGCCTCCAAGATCCCGCCGGGTAGGGGAGCAGCGGTATAGGGGGGAGGGTGGCGGATGGGAAAGGAGGAGGAGGGAGGCGCCGCCCGGTGGAAATAGGAAGGGCGCCGCCCCGGCTCTCGCCTTGGCCGCTTGGCCGCCAGGGGGCCACCGTGCCAGCCTGGCGGCCACCGCGCCGCCGCCGTCCGGGATCCGGTCGGGGGGCCACCGGGGAGCGGCAGGAGGGGTGCCGGGTAGGGGGGTGGAGGTCGGCCTCCACTAGCGCACCGCAAAGCAAGGAGAGAGAGAGAGGGGGGGAGAGAGAGAGAGAGAGAGAAGAGAGGGAGGTAGTGACGGCTGAGGAGAGGGAGGGAGTGATTTAGGGTTTGGGTGTCTCGGATATACATACTAGCCATTTGTAATTGGGCCCTAAACGGGTTGTTTGGGCCGAAACATTTACCGAGCCGGCTTTTATAACGTAACCGCCTCGGTTAATTGATTAACCGAGGCGGTTTTATTATAACAACCGCCTCCATTAATTCTAATTAACCGAGGCGGTTGTCTTAGAAAAACCGCCTCGGTTAATAGATTAACCGAGGCGGTTGTCTTAGGCGTTCTCCTCGGTTAATCTATTAACCGAGGCGGTTGCCTGGCCGGCCACCCAGCCTGGGCTCACACCCATTAACCGAGGCGGTTTTGGGGCAAAACCGCCTCTGAGGCCCATTTGCAAGTGCCTTGCAAAAGATTTTGTGTAGTAGTGTTTAGAGCTTAGAAGTGAGCTATAATGCTCTAAAGCTTTTAGAACTCCAAAGTCTAGAGGAGGAGATCCAAACCAGCCCTTAGGCCAGCCCCAACGCCTCCTCCCGGTGGTGGTGGTCTCATTGGGCCACATCGGATAGGAGCTGCCTTGGAGTTGAGCATTGGCGGATCCACGGGGCTGCAGCGCCCCCCCCCGCGTGAGCCTTAGATCGTCCCGGACTGGGACCCGGAAACGAGCCGGTAAATGCATTTGACGTACAAAACAACGGATGAGAAGTGTGCACCGGTGTACGCTATAGGTTCCTGAATGGATGACCGTTCGCCAAATTAACCGGCTTCCAGGAGCATGCACAGGAGAAAGAAGGGCGTGGTCCCCATGGGCACTCTGCTGCGCGCGCAGAGAGCATGCAGCATGCGCAGGAGAGAGAAGAGAATCTACCGGTAGGCCTCACTCGTTACAAGAAATAAATAAATATATAACTCATAAACTAAAAAACTAAATTAAATTCTGATTGCACAATTAAATTCGTTTCAATAAATCCTTCAAAACAAGATCTCACATGAATATATTTGGATAAAATTTATAAATGATGATAAATGGGACCGTTATCGGTAGTTGGTATAGAGTATGAGATATATAGAGGATGATGGGTGCGAAAGAAACGTATTTAAAGGAGAGATGAAAAATTAAAGTTAGTAACCTGCAGAAATGACAGTAGTTCTTGCAAGATCACCAAGAGCTTGGTTAGTTTGTGAGAGGGAGAGAAAGTGACTCACTTTTGTCTGAGTATGGACAGAAACTGTGGTCCAGCACGTGCGTGGATGCCTAAGCTGTGAGCTTGGAAGTTTGGATGTTGTCTCAAATGAGTATTTTGCTTATGTGTTGAATGAGATCGCTCGGTCATGCTCTAAGTGCGTACGTCAAGCCACGATTATTTGACCTGCTGGATTATATTTGACTTCAGTTAGAAATTGCGTCCTCCCGCCACTGCTCACTACTAGTATAAATTTGCTGCACCCTACTACGAGTCACATACAAATTTGAGTAGCTACTGCTAGATCGAGCGAACAACTAGCCACAAACAATATGGAGGACAGCATCCCTTCAAAAAATATGGAGGACAGCAAGGTTATGGTCCTCGCTGTGGCGGTGGCCATGCTGGTCATCGTCCTCTCCAAGCTCAGATCTTTGGTCGTCACCAAGAAGTCGAAGCTTAACCTCCCTCCGGGGCCATGGACACTACCGTTGATCGGTAGCATCCACCACCTGGTGAGGAGCCCCATCATCCAGCGTGGGCTGCGCGACCTCTCGTGCAAGTACGGGCCGCTGATGATGCTCCGGCTGGGCGAGGTGCCGACGCTGGTGGTGTCGTCGCCGGAGGCGGCGGAGGCGATCACCAAGACGCACGACATCGCGTTCGCCGACCGCCACGCTAACGTCACCCTGGGGGTGCTCACCTTCGGCGCCACGGACCTCGTGTTCGGTGCCTACGGCGAGCGGTGGCGCCAGCTCCGCAAGCTCTGCGTGCTGGAGCTGCTGAGCGCCGCGCGGGTGCGGTCGTTCCAGCGCATCCGCGAGGAGGAGGTGGCGCGGCTCATGGCAAACCTTGCGGCGTCCGCGTCTGCCAGCGGTGCCACGACGACGACGACGGTGGACCTGAGCAAGATGATCTCTAGGCTGATCAACGACACCTTCGTGAGGGAGTCCATCGGCAGCCGGCGCGAGCAGCAGCAGCGTGACGAGTACCTGGACGCCTTCGACACCGCGATCCGGCAGACGTCGGCGCTCACCGTGGCCGACCTCTTCCCGTCGTCTCGGCTGATGCAGATGCTGGGCACGGCTCCGCGCAAGGCGCTCGCCTCCCGCAACAGGATCACGCGCATCCTGGACGAGATCATCCGCGACAAGAGGGACGCCATGGAGCGCGGCGACAAGACGGCGCACGATGGCATGGTCGGCGTCCTGCTCAGGCTCCAGAAAGAGGCCACCTTGCCCATCCCGCTCACCAACGACACCATCGTCACGCTCATGTTTGTAAGTGGATCTATTCCTTTTCTTTCATCCATCACAGTTCATTGTTTTAAATCTCTCGTTATAGGTACCATTATAGCGCGGTTATAGTTATAGCCTCTGTTTGTGTTCTTTGTATAATTTAACCATTATATTCCGTTATAGCCTGCTATTTAAAAAACATTGTCATAGTCACAGATGCTGCTGTATGTATTCTAGGATTTGTTTGGCGCTGGCAGCGACACCTCGTCAACGACGCTCACCTGGTGCATGACGGAGCTGGTCCGGCACCCAGCAGCCATGGCCAGGGCACAAGCCGAGGTCCGGGAGGCCTTCAAGGGGAAGCAGCAGGCCGCATCACTCACCGAGGACGACCTCGCCACGGCGGAGCTGAGCTACATCAAGAACGTGATCAAGGAGGCTCTGAGGCTGCACTGCCCGCTGCCGCTGCTGATCCCCCGCCAGTGCCGCGAGACGGTCCAGGTGATGGGCTACGACATCCCCAAGGGCACGTCCGTGTTCGTCAACGTGTGGGCGATCTGCAGGGACCCCGGGTACTGGGAGGACGCCGAGGAGTTCAAGCCGGAACGGTTCGAGGAGAAGAACAAGCACATGGACTACAAGGGGACGAGCTACGAGTTCCTCCCCTTCGGCTCCGGCCGCCGGATGTGCCCCGGCGCCAACCTTGGGCTGGCCAATATGGAGCTCGCGCTGGCCAGCCTACTGTACCACTTCGACTGGAAGCTGCCCAGCGGAATGGAGCCCAAGGACATCGATGTCTGGGAGGCTTCAGGACTGATCGCCAAGAAGAATACGGGGCTCATTCTGCACCCGATTATCCGCTTTCCTCCATCTGCTACCGCGTAAGAATAAAAATGCATGATGCATATATATATGCCGGCCAGGCGGCCACCGCACGAACAATCAATAATGGCGCATTGTGGTTACCTACCTGCTTTGTTGACAAGACAATAAGACCGATGGCATATAAAGTGTGGCTACTAGCTATATATGGAAGCTCCACTTATTTGAATCAGTTTCTGGTGCGGACTAAGCCAAAGCTTTTTAAGGAAAGAACTGAAATGGCATCGATTAAATATATTCTACAACCATTTTATTTCTAAGAGAGTCCCGCAGCAAACGTGCAAGATAGGGTTTTAGTTCTTTATCCGATGACACATTCTTTAGTTCATTTAGACCATATAAACATTGTAGCGGCAACGATAAATAGAGTCTACTGACACAAAACCTCTACTTATAGACTACTAGGTCCAAATATACTAGTATAGTTGTTTGGATGGGCGGGGCAAAGCTTTTGTCATGTCCCATTGAATATTTAGCCACATGTATGGAGTATTAAATATAGACTAAAAATAAATAATTATACAGATTGCGATAATTTTACGAGATAAATTTTTTAAGGCTAATTAGTGCATGATTTGATAATGTTGTGCTATAGTAAATATATACTAATGAAGGATTAATTAGTATCAACAAAATTGTCTTGTGGTTTCTGGCGAGTTCTGTAATTTATATTTTTTATTAGTGACCGAAAACTCCTTCTGACATTCTACGTAACAAATTTTTTAAGCGTAATTAGTCCATAATTTTTTAGAAGTAGAATATTAAGAAAGTGATGATCTTTTATTCTTTCTCCTCATATCTTTTTACAAGTTGGAGAACATGGTTTTTTTACGGTAAGAAAACATGGATTTTTCTTAGAAGAAATATTTAGAAAATTCTTATAGATATAGTAAAATAAGATGCTCTTGGGAAAGATGGAGAAAAATCTCTTCCATTTTGTCGCATATAAGGACACAACGCGCGCGCAACAAAGGACATTATATAGTGGTTAACACATGGTCTTCTTCCCTCCGGCCCTGACCGTTGATGAAGTAGCAAGCGCCCACATGATATATATATTATTAATATTAATATATGGTTGGAGTACATGCATGGCATTGCCTGTGTTGGGGATAAAGTCCAAAGCGAAGCAACATGTGTCCAGATCGAAAGGCAATGGTCGATCGGGTCCAACCAAGCATATGTGTGTGGAAAATTAAACTCGACTCACTATTCGTTCGTTATTAGCTTATCAGGAGGTTGTCGTCGATACCGCACTGTGTATTTTTCATTTTCTTCATGCATGCGTGTGTGCCTCTATGCCTTCCGCGCAAGCGCAGTCAGGACTCAGGAACTGTACACCTTTTTTTTTTAACAAGAAAGGAACTGTACACGTTGTGTGCATAGTTTTGTGGGCAGCTTGACTTGGCACACACCTACGACGGGGGCCGCCGGGCCGGGCCTGCATCAGGGCAGCTAGCTCCCAGCGTGACTGCGACCGCGACCTTTCCACGAATCTGTGTCGTGTCCGTCTCCTAGATCTCTTTTCGTTAAAATATATCCTCATGATCTCATCGTCCATCGGTCTAGTCCCCTTCTGCGTGCAAGTCTGCAAGACTGGTTTTCTAATCGATTGAAAAAAAAAAACTTTCCCAAATTGTTTCATTTTGCCTCTTACCTTAAAAAGGCTTCTAAGAGAAATTCCAATTAAGGTAAACTCTTTACATCCTAGGAATAGAAGTTTTGATAACAAAAATACTTTTCAACAGCACGGCTGACTCCCTAGCGTGCACACAAGATTCTGACAAGTTGTTGAGGGTGGAAAGATACAAAAAGTAATTTTTATTCAAATCTCTCCAATTCATAATTTTAAGGAGTGAGAGATGCTTTAATGGCGTGTTTGTAGCCCTCCCAAGGGCCTCCACATGAGCGGTCATCAAACACCCTACCACTACTCTGCTCCTATTAAGTTCCAAGGATCATATTGAGAGGAGCGAGGAGCCAAAAAATATAGTAGCTTCGTTTGACTCCCTCTCGATTTTGTGGGCCTAGTGAGCAGTTGAGGTCGGATTTGCCCCAATGTGGGCGAGACCGATGCAGCAGTGGTTGGGGAGGGTTGGGCGGATGATGGTGTGGGTCAGGGAACAATTAGAGCGGGCGCTTTCATAACACCATGTGTGCACCAAAGTTAACAGGGTCGGATGGCGAGCAAGTGACTTGGGATTCGGCCCCTCAAATCCTCGACTGAGGACTAGGTAGGTAGAGAGGTGACACATGCGGCGGAGGTCGTAGGAAGAGAAGATGAAAAAAGAGAAACCGTATAGTCTAGTGGTGGTGTGGGAGAGGATAAGCTGGAGAGAGAAGAAGAAAAGGCAAAAAGATAAGAGGAAGACAACCTTTAGTTTTAGAAGGTACCCAAGGGAGAAGATATATATAGCTTTTTGGATTTTCTTCTCTAAACTTTAGAGCTAAAGCTCCAAAAAATGGTTTAAAGTTAGATCTAATTTTTTATCACACCTTACATTAGGCCTTTAGGGAACTTGCTATATTTCAACTGACTGAAATACAATATGTTTTTGGATAATGATCTTCACCCTGCTACTACTCAGCTCCCATGAAGTTCCAAGAATCACATTGAGAGGAGCGAAGAGCAAAGATAGTAGCTTCATCTGACTCCCTCTTGATCCTGTGGGCCTAGTGCGTGGTTGATATCAAATTTGCCCCAGTGTGGGTGAGGCCGACGCGGCACTGGTCGGGGAGGGTCAGATAGATGATGGTGTGGGTCAAGGAATAATTAGAGCTTGCGCTTTCATAACACCATGTGTGCACGAGCGTTAACAGGGTCGGATGGCGAGCGACTTGGAATTCAGCCCCTCGAATCCTCAACCCGACGGAGAACTTGCTATATTTCGAGTGTCTGAAATATAGTAAGACGACAATGGTCTTCACTGTTGGTTCATGAGTGTATAAAGTTGACATTTAGCTGGATGGAGAAGAAAATCAAGGTAGGAGTGGATACGGTATCGCCTGAGAATCTGACCACTAAAAAAAAAGTGGAGCTTTATCAACCTACTAATGCACCAACTTTTTCTTTGCTACAGCCCACACACAACAAACGCCCCCCACTGAGAAGCTCCTCCTTTATCCACCCACAAAATTGTACCCAGGAAACCAATACAATTAAAATAGACAGCCCAGATTTAATTTTATACATTCCCTCTCCTTACTCATTCACATCGAATGGCCGAGATCAAAAGTGTCACACTCAGCCCCTACGCCACACGCATCCAGGCCAAGCCCCCCCGGCCCTCGTAGAACCAGCCAACCACGGTTCGATTCCTGTGTCTACTTTTTTTTTTTCCCTGAAAAAATTAAACATCGTCCCCTCATCTCCCCTTTCCGTTCAACGTCTGGCGATGTCCGTCGGCTAAGGTTCCCCGCCGCCATCCGCCCGGTGCCGCTCGCCGCCTATCTCCGGACCACGCCGCGACCCTCGCCAGATCCCAGGGTGCCGCGCTTGCTGTTCCCTCAGCGCGGTTGCCGGCCGGGCCAACCAGCTCCTCCTCCCCCACGCACCGACTCCCACTGCTGGAGTTTTTGTAGGTGCAGGGACTCTACCCAAAGGAGGTGGTCCTGGCTTCCAGGCTCTACAGTACCGACGAGGTCCCAGAGGACATGGTTGCGCACCATGTTTCTATAGGATCCGCAGCTCCTCCATCTCATCGCTATATGATAAGAAGATTTATTTGTGGGATCTCTCCTCTACGAGTGTAGCTCCTGCTCTGGATACCCAACAGGTGCTTGAGGTAATGCCCCGTTGGATACTCCAGTTCCTTTTTCTTCGATTCATTAATTAACGTGCTTAGTATTTTGAGTTCTATAGATTTTCTAGGAACATGAGTTGTTTAAACTATTTCATAAAAAAAAATGGGTTTAAAGGGTTCTAATCTTCTCACACGTTCTGTACAAATTTTGCAATTTTCTTTCGATTTTGAACTTTTCAAATCATTCACGACATGCATGGCTATTGTTAATTCAGAACTATTATTTTCTTTTAATTTACATAAGGCAATGTAACTGCTGGGTTTCCTAAGCAGGTACAGTTTCTACTGACACAAATTGTTCATCATATATATACACTGACCAAATTCTTAGCTCCATTCACTATCAGAAAACACAAAACAGAAAATTCAGTTTCAGACTTTACGATAAGACATAGCAGAATTGAGGATGACCGAGTTGCATTGAGACTAACCTAAGTCGTGGAATGGCTTCATCAATGATCCAGCTGCCACATTACAGACATGGGCATCTAATACAGGACAGCTCACTGCATCACATAGGTAGAGGCGACATCTACAGGCCAAAGCCATCGGAGTGGTGAAATTTGCATGGGGCTCATTTGAAGGTAGGTGGCTCTAGCTGTTTGGTTGAGAGAACCATTGCCTCGGCTAAGAGCACACGCATCTAGACAGTGTGCTGCAAAGTGGCAATACCATTCATCTATATGCCAAATGTGGGAACTGAACCTATTGGTGGAAAGGTAATTGCCAAATCAAACCTTCTACGTTCAGTGTAAAAGGGTAGCTTCTGAGTTTCAGTGGATCACATTGGTAGAGAAAAATATTTGATAGCCAGAAAACCAAAATATGAGACTTGTTTCGCTTATAGATACCACAATTTTAATGTCATTTGTCTATGAATTTGTATTTCTTTCATCAATTGATTTATTTTTTTTAGACACCGCCGTAGCGTTAGCACGGGCAATATACTAGTAGCTCAGAAGTTAGCTATAGTAGTACTCTAAAGCTTTTAGAACTCCAAAATCTAGAGGAAGAGATCCAAACCAGCCCCAATGCTCCTGCGTGGGTGGTGGTCTCATTGTGGCACATCAGATAGGAGCTGCCGTGGAGTGGAGAGATGAAAAATTAAAGTTAGTGACCTGCAGAATATGACAGTAGTTCTTGCAAGATCACCAAGAGCTTGGTTAGCTTGTGAGACGGAGAGAAAGTGATTCTCACACTTATGTGTTGAATGAGATCACTATATATAGTATAGAGTAAAATGCATGAATAGTCCATTAACTTGTAACGCTGTGTCGATTTAGTCCATCAGGTTTGAAAATATATTTTTGGGTCCATAACCTTGATTTGTGGTGCATCAATAGTCCAGATGACGTCATCACGGTTTGTAAATGCATTTTTAGGTCCACAACCTTAATTTGTGGTGCATCAATAGTCCAGATGACGTCATCACAAGTTTTTTTTGTCTACGTGGACTGCCCACCGTAGCAGCTGAGGAGCAGAGCAGCAGATCAAGCCGCAGCGAGCGCCGCGGGGAGGGGGACTGGCGTGACCGGAACCGGTTTTTTTTCTTGCATTGCGCATCATGATGGCTGTTCGATGGCAATAGCAGCCGAGTCGAAGCGAGAGGCGGGGCACGCCTCGTCGTGGTCATGCCCGGAGGAGGACGACGACGGTGAGGAGAGCGAGAAGCGGGAGGACGCCAGCGACAGCGACGCCCGAAGTCGGAGTCGCCGCGGAGCAGCGGCGCTGACGCGCGAGGTCCGACGCTGCGGCGCCTGACGCGTGCGTTGGTGGTGTTCCGCTGCAGCAGGAGCTTCAGCGACCGCGCCGCCGCGGAGTTGGCCGCCTCGCCATCGCCCGGGGGCGCGCCATGGCGACGGCGACGGCGACAACACCGAGGCCTGGCGCCAAGGCCGCCGCGCTCTCTTGAGCCTGAAGGCCGCGCTACCGCTGGAGTACCGGGCGCTTTGGGCGAACGCTAGGGGTCGGTGGTGCCGCTGACGCCGGCTGCTGATGGCCGCGACGCCGAAATGGACGGGTTTGATCGGCCCGCCGGGCGCCAGCGGATTCTGGGGGTTTTTGCGAAAAGATCGCTTCCAAGCACGGGCACGGTGCCGCGCGATTTGTCGGGGCCACCTCGGCTGCCACGGTGGGCAGTCCACGTGGACAAAAAAACTTGTGATGACGTCATCTGGACTATTGATGCACCACAAATCAAGGTTATGGACCCAACAATGCATTTTCAGACCGTGATGACGTCATCTGGACTATTGATGCACCACAAATCAAAGTTATGGACCCAAAAATGCATTTTCAAACCTGATGGACTAAATCGACACAGCGTTACAAGTTAATGGACTATTCATGCATTTTACTCTATAGTATATAACTACGGTAGAGCCAGCGCCCGGACGTCCGGACGGCTGGTGTGTCCGGACACAGCTTTCGAGATTTCTCTGCCACGCACCTGCTGAAAAACAGCTCGCTCGTCCGTGTCGTGGACCACCTAAGCCTGCTCTGCTCTGCTTTTATGCACATAGCAGCACTACCCACCAGCTGTGTGGCAGAACCTTCTAAATTATATGGCCCACAAGCACCTGACATTGTCCCTAAGACCGCCGTCGGCTATGCTTGTACACCACATAACTTAAAATGTTCCGTCGGGTGGATCCCCGATAAACCACGATCACTTCAGGATCGATACTTACAGAGATATCACAGTATTATAACCGTTTTCATATACAAATACCAGAGTAGCGGAAGACTTACAATAACTTAATTTACAAACCTTTTTACAAAACTTATACAAATCAGAGTTTTATTATTACAACCAGCGGAAATATCATTATATAACTTTATTACATATCACACAACCAAAGTGCCCCGCCTGAGGCCACTCAATTCACTCTTCATCGGTTACTTCTTCGACAACCGTCATGCAACAAGGGCCGTAGCACTCTTGTCTATGCGGTTCACGCAAAAAGGGGTTGAACAAACCCCGAGTACCAAAAAGTACTCCGCAAGACTTACCCGACCAAAAAGTGGGGAGAAGACTCAGGAATGTTGGCTAATAGGAATCAAGGTGAGGCTTTAGCAAGATCAAAAGACACCATTTTGCGAAAAGAGACTAAGCCAATCCTTACTTTAACAATCACTTATCAAACATATGCCGAATTCAAAACTCTCATACTCATACTTTCATTATTACTACGATGCCGGGACTCGGATCACGGCTCCCATATCGTGGAGCACACGACGATTCGAATCGTTTTATTTACCCAGCTGGGGCTTCCTAGCCACACGATGTATGCAGGACCGAACATCTTACATACATCAACTCAACGCTTAGATTTCTCCATACCGTAGCGGGTGTACAAGACACCACCTCACTACGGCCGCTCGGTCACTTCGGGCGGTGCGCATCGTAGGATGGGTACACGCTACTATCCGTTCTAGTAACGAATAGTCCAAGTGGAGCTTACCGCCATTAGCATGCGACTAGTACTATCCAATAACCTCATGATCCCAGGGCCAAACAACGGACGGTCCTTAACCGACACAAGTGGACGACACTACATCAGGGCAATAGCCCCTCCTGATGCAAGTCACTCCACCGACGTCTCGAGTTACTCATCATCATGTTCTTGTTGTATACCATTGACCCCGTCGGAACAAAGATAAACAACAAGCAACATCAGGTTTTCGTAAATTCCCTTCAGGGAGTATTGTTATCACCTTTTGAAAACAATTTATCAAAACCTACACTAGTAGCAAGGCTAAGCGCAACTAAGCATTTCGAAATCAAAACAGGTGTACAGGGTAATGTAACAAGGTACAGTAAATGCATCAAAGTAGGATATCACACAACTCCTAACACCTAATGCATCATATCTAGAACATAAAATCATAAAACTTTCGAAATACAAGGGCGGGTTTGAATGCATCCGGGGCTTGCCTTGGGGCTCGAAGAAGTGAGGCTCAGTTACCCAATCACCAGGATCAGATCCAACCTCTTCGGAAACCGGAGACGGCTCGACTTCCTCCTCAGACCCGACAGCTACACGATAACGATGCATGATTACAATGCAATAAACAAAAGAGCATGCGATAATGATGCAACGATTATTAGTCGATCTTGAGTACAACTTTCCTTCACGGCAACCTTGCACTAAGAAGGTATAACTAGCGTCGATGACGACGGACTAGCGATACGCAATCAACATGAAATGCCGAAGGTCATTAGGGTTAATGACCTAGGGTCATCACTCAATCCCAAAATCAAGCAACCCTAATGGTGATTAGAGTGATTACTAATTTATTGACCATTTTTACAGTCGTTGAAAGCCACTAATTAACTTGCTAATTGGGAATTAACTTAACCCTAATTAATTAAAGAATTACTAATTAAACATGATTAATTAAGGAATTAATTAAGCCTAATACAAAACTTAATCAAAACGGGATCAAACTTCATAATTAAGATCATCATCACCTAATTAGCACACAAAACAAATTTCATAATTTTTGGACTTATATTTTAATTATTAAAAATCATGGAAGTTGCATTTATTAATTTAAAGAGCAAATTAAAGCACAATTAAATTTTATCAGAAAAAATAAAGTTAGCATTTTTCTGGTGTAGAGCAGAACACAGAGAGAGCACATACATATTTTTTCTCATATTTTTATCTGCCCAAAAGAAATTATAGCAAAAGATGAAAAACTATGCTTTGGAATTTTAAAAGAAAAAAAGAAAACTTTTTTCTTCCCTCGCTGGTTCACTGTGGCGCCCGAACGGTACTGCACAGTGCCGGGCCGCCCACGGCGCACAGCCAAGGCGCGCTGCCGGCCAAAGGCGCTCTTCCTTCCTCTCGCCGACACGCCGGCCCAGCGTGTCGGTCTCTCTCCCCTTCCCCTTCTTTCTCTTCGACCGACGGGCGGGCGGCGCGGGGCGGGCCGCTCTTCGGCCGATGCTCCTCCGGCTAAACTAATCGCACCGACAGCTTCCTTTCACCGAACCGCACCCAACGAGGTATCAACCGGCCTCTCCTCCCCACCGGAGCGCGCATTACCTGACGACTCCGGCGGCTCCACGGCGCCACGGCACACCACGACCGAGCTCACCGGAGCTCCTCCGACGATACCGAGCACCCCGACACGATCAACGACACAAGGCGGGCACTATATGACGCGAACGCGATCCGGAGCATCACTAGACAGACACCGCGACGAGCATGACGGCGGCGGCATGGCGGCGCTCACCAGTGCTCACGGCGTTCCAGCCAACCGACAGCGACGTAAGCGCAACCAACACCCCTACAAGTTTCAGGAGCTCACCACGGGTTTAAAACAAGGAAGCAACGGACGTGGAAGGGGGCGGAGCAAGGTCGACGGCGGAGGCAGTGGCTGCGGCGGCTTGAACTCGACGGTGAGGTGGTACGCCGGCGCGTCCGGCTGTACACGATGGAAACAAGTGAGCCGATGGCGACCAGTGGAGTAAGGCGGAGCTGTTGGAACAAACCGCAAGGTTTGAAATGCTCAGACGAGCTCTGGCAAGAGGTAGGAGCTCACGGCGGCGGTGCTTGGCCGGAGTTGGAGGGGATGACGGCGTGCGGGCAACTCAGACTGTCTTGCCGTGCAACCAGTGGCTCAGAGCATGCGCAAGGAAGCTGCGGAGATGTGTGCAAGCAATTGGAAGCAGTGGCAACGTGTGGAGCGCGAATTTGACAGATGAAAGACGACGGTCGGCGGTGAGCGAAGTGGAGAAAAGAAGCTCGTCGTCGGCCGTCTCTTGCTTTTATAGGACAGGGACGGTGTGGTGAGGTGGTTAGCAGCTTCACGACGGCGTGGAGGTGGACGGCAGCGCGTGAAACCCGCGGAAGGCGCGGGAATGGCCACGGCGGCGCCGGTGAGTCAGCCGGTATGGGCACCCCCCCTGTTCATGTACTGTAGCAGTGCCACCTTTTCTCCATTTTCGAAATTTCTTTTAAAATTTGAACTGTTCACAAAAATATCCCAAAATACAGATTGTTCCAAATTTTGTGCTCTACAACTTTTATTAAAAGAGTTTGGTCAGATTCAAATTGGTTTTTGAATTTGAACTTCAAATTTGAAATTAAAGCAAAACCCTAACTTTGGGGATTTTAAAATTACTTTCAAATTTTGAATAAAAGATGAAAATCTCCAAAAATAAAAGTTGTTCTATTTCTCAATATCTACAACTTTCATTTAGGAAGTTTTTCACGAAACCAAATAATTTTTGAATTGAAGTTTAAAACTCAAAAGGGGACAAATTCTAATTCAAACTACTTTTGAAATTACTTCAAATTTTATTCAAAAACTTGAAAAACTTTGTATACCAAAGTTGTAGAGCTCAAAGAGATGCACAAACTTTATTTTTGGAGTTTTCCCAAATTTTGAATATTTTGAGGTGAAATGGTAAAGGGGGCAAAAACACTTTGAAAATCTCCCCTTTTTGAAAGGTTTTTGAAATTGAATTCTTGGGCAAATAATTAGTGATGTTGTGGCACTTTTCAAACTCAACCAATGGCACTCTTTCAAAGTACAAACTTCATACTTTGGAATGATGCCAATGGTTAGCAACTTTTATTTAGAAAATTAATTATGGTTAGCTCACCAAAATCGAAAGTGAAATTCAAATTCCTATACTTAGCCATCAAGCTAGGATTTAGGATTTTGAACTCCAATTTCAAATTTGGTTCTTCCTTGCACCTCACTTGACTTGTAAAACATCTTTGGGGTGTGAGTTAGAGTTAGCCAAGCACTTGCAAACATCAAGATTCATTTTAGTTAATTGTTTTTATCCATAAAAGTAAACATGTGAGTGAAGTTTAAATTATCAACACATACACATGTGATATAAAAGCACTCAAGCAACACCCTAGAATCATAAACTCATTTTAATTGTTTGAATTAGGGTTTTCTAATGATGAATGCTTATGCAATGATGATGATGACATGGCAGGTTTTGGTTAACGTAACACCGGGGTGTTACATTATATTCCCCTTAAAAGGAATCTCGTCCCGAGATTCAAAGGTTAGGACTAAGTAATGGGAAAGGAAACGTGTCAAGAAAACACATTTTACATGGTTTCATAAGGGAGGTAGAAGGGTTCATATTACAAGTCTCATATTTTCGGAAAGTCACGATTGTTAGAAACCAATCATGACTTAGGAGAAGGAAGGAAGAAACTCGGAAAATGCTCATTCAAGAATTCCTCGATTCCCGAGTTGCTTCATCCTCGAGAATGCCGATCCCATTGAATTTTATAAAATCTTCTTATGTGCCTGCGGGTGACCCGATCCTTTCGATCAAGAATTTTGATGGATACTCAACACACTTGGATCAGGTTCGACGCGGAGATCTTCAATGTCAGTGACTTTGTTTGGTACTTGCAAACACTTTTTCAGTTGGGACACATGAAACACATTGTGCACTAGCGACAACTGCTCTGGTAGATTCAAACGATATGCTACCTTCCCACATCTTTCCGTAATCTGAAACGGACCAATATATCGGGGTGCCAGTTTACCTTTTACCCCGAAACGGTCGACACCTTTACTTGGTGACACTTTCAGATATACATAGTCTCAATTTCAAACGTCAATGGTCTTCGCCGCTTATCGGCATAACTTTTACATGCGACCGAGCTATTCTTAAGTTTTCTTGAATGCGTTTTACTTTTAGCTTCGGTTTCTTTAACTAAATCAACACCGAAGAACCACCTTTCGCCGGGCTCGGACCAGATTGAGTGGAGTACGACATCGGCGGCCATACAAAGCTTTAAATGGTGCCATTTTGATACTCTCTTGATAAGCTTTGTTGTTGTAAGCAAACTCAGCTAATGGCGCACATTGTTCCCAATCGAGGAATATGTCAACACACAAGACCTTAACATGTCTTCAAGAATTTGGTTCAATCTTTCAGTCTGACCATCAGTCTGCGGATGATAAGCGATCTTGTGTAATAAATTGGTGCCCATAGTCTCATGAAACCTCCGCCAAAATTGAGCCATAAATTGAGTACCTCATTGGGGTGACTATACTTTTTGGAATCCCGTGCGGACACATTACTCGGTCTATATATAATTGAGCATCTTGAGGTGCTCTATATTTCTTCTTTCTTTGGAATAAAGTGAGCAGACTTGGTCAACCGATCAACAATAACCAGATTGAATTATAACCCTTTGGTCGTTCTAGGCGGACCAACGATGAAGTCCATACTAATATCCTCCTACTTCCAATTTGGAATGGGTAAGGGTTGAAGTTCTCCAGCGGCTTTCAAATGCCTGACTTTGACTTTTTGGCGTGTATCACATCAGTGCAACATATCGAGCTATCTCGATTTTCATTTTAGTCCACCAGAATCTCTCGCCTCAGGTCATGATACATCTTATTGCTACCGGGTGAATCGAGAATCGGTTAAGTGAGCTTCGTCAAGAATCAAGCCGGAGCTCGGGGACCTTCGGAACAACTAGACGATTTTTAAACCATAATACATTGTTGTTATCAAGGCGAAAGCAAGATGCTCGCCCCGATCCGACTTTCTCTCTAATGTGCTTGAGACCTTTCTTTGTCTCGTTGTCTTTGTAATAATTTTCTCTTGAATAGAAGAATGTCTTTGTGATATCATTCAGACTACCCCGAGGGATCATATCAATATTCAATCTTTCTAATTCTTGACACAAACTCAGATTCACCGGTATGACAAGAAGACAATTGCATTGACTCTTTCGACTGAGAGCATCGGCAACTACATTGGCTTTACCGGGATGATAGTGCACTTCAAGATCATAATCTTTAATTAATTCTAGCCATCTCCTTTGCCTCATATTCTCTCGAGGATCGGGTAAAGATATATTTTCAGACTTTTTGTGATCACTATAGATATTACATTTATTGCCCAATAAATAGTGCCTCCATATTTTTAGAGCATGCACAACTGCAGCTAACTCAAGATCATGAGTTGGATAATGCTCTTTATGCCGCTTTAACTGCCTTGAAGCATAAGCAATAACCCCCGCCTTCTTGCATCAACACACATCCGATGCCGATGCGGATGCATCACAATATACATCGAATGTCTTTTCAATATCCGGGCCGAGCTAGGATTGGAGCAAAGAGTCAAAAGATCTTTCAACTTATGAAATGCTTGCTCACACTCTCGATGACCACCGAATTTGGTTTGATTTTTTTAGGAGTTCGGTAATTGGTTTTGCTATTTTGGAAAAGTCGGGGATAAAACGACGGTAGTATCCCGCCATTCCAAGGAAACTACGAACTTGGTGGACACCGATGGGTGGCTTCCAATTAAGAATATCTTGCACTTTGCTAGGATCCACTTTGCAACACCCTCGGCGAGATAAAACATGACCAAGAAAGTTGACTTCACTAAGCCAAAACTCACATTTGCTAAGTTTGGCATAAAGTCGATGTTCTCGGAGACGAGACAAAACAATACGGAGATGCTCCGCATGCTCTTCTTTGTTTTTGGAATATATAAGAATATCGTCGACGAAAACCACAACGAAGTTTATCGAGCTCGGGCATAAACACCGAAGTTCATCGGATACATGAAATGAAATTTGGAGCATTTGTGAGCCCGAATGACATGACAAGATATTCATATAGACCGTATCGGTGGTGAAGGCGGTTTTAGGAATGTCTTCGTGCCCGATTCGAATCGATGATAACCGGACCTAAGATCGATCTTTGAGAACACCTTGGCTCCCGCAAGTTGATCAAAAAAAGAAGATCTATACGAGGAAGAGGATATTTATTTTTGATGGTCACCTCATTGAGTGGGCGATAGTCCACACACATTCTCAGAGTGTGATCTTTCTTTTTTCACAAAGATAGCGGGACAACCCCACGGGGATGAACTAGGTCCGATAAAACCTTTGGCCAACAATTCAGTTAAGCGAAGTTTTCAATTCGGCTAACTCTTTTTGGGGGCATCCTATAAGCTCTTCGGGATACTTTGGTGTAGTACCCGGCTTTAACTCAATCACAAACTCAACGTCTCTTTCTGGTGGTAACCCAGGCAAATCCTCAGGAAACACATCCGGGAACTCACAAAACCACGGGGATATTTTTGATGTCTTGCACCGAGGTGGCATTAATCTGTTCGAAGCGCCCTCTTAGGAATCGGAAATTGGATAAGGAGTGGGGGACTGGTTATCGTAGCAATGACTTAACATTTCTATTCGTGTGTATCTAACACAGCGCCATAATGGCGTAACCAATTCATTCAAGGATCACATCTATATTTTGATCCTTCAAGATTATCGATCCGTGGGATAAAGATACCCACCAAGAGATATAGGAATCTGATATACCATTTCCCCGTGTACATATACGCCCTCCCGGTGATTGCACCAAAAACTCATCTTTAATTTCTTTTATGGGGATTTCATGCTTGGTAACAAATGTGCGGTTGATAAATGTATGCGATGCACGGGTAATCAAATAATGTAATTGCGGGGTGACCGCAGCGAGGGAACATACCCATTAAAGCGGCTCTCCTTCCAGAACGTTTTCATTTGGACTTGATATACACGCCCAGTCTTCCTCCCGACACCGGCCTTCGGGGCACGCTGTGAAACCCCTTTGCCCCGACCACGGTGCTGGCGACCGCCGGACCCTTTTGCCGAGGATTGGAGGTGTTTCTTTTTGGGGTATGGACAGTTTCGGTAAAGATGTCCGGTTTGGTTGCAATTAAAGCACGGACCAAAACCGGTGGGGGCATTTTGGGAAGTGGGTGGGGTTGGGTTTCGAACACCTTGAGTGCTCGGCTGCTGAGGATAGGTGGCGGCAGCAGGACGAACGAACGTCTGTTGCCTTTGGACTTGTTCTTCTTTGGGGTGGGTAACGATAAGGTTGGGGGCTTTGGCGGGGCCGGGGATATTGGAATGGTTGACGGTTATGTTGAGTGGGATGGAAGATAACCCTCGACGTTTTTGGAGTCCGCCGATGGTTTAGAAAAGGCACGTCTCTCTCCTCACTCTTGTTTTTTGCAAAGATCTCTCGTAGGATATGGCAATATCCACCGACTCATAGAAAGTGGCTTTAGGGTTTGCAAGTGAGATGGGTTTCGATGTCATTTCTCAAACCCCTAACAAAACACTTCTTTTTTTGCCGTCGGTATCCACATGTTCGGGTGCATCTTGGGATAGTTGATGAATGCATTCACATATTGCACCACGGTTTGACCACCCCGCTTTAATGCTAGAAACTCTTCCAGCTTAGCTTGCATTACCCCCGTCGGAATAAAATGTTGACGGAATGCATCTTTAAACATAGCCTGTGTAATTTTGGTCGGCCGGGCCGTCGTGCAAAGGAAATTTGCCCACCACGCAGATGCAGGGGCCTCTCACCTGTTGGGCGGCAAACTTGGGTTTCAAAAAAACTGACAACCCTCTAGTAGGTCAAACTTAAGATCTATGATACGAAGCCAATCATTAGCTTCTAAGGGTTCCTCGGCCACGGTGAACACCGGCGGACGAGTCTCGGTGAAGTCCAAGATATGTGATTTCGTCGTGATTACGGCGACCATGATGTTCATGTGGTGCATCACGATTTTGTCGACTTATCTCCGTAACATACGGGCATTCTCGATGGTGGCATGGACTAAAGCTGCCACTGGCGTCGACCAAGGATGGGGGTGCTGGTGGTGGGTGGCGGGGCCTCACCCCTCTCTTGCGGAGAACCAAAGACGAGGATGATCGGACATCCGTTATAAACAAGATTATATTTATTCACAAGCAGTTTTATTGAACTTAAAAAAGCAGTACAAACTATTCACACATGGGTTCACTTATTTATATTACAAGTCCGCTCGTAGGCCGGACATTCCCAAAGTTGACTATTTTACACATATTTCTCTCTCGGGACACTCGGATGTCGGACCCATGGTCCGCATCGGACTCATTGCCCCATAACGGACTCGTCGACCTCGGACTCCTCTGCCGGTGCCGAGTGCACTTCCGGTGACTCCACGGCACCCAAGTCGTCCGCGGCCTTTTTGTTGTTGCCGGGTACAGAGGATCATGGAGATTATACCGATGATGGACTTCTTCATGGAGTGCTGCATTGTAAGCTTGAGGTCGTCTATCCGAGCCTCGCAGCTCCTCAATGTAATCGTACCCCATCGTTTCCTCCGATTCATTGCGCCTTGCAGCTCATGCTGAAGACGGGCAATGGTCATTTGGAGCTTGTGGATGGTACGAAGGTCCGATCGCTCCTGCCGCGGTGACCCGCTAACTCGGACTTCACCTCATCCTCTCGGCAATTGCTATGCTACGCTCCTTGGTAGCGATAGCTAGCTCGGCAGACAACTCGGCTATCTTCAGCTTTTTGGTTTTCTTCTCCGGCTTTGGCTCGCTCGGTCCGGCCTCAGCATCGTTGCGACGCGGTGCCACCGGTGACGTGGCACACTCTTAGAACCGGTCATCTTTCGAGCGATGCCGCTTGGTACGGGCCATCGTAGAGAGAGCAAAGATAGATTCTATAAGATCGAGAACCTTAGAGTCAGCAAGAATAGGATTGATTCTACTTAGCCCAACCACTTTTTAAACGGGGATATGATTTTAAACATGTGAATTAAGCATGATGCATGATCGAGCCTACGGATCAAGCAAAAAGTTTTAAACTAACATAAGCATATGTTTCGTAATATAGGGCAAAAGAAAAACACATGATACTCCGCTTAAGACTTCTTTTTAAATAGCACCTAGAAAGGCTACTAGAAAGAATTAAGACGGAGCGAGAAGCAATTTGGACTAAAACCCATTTAACTTTTGGATCCAAAGCATTTTGAAATTTTTTTAAAAGGTAACACTTGTGAATATCTTAGTAAGTACCGCCTCGATACCCTACGTTGGCAGAACCTTCTAAATTATATGGCCCACAAGCACGACATTGTCTCTAAGACCGGCCGTCGGCTATGCTTGTACACCACATAACTTAAAATGTTTCGTCGGGTGGATCCCCGATAAACCACGATCACTCGGGATCGATACTTACAGAGATATCACAGTATTATAACAGTTTTCATATACAAATACGAGTAGCGGAAGACTTACAATAACTTAATTTACAAACCTTTTTACAAAACTTATACAAATCGAGTTTTATTATTACAAACAGCGGAAATATCATTATATAACTTTATTACATATCACACAACCAAAGTGCCCTGCCCAGAGGCCACTCAATTCACTCTTCATCGGTTACTTCTTCGACAACCGTCATGCAACAAGGGCCGTAGCACTCTTGTCTATGCGGTTCACACACCTTGAGGGGTTGAACAAACCCCGAGTACAAAAAAGTACTCCGCAAGACTTACCCGACCAAAAAGTGGGGAGAAGACTCGGGAATGTTGGCTAATAGGAATCAAGGTGAGGCTTTAGCAAGATCAAAAGACACCATTTTGCGAAAAAGAGACTAAGCCAATCCTTACTTTAACAATCACTTATCAAACATATGTCGAATTCAAAACTCTCATACTCATACTTTCATTATTACTACGATCTTAGGGACTCGGATCACGGCTCCCATATCGTGGAGCACACGACGATTCGAATCGCTTTATTTACCCAATTTGGGGCTTCCTAGCCACACGATGTATGCGCAGGACCGAACATCTTACATACATCAACTCAACGCTTAGATTTCTCCATACCGAACGGGTGTACAGTACACCACCTCACTACGGCCGCTCGGTCACTTCGGCGGTGCGCATCGTAGGATGGGTACACGCTACTATCCGTTCTAGTAACGAATAGTCCAAGTGGAGCTTACCGCCATTAGCATGCGACTAGTACTATCCAATAACCTCATGATCCGGGGCCAAACAACGGACGGTCCTTAACCGACACAAGTGGGACGACACTACATCGGGGCAATAGCCCCTCCCGATGCAAGTCACTCCACCGACGTCTCGAGTTACTCATCATCATGTTCTTGTTGTATACCATTGACCCCCGTCGGAACAAAGATAAACAACAAGCAACATCGGGTTTTTAAATAAATTCCCTTCGGGGAGTATTGTTATCACCTTTTGAAAACAATTTATCAAAACCTACACTAGTAGCAAGGCTAAGCGCAACTAAGCATTTCGAAATCAAAAACAGTGTACAGGGGGTAATGTAACAAGGTACGATAAATGCATCAAAGTAGGATATCACACAACTCCTAACACCTAATGCATCATATCTGGAACATAAAATCATAAAACTTTCGAAATACAAGGGCGGGTTTGAATGCATCCGGGGCTTGCCTTGGGGCTCGAAGAAGTGAGGCTCAGTTACCCAATCACCAGGATCAGATCCAACCTCTTCGAAACCGGAGGCGGCTCGACTTCCTCCTCGGACCAAACGGCTACGATAACGATGCATGATTACAATGCAATAAACAAAAGAGCATGCGATAATGATGCAACGATTATTAGTCGATCTTGAGTACAACTTTCCTTCACGGCAACCTTGCACTAAGAAGGTATAACTAGCGTCGATGACGACGTACTAGCGATACGCAATCAACATGAAATGCCGAAGGTCATTAGGGTTAATGACCTAGGGTCATCACTCAATCCCAAAATCAAGCAACCCTAATGGTGATTAGAGTGATTACTAATTTATTGACCATTTTACAGTCGTTGAAAGCCACTAATTAACTTGCTAATTGGGAGTTAACTTAACCCTAATTAATTAAAGAATTACTAATTAAACATGATTAATTAAGGAATTAATTAAGCCTAATATAAAACTTAATCAAAACAGGATCAAACTTCATAATTAAGATCATCATCACTTAATTAGCACACAAAACAAATTTCATAATTTTTGGACTTATATTTTAATTATTAAAAATCATGGAAGTTGCATTTATTAATTTAAAGAGCAAATTAAAGTACAATTAAATTTTATCAGAAAAACAAAGTTAGTATTTTTTCTGGTGTAGAGCAGAACACAGAGAGCACATACATATTTTTCTCACATTTTTATCTACCCAAAATAAATTATAGCAAAAAAGATGAAAACTATGCTTTGGAATTTTAAAAGGAAAAAAAAAAAACTTTTCTCTTCCCAGCGGGTTCACTCAGGCGCCCGAGCGGTCTTCAAGACGGTGCCGGGCCGCACGCCACGCCGGCCTTGGCGCGCTTGGCGCTGCGCGCCAGCGCAACTCCTTCTTCCTCTCTACCGGTCGACACGCTGGCCGGCGTGTATTTCTCTCCCTTCCCTTCTTCTCTCTCCGATAGGCGGGGCGGGGCGGGCGGACCCGCTCTTAAGCCGTCGATGCTCCTCCGGCTAAACTAATCGCACCGACAGCTTCCTTTCACGAACGCACCCAACGAGGTATCAACGGCCTCTCCTCCCCCCGGACCGCGCACCGCAAGGCGACTCCGGCTCGCATGCACCGCGGCACACCACGGAGCTCCGCAGGAGCTCCTCAAACTGTCACCGAGCACCCGAGCCACGATCAACGACACAAGGCGGGCACTATAGCGAGGCTCGTCCAGACATCACTAGACGGACACGCGACGAGCCGGAGGCGGCATGGCGGCTCACCGGTGCTCACGGCGTTCGCCAACCGGCTATGGCGTAAGCGCCCAACCAACACCCCACAAGGGGGGCTCACCCACGGGTTTAAAACAAGGAAGCAACGGACGTGGAAGGGGCGGAGCAAGGTCGACGGCGGAAAAGGTGGGGGCGGCTTGAACTGACGGTGAGGTGGTACGCAGCGGCGTCCAAAATTACGATGGAAACAAGTGAGCCGATGGCGACCAGTGGAGTAAGGCGGAGCTGTTGGAACAAACCGCAAGGTTTGAAATGCTGACGAGCTCGGCAAGAGGTAGGAGCTCACGGCGGGCGGTGCTTGGCCGGAGAGTTGAGGGGATGACGGGCGTGCGGGCAACTTTCGCAGACTGCCTTGCCGTGCAACCAAGTGGCTCGAGCATGCGCAAGGAAGCTGCGGAGATGTGTGCAAGCAATTGGAAGCAAAGTGGGCAACGTGTGGAGCGCGAATTTGACAGATGAAAGACGACGGTCGGCGGTGAGCGAAGTGGAGAAAAGAAGCTCGTCGTCGGCCGTCTCTTGCTTTTATAGGACAGGGACGGTGTGGTGAGGTGGTTAGCAGCTTCACGACGGCGTGGAGGTGGTGGACGGAAAGCGTGAAACCCGCGGAAGGCGCTGGGAATGGCCACGGCGGCGCCGGTGAGTCGGCCGGTATGGGCACCCCCTGTTCATGTACTGTAGCGGTGCCACCTTTTCTCCATTTTCGAAATTTCTTTTTAAAATTTGAACTGTTCACAAAAATATCCCAAAATACAGATTGTTCCAAATTTTGTGCTCTACAACTTTTATTAAAAAGAGTTTGGTCAGATTCAAATTGGTTTTTGAATTTGAACTTCAAATTTGAAATTAAAGCAAAACCCTAACTTTGGGGATTTTAAAATTACTTTCAAATTTTGAATAAAAGATGAAAATCTCCAAAAATAAAAGTTGTTCTATTTCTCAATATCTATAACTTTCATTTAGGAAGTTTTTCATGAAACCAAATAATTTTTGAATTGAAGTTTAAAACTCAAAAGGGGACAAATTCTAATTCAAACTACTTTTGAAATTACTTCAAATTTTATTCAAAAACTTGAAAAACTTTGTATACCAAAGTTGTAGAGCTCAAAGAGATGCACAAACTTTATTTTTGGAGTTTTCCCAAATTTTGAATATTTTGAGGTGAAATGGTAAAAGGGGCAAAAACACTTTGAAAATCTCCCCTTTTTGAAAGGTTTTTGAAATTGAATTCTTGGGCAAATAATTAGTGATGTTGTGGCACTTTTTAAACTCAACCAATGGCACTCTTTCAAAGTACAAACTTCATACTTTGGAATGATGCCAATGGTTAGCAACTTTTATTTAGAAAATTAATTATGGTTAGCTCACCAAAATCGAAAGTGAAATTCAAATTCCTATACTTAGCTATCAAGCTAGGATTTAGGATTTTGAACTCCAATTTCAAATTTGGTTCTTCCTTGCACCTCACTTGACTTGTAAAACATCTTTGGGGTGTGAGTTAGAGTTAGCCAAGCACTTGCAAACATCAAGATTCATTTTAGTTAATTGTTTTTATCCATAAAAGTAAACATGTGAGTGAAGTTTAAATTATCAACACATACACATGTGATATAAAAGCACTCAAGCAACACCCTAGAATCATAAACTCATTTTAATTGTTTGAATTAGGGTTTTCTAATGATGAATGCTTATGCAATGATGATGATGACATGGCAGGTTTTGGTTAACGTAACACCGGGGTGTTACAAGCTGGCACACATGCACACAACAGTAGGACACCTATTGCTTGCATGTGCACACACGCGCACAACAGCAGCACCAGCAGGCGGTGTGTTCACGTGCCTGCATGCACAGCTGACAAACACAAAGAAGGCAGAAAGAAGGGCGCATACTGCAAAGAACAACACCACCACCGAGCAATGCAAAGTGACCCCCACGGTGGCACGGGAACCCATGACAAAGCAAGATTAGCAAGTACTTTTGAACAAATAATAGTGACCCACACACACCAGCAATACCACACCAATTTGGAACATGTGTTCTTCATACTAGCAATACCCCCCACACACACCAGCAATACCAGCCACTGGCTAGCCCTATCTCCTGGCCATAGAAAGCTGTATAAGAAACATGCAACAATACGTAAAACCCTTATTGCAACAATAAGTCGAGGCAAATTGAAACACGATGAAACATATTATTGTAACAATAAAAATAAACATCAAGCTGCAACATTAGGGTGAAACAACTGAAACACCAAAGACATGTTCTTTGCAACAACAAAAGAAATAAACAATTGCAACATGATATTATTACATCTTGCAACATTTTTAAGCAATACAACAAAAATGAACACCCTGCAACATTAGGGTTAAACAGTTGAAAACACCAAAGAACATGTTACTGCAATAACAAAAAGAGCAAACAATTGCAACATAATATTATTACATACTGCAACATTTCAAGCAGTACTGCTGCGACATGAGATTGGAGCAATCAAAACATGCTGCAATATCTCGAGAAGTACCACTGTAACATTTCACAAACATTTGTTGCAAGGACCAAACAAATCTCATTGCAATATTCGAAAACATAAATTGCAACATCTAAAAAACCCGTTACAACACTTAGGGATATGATCCCTAAAAGTTCGCCAGAACTCTAGCCACCACCACATCTTTTAGATCTAGAGGAGGGGGAGAACTTAGATCCATAGAGGGGCTCATATCTAGATCCAGCAGATTCAAATCCTTCCACCACCTACCTGATTAGAGCCGTCGCTGTCATCCTCACCTCCAGTGGGATGCGCAAGCAGGGTTGTAAAGGACAGTGGGGGATGAATGGAGGGCGCGGTGGGCGAGGGACGGAGGAAGGAAGGGAACATGTGCGGCGCGGGGGCGCTAGGCTGAGCAGCGATGCAGGAGAGGTTGAGCGTGGGGGAGCGGGCAGAGTAACTGCTGGAGAGAGCGAGTGGAGGCCACGAACAGAGCGCTGCGCGGGAGTTCGTAAAGTGCGAGTGGAGCAGCGGGTGCCACGTCCGGCGGTGGACGCTCTGTTGGATTCGGATGGATGTGGTAAGTGCGTACGTCAAGCCACAATTATTGACCTGCTGGGTTATCTTTGACTTCAGTTACCAAGACGAACAAAAAAATAATCCAGTGAAGAAATTGCGTCTTCCCCTCCCGCCACTGCTCACTACTAGTATAAATTTGCTGCACCGTACTACGAGTCACATACAAATTTGAGTAGATACAAATCTGAATGAACGACTAATTAGCTACAAACAATATGGAGGATATCAGCCCTTCAAAAAATATGGAGGACAGCAAGGTTATGGTCCTGGCGGTGGGGGTGGCCATGCTGGTCATCGTCCTCTCCAAGCTCAGATCTTTTGTCGCCACCAAGAAGTCGAAGCTTAACCTTCCCCCGGGGCCATGGACGCTACCGTTGATCGGTAGCATCCACCACCTGGTGAGGAGCCCCATCATCCAACGGGGGCTCCGCGACCTCTCGCGCAAGTACGGGCCGCTGATGATGCTCCGGCTGGGCGAGGTGCCAACGCTGGTGGTGTCGTCGCCGGAGGCGGCGGAGGCGATCACCAAGACGCACGACATCGCGTTCGCCGACCGCCACACTAACGTCACCCTGGGGGTGCTCACCTTCGGCGCCACGGACCTCGTGTTCGGTGCCTACGGCGAGCGGTGGCGCCAGCTCCGCAAGCTCTGCGTGCTGGAGCTGCTGAGCGCCGCGCGAGTGCGGTCGTTCTAGCGCATCCGCGAGGAGGAGGTGGCGCGGCTCATGGCAAACCTTGCGGCGTCCGCGTCTGCCGGCGGTGCCACGACGACGACGACGGTGGACCTGAGCAAGATGATCTCTAGGCTGATCAACGACACCTTCGTGAGGGAGTCCATCGGCAGCCGGCGCGAGCAACAGCAGCGTGACGAGTACCTGGACGCCTTCGACACCGCGATCCGGCAGACGTCGGCGCTCACCGTGGCCGACCTCTTCCCGTCGTCTCGTCTGATGCAGATGCTGGGCACGGCTCCGCGCAAGGCGCTCGCCTCCCGCAACAGGATCACGCGCATCCTGGACGAGATCATCCGCGACAAGAGGGACGCCATGGAGCGCGGCGACAAGACGGCGCACGATGGCATGGTCGGCGTCCTGCTCAGGCTCCAGAAAGAGGCCACCTTGCCCATCCCGCTCACCAACGACACCATCGTCACGCTCATGTTTGTAAGTGGATCTATTCCTTTTCTTTCCGGTAGATCATCCATCACAGTTCATTGTTTTAAATCCCTCGTTATAGGTACCATTATAGCGCGGTTATAGTTATAGCCTCTGTTTGTGTTCTTTGTATAATTTAACCATTATATTCCGTTATAGTCTGCTATTTAAAAAACATTGTCATAGTCACAGATGCTGCTGTATGTATTCTAGGATTTGTTTGGCGCTGGCAGCGACACCTCGTCAACGACGCTCACCTGGTGCATGACGGAGCTGGTCCGGCACCCAGCAGCCATGGCCAGGGCACAAGCCGAGGTCCGGGAGGCCTTCAAGGGAAGCAGCAGGCCGCATCACTCACCGAGGACGACCTCGCCACGGCGGAGCTGAGCTACATCAAGAACGTGATCAAGGAGGCTCTGAGGCTGCACTGCCCGCTGCCGCTGCTGCTCCCCCGCCAGTGCCGCGAGACGGTCCAGGTGATGGGCTACGACATCCCCAAGGGCACGTCCGTGTTCGTCAACGTGTGGGCGATCTGCAGGGACCCCGGGTACTGGGAGGACGCCGAGGAGTTCA
This sequence comes from Chrysopogon serrulatus, assembly GCA_015844335.1. NCBI lineage: Eukaryota > Viridiplantae > Streptophyta > Magnoliopsida > Poales > Poaceae > Chrysopogon > Chrysopogon serrulatus. Next base: position 322,711 of record JADLZL010002207.1, read on the forward strand.
AGCCGGAGCGGTTCGAGGAGAAGAACAAGCACATGGACTACAAGGGGACGAGCTACGAGTTCCTCCCCTTCGGCTCCGGCCGCCGGATGTGCCCCGGCGCCAACCTTGGGCTGGCCAACATGGAGCTCGCGCTGGCCAGTCTTCTCTACCACTTCGATTGGAAGCTGCCCAGCGGAATGGAGCCCAAGGACGTCGATGTCTGGGAGGCTTCAGGACTGATCGCCAAGAAGAATACGGGGCTTATTCTGCAATCGATTGTCCGCTTTGCTCCAGCTGCTAGCGCGTAAAAATAAAAATAAAAATGCATGCTGCGCCCAACATTATATACATTATGATGATATGATGTGTATGTATGACTGTATGTATGTCGGTCACCGCACGAACAATCAATGGCTCATTGTGATTGCATACGTGCTTTAGTGACAAGATAATAAGACAGATTGCATATAAAGTGTGGCTAGCTATATATGGAAGCTCCACTTATTTGAATCAGTTTTTGGTGCGGACTTAGCCAAAGCTTTTATGGAAAGAACTGAAATGGCAGAGATTAAATATATTCTACAACCATTTTATTTCTAACAGAGTCCCGCAGCAAAGATAGGAGGGGTTACACTAATGATACATTTAGTTCAAAACATCTCAATCAAATCTGAAGGAAAAAGACTTTCCACCAAAAAGGTTATAAGCAAATTTGACTGATGCGGAGTCAGACCGAAAGGACTGGACAGAAAGTTCCAATCTCCTTACAACTAAAAAGAACAAAAAGGATACTCCTTCCTCCTTCGTGCGTAAAAACCATCGACAGGCCTCCCTCTCCGGATCCTTGTGATACCAGGCCTCCCGCAAATCACGTCGTAGGTCACGCGGCCACCAAAAAAAAAGGAAATTACGTGATTATATTTCCTGTCCCGTGCATGCCTCCCATATCCTCCCGTGATAAATCCCGCAAATATACAATCCTCCACCATCTCCTCCCGTGTGTGGGCAACCAGCGCCGATCTCCACCTCCACGAGCGCCGATCTGCACGCTGCACCTCGACAACAATCTTCACCAGCGCCGATCTCCACGGCCACGCCACCAGCACCACACCCACCTCCACCAGCGTCGATCTCCACGGCCACGCCACCAGCACCAAGGCCGGCTGCCTCCGGCACCACGGTCGGCCGCCTCCGGCAGCAGGACGGCAAGGCAGTACGTTGAGGGATGAATCCGGCAACCAGTAGAGTGAACGCCGCCACACCGAGCCTTCGTAGCCGCCCAGCCCACCAGTAGAACGGCCAGGCAGCACGTCGAGGGAACGCCCGAAGAAGAGGTCCGCACCATGTGCCGCCGTCGTCCTCATTGTCCAGGTCCGACCTCACGTCCTCCTGCTCTGTCCTCACCCGTCTTGCGACTGGATACCGCGCCGCCATCTCTGGTTGCCTGCCCTTCTTCCTGTGCTTCTGCCGAGTCCGCCGTAGGTTAACGCCGCCGTGCACTAGGCGGCGCCGCCGCTCCGAACCCTAGACGTAACCCTAAAGCTCAACGGTGCCACAGTCCTCTGTTGCAGCAATCGCGTGCGGGCCGTGTCGTCGCCGGAGAAGGCCGCCATAAGATCCGCGACCTACCTGCGGGAGACCGCCGCGTGTGCCGGTGCCGCCGCCGTGCAGGGCTCCTCCGCTCCCGAAACCTAGACCTAATCCTAGACCTCTGTTGTGCCACAACAGTCACGTGCAGGCCCGCACGGCGTGGTACTGAATCTACATACAGGGGCAACCATGCAAGCAGCACGTACCATACAAGCAGAACAGTACCATGCAACAATGCATTCTTTTGTGTTCTGTGAAGCAAGGGTTAGCGATTTCTTTTTTGTGGGAGCAACAAAAATTTTTATCATTTCAGAACCTATATATATGTATGCACTTACAACCGTAAAGCCTTGTTAAATATATGAGCAGCTTATCATAAAATTAAATCCATCATGTTTTTATATTTGCTTTTTTATTCTACTGATTCTAATTTCCATCATGTCAGGGTTTGTAAACCTATAAAACTAAATTGTTTCAGCCCCGCGGTCTGATACACTATTCAGCTTCCTGAAGTATTCTGGAAAGAGCTTGATCAAGTGAAGCAGCTGTAAGTGTGGACATTCTATCATCTAAATAAGTCTATACTATTGTTTTGCTTGGCAGCTTAGCTTCGCCATCACATTCAGGGGTCTATGAGTCCCTTAACTCAATCTGCTTGTAGTCGTTTGGGTAGAAACAAACAAGGCGGAGGAGCATTGTGAATTATTATATACGATGGCTAGCATCGGAAAATAAAAAGTTTGTAAATGTAGTTGGATTCCAAGAGACCTATGGAGTTGTTACCATGAAGTGAGGACAAGCCTGACTTTTTCTGTACTTTTAGTGTGGGCTCTGCTTATTTGTCAAGGTATAATGGCCTAAAGTGTGACACTAGCTCACGTGCCAATTATATTAATCTAAGCATGCAGTTGCGGTTCTGTGTGCTTTGATCTGAATGGGTTCTTAAAGCTTGCTGCATATAGTTTTCAGAATTTTGGGTATGGCTGATCATTGTTAATTGACAGTACTTCTCAAGGGAGGTGGGATGTGAGGAAACTTAGCTTGCTGAATATAGTTTTCAGAAGTGCCTAGGCATGAATGTTTCTGTTGCTTTGATAGCTAGATCATGTAGAACTGTTACTGTTCAGGACCCTAACTGATATTGTCGTATGTTTCTGACCCCTTTCTGCTGCCTGCAATTTGTAGTGTCAGAAAGTGTTCAGGCCATATGTCCATTTTGTGAAAAATTGAATCTCATGGCTGCTTGATCTAATGTTGTGCTGATAACCTAATTAAAATTAATTGGATGCTTAAAAAGAAAAAAAGAGGATATGCATATCTTTTGAAGGCTAAGTTAGAGTCGAGAAAGAAGGCCCATTAGTAATAAACTGCCTCAAGATTATCTGAAATACAGGCAGTTCATTTATTGCTAACTAATTTCAACAATTGGCCTGCATTGCCATTCTCTGAATAGTTACCAATTTGTTTTTTTTGTGTCCTAAACTGAGGGAGCAACAATTTTTACCAGGTAAAACTCATGGCAACAGAGGAAGTTAAGTTCACGATCTGAGCACCTAAATATTTGAACCCTATCAACAATTAATAGTCAATTGTCAACCAGTATATGTGGAGAGTTCCTTATGCAGGAAATAGTAGTGCTATTCTAAATTCAAAACTTTGCTTTTATGTAACTGTGATTTGGGTTCATTCCTTAATTAGAGATTGGTCCTTTTTATATATAACTGTGATTTGGGTTCATTCCTTCATTAGAGATATTGTTTCACTGTCTATCAAAACAAAAGTCTATACTCTGCAACTGAAGAATGTATCTTATTTTATTTCTAATCTTCTTACAAATGTGACAGGTATTGTTGATGGACACGCCAAGTTCAAACGGTGATCGGGTACCTTTAGGAGACCTTACAAATACAACGTATGGAGGTATAAAAACTTTGACAACATCTTGTCATATTATATATGCATGTGTTCGCAACTCCTCACCAATTTTTTTTTGAAGGGAATCATACCCTTCCAGGGTTGGTGCCACTAGGTTGGGATCATAATGAGGAGAAGAGGCAGAGGGAGAGACAACAGTTTGCAACTTTGTCTGATGAAACAGATGAGAATAGTGATTGCCTCCATAGGCAATCAACCTTTAGTAATGGCGTGCAACAATTAGCAGGTTGCTTTATGTAGCTAATCAAAGTATTTATTGGTGCTAGAGAGCAATTATCATGTTGGCATAGTTTGCTTATTGTATGATTAAATTTGTATTTATGGTTATTTATTTGTATTTGTATTTATGGTTATTTATTTGTAGATGGTCCGCTGCCCTTAAACAACATTGGAGGAACTGGTGCTGTGGATGACGTTAATATTGAGGAAGATATCATTACTGTTCATGAAACTGGTACATCTAAGTTTCCAATGCTGTGTATTCTGGTGTTGTGGATGACATTGACATTGATAAAGTGACATTCCATGATATATACATTTTGGAATTGTACCAGGTCCCATGAACCAGCGCGTCAAGTGTCCAAAAGAGCGTAAGCGTGATCGTGAAAAAGCACGAATTGCTGCAATGTCTTCTGAACAAAGGGTGCTACTGAATAAGAGACGACGTGAGCTGCATGCAATCAAAAAGGCAACAACAAATTCTGAAAATGTGCTACAAATGACTCCAATGGAGACTGACCAGTCAATAGGTATGCTCATGAGATGGGTACAACAACTATATAGAATCGTGCATTCCTTTTTAATTACAAAAAGAGTCTGAACACCATCATAGCTGACATTTTATTTTGATCATAGATATGAATTATTGTGTGACCTTCAGCGATTACACGTTGAGAACATACTTTCTTATTATAATATAGGTGCTGCAAATGCATCCCCTCCCATCGACAATATTGTCACGTGTCCAAAAGAGCGTAGGCGTGAGCTAGATAGAGCACGAAGGGCAGCAATGTCTCCTGAACAAAAGGCGCTAATAAACAAGAGGCGGCGTGAGTCGTATGCGGCAAAAAAATGCACACAAGAATACTGCAAGAAAACTGCAATTGACTCCACAAGAGAAGATGGTGAAACGAAAAGAGAGCGTCCGTAACTACAAAAGAAGGTGAGAGAACACCGAGCCAACAATTTGCATCGACTCAATAGCCATGGAGAGCCCTCACTTTAGCCCTCAGCTTATTTTCCCTTCACCTCAAACGGCTAAAAGCACCTTCACACGATATGGAAATACCCGGTGCGGGGGCACGCCCGTTTACATCGCACCGACCGTGGTTCAAACTCCAGAAGTGTGTAGCTCTGAATTGGCTGGGGTACAGACCATACATAGGCATCGAGTGCCCAATGGAGAGAGAAATTCCCTTTTATCCCGTCGCAATCGGGCTTTTGAAGCAAACATTGGAAGAAGTGCTAGAGGGTATGCCGATGGAAGGTGCAATGATGAGAACGAACCAACTCAGCCAAGTGTAGTTTACAACGGTAATTAGCCTTGCTCGCTAAATATTAACAGCACTTTTCACCTTCACTCTACTATTCTGATAACTCATGCCTTTTCTTACTTCAGATTTAGATGGCGTCACACAGGAAACTCCAGTGCCACCACCTAATAAATGCACGGGCACACAGACGCAACCGTCTGTCGTTGATTGTACCTCTTCGATGCCTTCCAACGATGCACAAGCTCATACATGGGACTCTATGGTCGAGGATGGTATTTTCCATAAAATTTATCTTATTTTTGTTTTTTGTATGCCATTATGTTTTTCTCATCATATATGTTCTTGTGTTGCATAGATGGTGATGAGGACGTCATATTCGAGGAGGATGAGGAAGAGGATGAGGCATACTTTTTCGCCGGACAAGGTACATAGTGTAATAGTAAAGACATAATTTCACAAATAAGTGAATATATATATATACCATGACATGTCAACCTTTTGCCAGAAGATGAGGAGGAGGGAACCGATGTCGAGCTCGATGTCAATACGGGTGACCAAGATAACAATGAGCCCGATGTCCCGGATCCGCATGCGATGGGGTTTATGCTAATGTCCCGTCCGAGTCACACGTGCTATCGCCGGTGCCGAACGTGAGCACCGCAACGCAAAAGAAATTTGAAGGTGAACCACCGGATTACATTGCCGGGGTGGAAAGATTCATCTTACGTAACCCGATACACCACCGAGAACTCATGAGGTTGTGGTCAAGCTCGGATGTCGATGCTAGGCACTTTCGTGCAAACATCGATACTTCAACGGCCACTTCTCTTTTACTTCCTTGTATGCGCCACCTAGATCGTATGACCACTAACATCTTGGCGTGGTATCTATACGTTTCGTGCACATGGCGATTTACCATAACATCCGATCATTTGGTAAAGAGGATGGTGTTGAAAAAAGACACCTCGAGCTTTATTTTTTATGACGACGATCCCTCCCTCGAGCATCGTATGAGAAAGTGCCGTGAGCAATGCTTGAGAAAAGATAGAGAAGTTATAGAGCAATTGGTAAATATATTTAAAGGGAATCCCTACTCTCAGCAGTTAAGGAGTATGGGACATGTTGAGAACCTCGAGGATTTCCATATTGAGTTGAACCTTGACCAACGGCTCGACCAGAGAAGATATAACGCGCCACCGGCATCAGAGGTGGCCGCAGATCTGGGGTCGGGGGAGTGAGCGTCTAGGCCGGTTTCAGCATAGTGTAGTCTTTGCAAAGGGAAGGATCGGTCTATACATGGTATCCGCTCATATAATGCGTGCTATGACCTTTGTCATACCCGCTATTCGCACCAAAGGGCGAGCTTGGGTGGCACAATGAGATTCCAAAAGTGGGTGTGACTAAGGCTCAAGTTGATCGAGCTCGAGAAATTCGCAAAAAGCGTGCTGAGAAGCGTGGCGATGATGATGGAGATAACGGCGATGATGATGGAGGTAACTTGAGATATTTTTAATAATAGTACAATATAAAATCTTTCCTACCTATTCTCATGATACTGATTCTCTGGTGTCACCATGCAGAACCTCTTGGGAATATATGTGTCTCCGTGCGTGAATACTACTGCTATAAGTTCCAGATGCGGCCAGGGATATTTAACCCAATTCTATTTGGCAAGCGTCTGTTCCAGCAGTTTGCCGTGGACACCTACATCAAGATTGAGAGCTCACGTTTAGACTACATCAGAAATAATCAGGATACGTTGAGGGCTGACCTATACCAAGGCCTAATGGATAGTTTGCATTCGGGTGAAGGATCTGCCGAGAATGTCGGAAGGCGTACTGTGTTGTCTTCGTCATTCATTGGAGGGCCTCGTGACATGAGGCGCCGGTACATGGATGCTATGGCTCTCGTGCGAAAGTATGGTAAACCTGATATCTTCCTCACAATGACGTGCAACCCTAACTGGGATGAGATTAAGAATGAACTTTACCCAGGCCAAGCACCACAGGACCGTCCAGATCTCGTCACGCGAGTCTTCAGAGCAAAATTAGAGGCGATGAGGACAATGTTGATGGAGAAAGATATACTTGGCAAGGTGAAGGCATATGTATATGTAGTGGAGTTCCAGAAGAGGGGATTGCCGCATGCACACTTCTTGCTGATAATGGAACGGAAGTACAAGCTCACATGTCCAGAGCAATATGATAGGATTATCAGTGCAGAGCTGCCAAACAAGAAGAAGTACCCTGAGCTCTACAAGATGGTCACCAAACATATGATGCATGGTCCCTGTGGACATCTTAATCCATCTTGTCCGTGCACGGCTGGTCGCCCTTCATGCAAGAACCGTTACCCGCGCTCTTTCTGTGATTCAACATCACAGGGAAAGGATTCATACCCCATCTATCGGCGACGCAATGATGGACGCATGGAGAAAATTAGAGGCCATTACCTCGACAATCAATGGGTCGTGCCTTACAACCCTTGCCTGCTACGTACCTTCAACTGCCATATAAATGTTGAGGCCTGTGGTAGCATTAAATCAGTAAAGTATCTATTCAAATACATATACAAGGGACATGACAGGGCCTCTGTGGTGATGAGGGAGTCTGATAATGCAGATAAGGAAGGAAAAATTGATGAGATCAAGCAGTATAGAGATGCTCGGTGGGTGACACCTCCAGAAGCGTTGTGGAGGATTTATGGCTTTGATTTGAGCAAGAACCATCCACCAGTACAGCAGCTACAACTTCACCTCCCCAACATGCACATGGTGTCATTTCATAAGCGGGATAAGGTTGAACGGATCATTAAAAAGCCAGGTGTAGAAGAGTCAATGCCGACACCTACTTTGATGCAAATAGGGCGTATCCGTAAGCCCGTGAAATCTTGTATCGGGACTTCGGAGCATTTTACTGGCAGTCTAATGGTAAATTCTCGGTAAAAAAAAAAAAAACTCTATTTTTCAAGTTGGCGAGTCATCTCGGCTCATCTGGCCGAGGGAGAACGCTACTTTCTTCGTGTTCTCTTAAACAATGTTCTTTGGTGCTACCTCATACGAGGAACCGAGGGACTGTTGATGGTGTGCTCCTACCTTCATTCCGTGAAGTCTGCGAGAAAGGAGGGGTCTAATTGAAGAAGACAATACACTAGATGAATGTCTAACCGAAGCTACTTTCTTTGAGATGCCTTCTTCTCTACGCCCGGCTTTTTGCAACTATATTGGTATTCTGCGAGCCACATGATGTGATGGGGCTATGGAAAAAAACACTATGATGCAATGTCGAGGAGGACTACAATCGCAATAGTCCATCACTTTGGATCTGGTGCGCCAGATGGTTTTGATAGATATTGAAAACATCTTTGCAGTCTATGGGGAAGGACATAAGGTCATTTCCTCTTCCAGATATTGATGATACATATGATAGTAGCAGTCATATTCCTCGTGAGATATTTGAGGAAGCTAGCATTGAACGAGAATCTCCGAAGATGTGCTATTGTGTGACTCACTCAATACCGAGCAAAGGTGCGCCTATGATGAGATCATGGTGGGCTGTCTCCAAACAAACAAGGTGGGCTCTTCTTTGTGGATGGACCTGGAGGGGGACAGAAAGACCTTTTTATATACAGCACTTCTCGCAAAACTACGTAGCCAAGATAAGATTGCCGTGGCAACAGACTACATCCGAGTCGCAGGCGTCCATAATGCCAGTGGGAGGACGGCCCACTCGCGTTTTAAGATACCTCTTACTCTTCAAGAGGGCGGTTGTTGTAGCTTCACGAAACAGAGTGGTACTGCCAAGCTGCTACAGCAAGCAGCTCTTATAATTTGGGACGAGGCATCTATGACAAAGAGACAAAATGTGGAAGCACTAGACAACAGTCTACGAGATATAACAGGCCGGTCAAACCTGCCTTTTGGTGGAAAGACAGTTGTCCTTGGTGGTGATTTTAGACAAGTCCTCCCTGTTGTGCGGAAAGGATCTAGGGCCCAAGTAGTCGATGCTTCTCTCCGAAGGTCGTATCTTTGGGAATCCATGCGCCAGCTAAAGCTTGTCCACAACATGAGGGCTCAGAGTGACCCATGGTTTTGCAGTGACACATTGCGCATTGGTTGTGGAACGGAAGAGGTTAATGAAGATGGTGATGTACGCATTCCAGACGAGATATGTGTCCCATACTCTGGTGATGCCGATAAAGATCTTCATACATTGATAGACACCATCTTTCCAGATCTAAATGCAAACATGGCGGACAAAGACTACATTACCACCAGAGCTATTTTGTCTACACGTAACGATTGGGTGGACATGATCAATATGAAGATGATTGATATGTTCCAGGGCGGTGAGACCGTGTATCACAGTTTTGACTCTGCAGTAGATGATCCACATAACTACTATCCATCAGAGTTCCTTAACACTTTGACTCCCAACGGACTGCCTCCACACGTCTTAAAGCTAAAGCTCGGGTGTCCTGTCATATTACTTAGGAATATTGATCCTGCCAATGGTCTATGCAACGGTACAAGACTGGTGGTGCGGGGGTTTCAGAGAGAAATACAATTGACGCAGAAATTGTGGTGGGGCAGCATCTTTGGGAAGCGGGTATTTCTTCCTCGAAACCATTATTATGCCCGTCGATGATGAGATGTTTCCGTTCCAGTTTAAGAGGAAGCAATTTCCTATCAGGCTGAGCTTTGCCATGACGGTCAACAAGTCACAGGGCCAAACCATCCCGAACGTGGGTGTGTACTTGCCCGCACCGGTGTTTTCTCATGGACAGTTGTACGTTGCGATGTCTAGAGCCACGTCAAGAGCTAAGATTAAGATCCTTGCCCTCCCCCCTGATGTGGAATCACAGGAGGAGGAGGCCAAAAAGATACAGAGAAAAAATGCTAAAAAAAATGTCGAGGGGAAAACGTTTCAGAACATATCAAATAGAAGAGCTAAGAGTAAGAAGACCCCAATAGTGAATGGAACTTTCACGAAGAATATCGTATATATAAAGAGGTTCTAACACCATAGATAAGGTATTATAGCATCACTAAAGCGTACAATATATTTTTTTCCTTTTACTTGTAGAGATTCATACAAATATAATTTCACTAACATCAATTTTTTTGTTCCCAGGTATTTTTTAAATGGATTATTATTGGGCTTCTTTGGATAGATGTTGTATACGCACTACGTACCAACTAGATAATTATTGTTTTGTGTCACAAAGCATTCTGTGGAAAATATTTTGTAGTTGGAATGTAATTTTAATATTATTTATGGTCTTATCATGTGAGATCTGTATCTTATAAATAATATTCGATAGCGAAAAAAGTGGTATATGACTACACTTCTGGAATCTTTAATTAAAAATGCCATTCAATGATTAAATTCAAAAGTTTAAACAAAAAATAAAAACACCGTTATGGTCTCCTATTTGTAATCAGGCACATGACTTACAAGGTGACGTTCCTTTGGGCATTTGGGGATAATTCATTGATTTTCTTTCTAAAAAATATAACACTGATCCATTTTTTTTTTGTTTATAGGTCTACGCAATCGTCTGCTTGATGATGGATCCTTTCGTGCCCGTGCGTTACAATTTGCCCATGGCACCGTGATGCGCCTCATCGAGAATCCATGATGCCTACGCGCCAATTTATATAAATAAATTTAAGTAGTGTTGAGATTGTTTATGTGGTTTTGTCATGCACTTTAAATATATCTTTGCTATCCTTCGGCACTGGTTCAACTCCATCCGATTTATATTAGCGTCTATCAGACATGGTTAATATTGCGTGCCTTGAAAAATCTGTTATAAATATATATAAATATCCCGACACCATCAGCAATCTCTACAAATAATTAAAGCATATGTATTATTATTGGAATCAATGGTGACTCTGAGTTAGTTATCTCTCCAGTCCGTCTCGATTTGTCAACGATGCGGAGCTATGGAGAAAAGCAAGGAAGCCTAATTTATTTATTTGTTGCTGTGTGTGACATACTGATAGGATTTGGGACGAAAAAATTGAAGCTCGTTAGCTCGCTAGGCTCGTGGGCTGGCTACGCTCAGCTCGATTCGGCTCGTTATGATAACGAGTCGAGCCAAACAAGATTTTAGCTCGTTAGCTATAACGAGCCAAATCGAAAGCTAGCTCGTGAGCATTTCATGAGACAAATGAGTCATGTTTTAAAAAAAAATGATAAAATTTATATTAGTTTTGTATTAGTTTGTGTCTTTTACTTTACAAGTAATCGATGATTGACCCATTCCCCATAAATGTTAGATTATTTATTATTTTATTTTTAATCCATATACGGACACTCATGGACCGCATTATACCTGCTATAGAGTATGGACCATGAAAATAGTGTGATATTATAATATATTATTGTATATGATATAAATTAGCATATATTATTTTTTTATTCAATTTAAAATTATTTGATGTATTACTTTTATATTACCACTATTCTTAAACTTTAGATAAATGATAATATTATATTTTAAATATTTTTTATAACTGGCTCATGAGCCTAACGAGCTAGCTCGAGCTTTTAAACGAGCCGAGACAAGCTAGCTTTCTAGCTCGTTAAGATAACGAGTCGAGCCGAAGCTAGCTCGTTATCTTATCGAGCCGTAACGAGCCGAGTCGAGCCAAGTCGAGCTGGTTCGTTATCCAGCCCTACATACTGACATACGATCATTTATTTGAATTGATTTGTTGCCATTTGCACGGGTGATAGATGGGGCAGGTGTACATAAGCATGATTTTCGTGATTGAAAGGAGATGTAAGATGTGGCAAATTGTGTCTCTTTTTGCTGCGCACATGCAAGAAAGGAAGGATAAAAAAGAGAAATAAGGTAGACAATCGTTTTAGCCATGCATGCATGCATGATTAATTGATTTGCACGATCGTTCTCATGATTTCAGACTGCCTCCTTGGCCATGATTTTAGCTTGTTTCCTATTTCCTATTTGCATGCATGGGGAAGTGTACGCGAGAGATAAAGATGGGTGCCCCCCCGTGCGTTGATTAGTCCTGTCTTCCATTCCATACTACAACTCATAAAACAGAAGCAGCTAGGAGCGGCTGGCCGCCATGGTGCTAACGAGGCGCATGGTGGCGCGCCGGACGCAACAGATGGTTCTCCCGTATGACATGATCGTCGAGATCGCCAAGCTTGTCGCCGCGACCTCACCGCACCCGATGCAGGACCTCTGCAACTTCCGTGACACGTACGTATTAGCGGTCCACCCCTATAGCGAGTGTCATTACTCCTACAATTTTAATTTGCCTACCTGTACCATACGTGTGTCTTGCAGTTGCCGGGCCATGCGCACGGCGTGCATGGAGCGCGTCGTCGCAAGCAACGTCGCGTTGGAACGCGAGGAATCTATGAAGTGGGAGCAGCCCAACCGCTACCTTGCCCTCGTCGATAACCTGGCTGCTGCCGGCAACCCAGAGGCCTGCTTCCTGCTCGGTGTTAAGCGGGTCTTCACACAAGGGCTGAGAGACTCCATTGGCACCGCCTACCTCAGACGGGCGGCCGCTGCTAACCACAAGTTGGCGGCCTATGTGCTCAGCGTCCTACACTACGGGAACAAGGAGGCCGAGCAGTACATCAGGCAGATGGAAGGCGAGGTAGAGGGTGACGGCCATAATAGGTGCAAGCCGCATGCCAACAGGCTCAACAGCGAGTATGTGAGGTGCCGCGAGCAAGCTGTCCACGCAATCCGAGAGGTGATATGGAGGAAGGACAAAATGATGGAGCTGGTGCCGGCGTCGCTTCCGGTGGCAAGTTGCAAGGGCAACGGCTGTGGCGTGCCAGAACGATGGAGCGGACTCTGCGCTGTCTTTTGTAGCAATGGCTGTAGGATTAGGCACGAGCAATCAGAGTTCTTCTCCCGAGTCTCGTCATTTCTGAACTGAGTATCTTGTAATCCTAAAAACATTAGGCACGACTACCGTACCTAACAAATTGGATTTTTATATCTTTCCACGTTAATATGTTTATTTTTATATAAGTTTCTATATTTTTAATTCAAAATATTATTATCTGGATTACCTCTTTGAACTTTCAATTCATTTAGATATCCTGACACTTTATTGGGTGGTACAGTACCAACATATCGTACCCATTAAAAAGTTTAAGTTTGTCCAAATATAAATTATTGCTTACATATTTATGTCTTCAGAAGATCAATTCATTACCAATAAAATATTTCATGATGGGTTTAATAAAATTTTAATTGTATCATATGTGTTAGTATCAAGACCTATGAACTAGACAATTCTCGAAAGTGAAATAGGTGTGACACACATGGTTAAGCAAATGCATCTCCAAGAATTTCTAAAACCTACATCTAATAATATACATATCTGCTGGTGACATTAAAAAGACTGGAATATACATATTAGATATTTTGCCCCGTATCAAATTCTAAAGTTAAATAGATTATAACATGCCATGGCTCAACACTGTTGCCCTGTATTATTAACGCACAAGCATTTGAATTCATCATAACATTGAAAAGAAAAATTATAATTGAAAATTAAAGTATTTGACCAACATGCAAAGAAGATTATTACAGACTCCGACTCTGAAAAATGAAGCTGCAGGCATCAAGCATATTTATTCATTCAATCTTCACAACTGGTTCAGACGAGGATGCTTCATCATCATTGTGAAAGCAGCAACGGCGGACGGATTTACAGTAATTTGCGATGACATGGGCGATTGTGAACGGACGTACGAAACCTTCTAATATGGAACCATAAGCTCCATCAAACTCAAGGACCGCGTTGTCAGCAACTCTAACAATGGTCGTGTCCACAGTGCTATATCTGTAGCTGCCTCCAATTGTATCCACCAGAAAGTAGACATAGCCACCATGGATGGATGGGAACTTGTCAGCATTGATCGAGAGGCACTTGATATGACTAACGAAAAGGGCACGCCTACCGATGCTATAGATAGGCTCAAGCACCCTAGCATCCATGTTCACCCTACGAACCAGTGGTTGTTCGTCAGTGGGATCGCCCGTTGGTTTGGTCACGAGCAGCAGATCTCCCGCGGACTCCACGAGATAATATCTGCCACTCAGCCATGCTCGGTCACCTATGTCAGCAGATGTATCAAGGATAGGAGAGATGGCAGCCATGGAGATGTCCATTGCAGAGCGGCACCTTGGTTCCCCGGTGGCAGCGTCGGCGACGAGGACAGTGGACAAGTAGATGGTTCCGTACCGATCGGTAGCGTGCAAGTTGCCGCCGAAGGACGTCATGCATGTGGGCTTGTTAGGGTAGTCCAACGAGAAGCACTTGAAGCTATCCATGCTTTGATCCGCGCACATGATCTCGCCGGTGGTTTCGATGGAGATGAAGACCATCAACATCGGCTTCGTTGTGATAGCAACCGCCATCACCCGTGCACAGGGTACACTCACCTTAAAATGAGCAATGGATCCTGTGAACGGGTTCAGAACGCGAGCCCGATGGGGCGCTGCTGGCTCCCCAATTAGGATGACGCCGCCACTCGTCGCGCCGATGAAGAGATGATGTTGCAGGAGTGGGATCTTCTTGAGGAGGAACCGGCCGGTATCGATGTTGACGAGCGTGATGAGGTCATCGAGCCGATCGATCAACGCCCACTTGGTTGGAATGAAGCGGGCGGCTGGATCGGTGTCGTCGCCCGCCGTCACCGACGGGTCGTGTTTGGTGGCAGAGCGCCAGTCATGGCAGACTGCACGAAACGCCATGTAGTGGTCGATGTCGTTGTTGACCAGCAAACAGTCCCCCACACTACGGACTTGGTCGAATGGAAGCGACGCCCAGTTCATGCAAGCGCTCTTTCGGGTGGACAGTGTGGATTGCATGGTGGTCTCTCTGAGTTTGTTTGCTGGTACTCGTGTGGCTACTTTGGCTTCGGCTTGGTGGAAATTATATATTGTTAACTCCTTCCATAATATATCTTGGAATGCTAACGGAATATAGCCTTCCATAATATTTTATTTTACTATATTATAAGAAGGAACGACGCAGAGTTAGCATGCTAAAGAAGGAAAAAATCATTCTCTCGGGCAGCAGTAGGAAAGTGACGTGAATCACGTCCCAATCCATCAGCCCTGAGCCTCACGATTCAGTCGCTACCTGCCCCCTACGATCCTCCTTCCATAATCATGCCCTTCCATAATATTTTTTGGAATGCTAACGGAAATATAGCCTTCCATAATATTTTATTTTACTATATATTACAAGAAGGAACGACGTGGAGTTACCATGCTAATAAAGAAACAAAAAAGCATTCTCTCGGGCAGCAGTAGGAAAGTGACGTGAATCACGTCCAATCCTCACGATTCAGCCGCTAACTGCACCCTGCGATCCTTGAATAAAGCCGCCGCCCCCAGACCACGCGTTCATCCTCTCGTCACCACCATCGTACGTCCATTGCTGCTAGCTCTCTTCAGCCTCTCGTGAGTCGTGACCACCATTGTCCATTGCTGCTGCTAGCAGACAGGGCACGGCCGGTGTCACATAGGCTATATAGTGGACAGCTGCCTGCGGACAGGGCACGACCGACGGCCAGCTGCCGCCCCAGACCACGGCCGGCACACGCCACAGGAAGGGAAGAAGGAAAGAGTCGCTCCATCCGCAGGGGAGCTGCCCCATCGCGCCGACGCCTCAACGCCGGTGCCGGACACGGCATACGCGCTGCCTCCGCCGGACAGACGTGCTGGTGCCTAGACGGGACGCCGCCTCTCGTGCTGCTGTTGAGTGCCAGGAGCTTGTGTCTTCGTCAGTCCCTTCACCGTCAGGCCCTTCGCCGTCGGGGCCTTCACCGACAACGCGCGTCGAACAGGTATGCCCACTGCTCCACCCTTCACCAGTCCTACCCCACGTACTCCTCGCGTGCCGAAGTCCCGTGTTTCGCCATCACCAGAAGCCTCGCCCTTCCCATGGAGCCAGAGTCACGCGCAGCGTTTGGGGGCCGTGCTTGGGGCTCGGTGAGGACGACCGCCATATGGGGGCATATAATATTTCTCATGTTTTTGCTATTGTCGGAATTGCTACAGGAGACGCGCGCCCTGCACTACAGTGAACGCCCGAAGAGCAGGTCCTCACCACGTGTCTCTGTTGCCGCGTCGTCGTCATCGTCTAGGTCCGATCTCTCCTCCTCTTGGGTTATGAACTTCCATTTCTGTCCATTATCGACAGTTCTGAACTTTTAGATTTGGCCCTTGTCAGATATCTATATGTGTATAGTTCTTCCATAGTTTTAGTAGTCTGGCATTCATGTGTAGAAAATTCATTCGTTGAAGCATAAGCAAGAACGTGCTAGCATAGGTTTAGTAATCTTCATTGGCATGATCTTTCATCTCTTGTGTCTGCATCAGCTGAGCAGCAATTCATTTTTTTAGAGAGAACAACAGCAGTTCATTTTTTTTGAGAGAGAGAACAACAGCAGTACATTTTCGTATTAGTGATTGTATAGTTTCATTAAACTGTATAATAAAATCTCATATCAGACCAAACTTTATTTCCTCTGAATCAGTAAATACATTTCCAAATGTGATTTTGCAAGAAAAATACTTTATTGGCAGGAATTTATTTATGTATATATCACCATGCATGATCTTTCATCTCTTTTGTCTGCGTCAGATGAGCAGCATCTATTTGTTGTGGATTTAGGTTATTAATTTGCATGCCAACAGGGAGATAGGACCTGCATAAATATCGTGGATAAAATTAACCATTTTTTATCATTAATTAGCCATTTAGATAGTACGGAGACATGTATAGTAGCTAATAAGCATGCATTCCTATTTTTATGGTAATTAGATGTTGTTAAACTCAATATAGTACTCTATCTATTATCTACGTACATGGATGCATGCTTGTGCTAAAAGTAGTGATTTTTCTATCCATGTTATAGTGGTAGCATTCAGCAACAGTAGCATGCATCCAGAAAATATGATATTGTGTTTGTTTGCCTCTCATATTATTAACATTTTAGCATGACATTTTTTAACGAATCTTGATTATCTGCCTCTCATATGATATTTGTTTTCCTTCCACCTATATGCAAAAGAACATAACATGATTACCTTGCATCCATGTGAAACAATATTGCATGCAACACCAAGCTACTACTTAAGAACTGGCAGTTTATATTATCCTCTGGGATCTTAACTTTATGTTCTCTATTTAGTGTGTGCAGGAAATTATGGAAGAACAGGTCCCCACTAGCCAAAGTAATAATAGGGATTCAGAGGAGGCAGACTTAGTACTAGAGGGTTCCATAGATGGTGACATCGATACAACTAACATAGAGCACAAAGATGGCAGTGACCATGACGATCAGGCAAAGGAGAAGCTCATGCTAGAGAGGTAAAATAGGAATTTGTTTTCGCCTCCTTGCGTTTAGAATTTACTATCGTAAAAAGACTTGAACAACATTTGGCACCCATGTTTTTGCAATATACAGTGTTGAGGTAGCCAACCGCGATGACACGGGCCATGCAAACTATACAGTTGACGATAGCACCATGGAAGGCGTTGCTAAGGATGGCACTAATGTGACACAGGTTAATGGATTGATTGAGGGTTCAATGCATAACAAACCCAAGAAATCAGCATCAGCTCGCATCATGCCACAAGGTAGGGTACTTATATATGCTATTCATGTGTTATCTATTTTTTAAAAACAATTAATATGCAAAAAGTAATTAATTCAATAGGATTAATCTATAAGTATGTTGTGTTTCACAGATTATATTTGTACCGAATATGATATGGCCATAATTGAATCAGCCAAAAAAATTCCATCTAGACCTGGGAATGAGGGGCTTGTGCTCATCGATGATGTTGCTATTTCGAGATATCACATGGAAAGTCTATTTGATGCAACTGAATTTTTGGCTGACGAGGTAATAGACGCATGTCATAATACCCAATCAAACATATGCAACTTTGGTGTCCTTTCTTTCTAACTGCTCTATGTATGCAGGTCATTGATGCTTATAGTAACTTGCTGAGGGCCCAAGAGGGTTGGATGAAAAGGCCTGGAGGTACAGTCTACATAGTAAGTGCTTGTCTCACTGCAATGATGAAGCGGGATGGAGAAGGGAATCAGATCATTGAAAGACATTACCCGACCCGTGGCACTTCTGAGCAGCCTGCTTTAACGGAAAGAGTGCTAACTTACTTGGACCATGAAATGGTAGCATTTATGCGCCTAACTATATATTGTTCTTTCATTATCAATTTTTTATCCCTAACGAAATATTTCTTATTTGATTGGATAGGTCTTCCTTCCGATAAATGTTAAAACAACACACTGGTACCTCATTTGTTATAAACGCCAAAAAACATGAGGTCCGGTGTTAGACTCTTTAGGCATGATGTTTGGACGCCTTTGACCTAAATGCAGTTGTGGGTATTTTCTATCTAACAGATTTATTTGTGCATTTTATATTCTAGAATGAAGCCTAATTGATTCATACTTCTATGAACAAATAGCGAGTTGGATTACGGAGACAGATAGATTTCGTAATGAAGCTCACGGGCCTGAAAGAGCACAAATGGCCAGATCTCGAGATTCATACGTGGCCGGTTAATGAGATTTTCCGCGAGAAACTATTACAAAAGGATGGGTACGTTGGAAACAAATGACATCGTATAATTGAATTTTGCTTCCCATTGACCTGTCGATCTATAATGTGTGCCTAAACCTCTACTAACGTTGTGTGTAGTGTTTCATGTGGTTTATTCTTAATTACGTTTATGGAGTATTGGACCGGAAACGAATTGTCAGACGAGTTCAATCAGGTAAATCACTATGCTTCTTACCACAAGTCATGAATGTGCAGTAGCTAATTTTTTTAAGTTAAGAACTAATGGTGCCCATACTATCGTGCAGGATGATATGAAAAATTTTAGATTGAAGCTTGCGGCTATCTTGTTATCGTCTGAGTTAAATAAACGGAAGGGATCTCCGTATCTTGATAGCGATGAACAGCTTGGAAGCCCAAGAGATTGTGTTATGATAGATAATCCAAACATAGCTGAAGCGTCCACAAGAAAGAGAAAAAATTTTGAGGAGGTTGAATGCTCGATGGCTCAGAAGAGCACAACACAACACATGGAAACTCAGAACAAAACCTCACAAGTCCATACCAACCAAGAGTCCGAGGAGTTTTGGGCATTTGAGGCCCTCAAAGACATGCCACTTAGCAAGGCAGATATGATCGAGTTACTATGTGACTATGTCATGGCAATTCAGGATGGAGCGACGTTGAAGTAAACTACATGCTTATTTTAATTGCTTTGATAATAATAGTGTGATATCTTATAAATAGATAACTATTGTCTGTGTCTAACGTTTTGCAGGAGGCCTTGGGTTAAAAGTTTTGAGCCCTCCATAATTGCACTAAGTGTTAAGGATCTACAAGAGCTGTTAATGGACGATCGAGGCATGTCTGAGCACTGTTTTAACTTAGGCGTCCGGTTTCAGGCAGCTCGAGAGTCCCGAACACTAACACGCAACGACAATATTATCAAGCATCACATGGACCTGCGTTTTTGTGTAAGCATAGTTTTTTAGCGTAGTATTAACATGCTATATTATATTATCTTATTCATTGTTCTTTCTTCTAATTCTAATTATATAAAAGGCTAAGTTATATTAATCTTGACTACATATCATTCTTCTCCAGAAAATGTGTGATTTAACACGGCACCCAGATTACCGTAAAAAATACAGTACAGAAGAACATGCTGTTGCGATTGACGTATGCGGGGATATGAGATACGAGTTATCACAGTGCAGATACGTAAGTCGTATGCACCTGTTTTTATTACTTATTTCCTGTATATTATATTATTCTATTATAATCACTATCATATTTGCAGTTTTCTTTTTGCCGTGGCTACACCTTGGAAAAAATATATGCTTTATGTTTTTGACCAACAAAACAAGAAAGTTACCATGATTGACCCTAGGCCTGTTGAATCATGGTGTGAAGATACACCCGTGCTTTGATGTATGCCAAGCAAACTCTTGGGTTTAACATACAGTACATGAAAGCGATGAGTAAACATATTAAAATGGAACGAGGATATTTTCAAATGGAAATTCTTCCGTGAAAACAACATTCCGATGACATAGATGGGTAACTAACTCATAGTGATCATCGCTTGCAATTATAACATACATCATTCAAATATTTCTTTATATATTTGACGGTGAACCTTGCCGTAGATACTCGAGTGGATATCTTATTCTGCAGTATATGTCTGCGTGGAATCATCCTAAAGGCGCACATATTTATACGGTGGGTATAACATCATTTGTTTTAAGTTTTTGTGGTAGATTTTTTTAAGATACGCATTGTTAGCCATGTTACGGACACTAATCTATTTTTTACATATATACTAAGGATGGTGTGGAGATGCGACGGAACTTATTTGTGGATTTATTGACGCACTAAAAAAATGGTTATCGGAGATATCTTCCGTTGATGTAAAACATTATCTTAGACGCATCACGAGAAAAGTCTATATCGTAGAGAATATGAGATGTGATACCATTATTATGTGGTGTATAAATTTCACGATATTTGTCTTTACGACTAAATGTCACTCTAACAATGGTATTTAAATTTATGGTTTTGTTATCTTATCGTGCAATCTAGATGTTGTTAGATCAAAAATTGATGTCCCGTAGCAACGCACGGCACGCTTACCTAGTAAAGAATAAGCGATAAAATGAAAAATAGGTTCATGCTTCTCCATGGCAAACAAACATGGTAAAAAAGAAAGCTCAGCACTGCCTATCTGCTAAACAAATGGAACTGGAACACCTGCCGCATCAAATATTCAAATATGCCTCCTAGCGTGCTACATATCACACATACTAGTACAACAACAGTGCAATTCATCAATCGATTGTCTCTCCCTCTACACATGCCTCCTTCACTGCCAGGGGTTCATACCAGGCGGGCTCAAAGCCGGCAGCTTTCCTTGCCTCCGTGTTGAAGGGGGGCTTCAGGGGTCCCCGAAAATACTCTCTTACAACCCCGTGGAAAGTCCTAATCACTGACTCTTCGCCTTTGTCAATACTGTCATCAAGTTTGCACTTTGCAAATCCGTCCTCGACGTGTCCTGTCACCTTAATTTGACCATTAGCATCTTGTGCAATCCTGGATGGCAGTTCATCTTCCACCTGCTGGACCATCTTGTCATCACTGCTAACTCCTTTGGCCAGTATGGATGTAGGTTCATCTTCAGCCTCCTGAACTGTCTGACCATCAGCAGTATCACCCCCAGGCAGTCCAGACAAATGGGCTTCCAGTTGAGGAACTGAATATGAGGTTGGGTGATTACTGCAGGACCCAAGGCACAGGTACCTGAACCATCTAACACCAGCCGCGCAATGTGTTACTTCTTCAGGATAAATAATATCTTCTAGTAGTTTTGCTGTTTGTTCATCCCCACCTGCTCGGAATCTTGATATGGTTGTTGGAAGGACATCTAATCCCCTAGCCTGAATTCCAAATTAACATCCATTAGCCTGAAAACTGCTGATTTCTGAAGTTGAACGGATGTGGGGAAAATCCAGATAAAAAAAAGCTTATTAGTTATTCATGTATATGTGGTTAGTAAGAGCTTATCATGGGTAGTGCAGCTAAATGATATCCTTCATGTAACTCAGATAACTGCAGACCACTTAAAGTTATCACAGTGAGCCTCGTATGCAGCATTTGATGGGCAATAAGCTTAAGAAAACCTTTCTAAGTGTAGCAAAAACAGTTAAAAGCTCTGGAAAGATGTCTTTGTAAGTTTAGAGAAGTAATTGAATTAAAGGATTATTTGTTCCCCTGGAGGATATCTGTTTTCATATCATACTTATGTCCAATTACCATATAAATTATCAAATTGCGTCTTGCATAATTATTTGTCTGTCAGTACAAATAAAGAAGTTGCATTTATGCTATCAAAACCTTGATCTTGAAATTTATTACTAGTATAATGCTGAGTCGATGATTTAATCATTAAGAGATCCCATGGACTGTGGCTACGGTAGCTCTTTTCCTTGCATCAAAATACATAGCAACAAGAGAGCCTACTGATAACTCCACCCTCAACTGCTCTTGCTAATTTCAGGAAACGTTTGAATGGATAGAAAAAATGAAGTAGTCCAACCTTTCTAGTTTGAGAGAACATTCTCCTTCCAAATCTCTCTCTTTTTTATCAGTTTACTTATAAACTCATGGTAGCCTATTCTTAAGGAGATCATCATGGTGGCAGCATGGACAATCTGGACACACCGTAATGGTGTCG
This sequence comes from Chrysopogon serrulatus, assembly GCA_015844335.1. NCBI lineage: Eukaryota > Viridiplantae > Streptophyta > Magnoliopsida > Poales > Poaceae > Chrysopogon > Chrysopogon serrulatus. The sequence goes on from JADLZL010002207.1 coordinate 345,052, forward strand.
GCTTTGACAGCAACAAGGTGGAAGAAATCAAGAAATCCTTCAACGATGAATTGGAGTTGGTTTTTCCTAAGGCCAAGACTTCTAAGAATATCTTCTTAGAACTTGGCTAGCTTCCTCTTAGTTTTTTTCCCTATCTTTTTTGTACGGATTCTTTCTTTTTTTAAACGGTTCTTTTTTTACTATATACGAAATAACATTGACCTCACTCTTATCATGACTAATCTGATTTGGCAAAGAAATGCAGATTAATGTGTTGGGACCAATAGTGCCCGAATTGAATAAACGTATGTCTTGCAAAGGCATTCGCTCCTCACCTCGTGGACGCAGTGCTCGACGGCAAGGCGCGCGAGGAGGCTATGCGATGTGCGCATCGCCGAGTCCCACAGCCCGTCGTGCGCCGGGAGGGCGCCGTAGCGCGAGCCGAGCTCCCTCAGCCGCGCCGAGAGCACGGTGTAGTGCCTCCCCTCGTCCTGCGCGACGCGCGCGAAGTCGTCGAAGAAGCCGCGGGGCATCCGCATCGCCGCGCCGAAGCGGGCGACGATGTCCCAGGAGAGGTCGACGGCCCAGCTCTCGGTGTGCGCCAGCGAGTGGAGCATCGCCAGCCGGCTCTGCGCGCTGCCGCCCTTGCCCAGCTTGGGCATCCGCGAGGGCGGGAGCAGCCGCACCCCGGCGCTCCGGGCGGGGCGGTCGGGCGGCGGGCGCGCGGGGCGGGACGGGTCGTAGGGGAGCGGGATGTCGCCGCGCAGCCACCGCGACGCGGCGAGCTCCCCGAGGCGGGCCTTCTCGTCCGGGTCGGCCGTGGAGAGGATCTCCAGCGCCCAGTCCACCAGCGTCTTGGGAGGTTCCTGGCACCCCGTGTCGCCGCTGGCGGCGACAGGTGCACCGGCGTCGGCCGTAATCTCCATCTGCAGTTAGCTCGCGCGGCACGGAACGCGTCCCGGAGTAGTATCAGGCCGCCGCCGTCGCAGCTTGCCTGCTAGGGTGTGTGCTCTACTCGGACAGGAACGTCTCTTCCTTCCGGAATGGGCCGCCTTTCCCATTTCGGCCTTCTGGGCCGTCAGATGCGGACCGGATTTTCTTCTCTTTTACTCGCTAGATACTATGCGCCTGTTTTCATATTCTCCCATCGTCTTGAAAGAAGTGATTTTGAGAGTTATGTCAAATTTTTTAAATTTTAATTATTTTTTAAAAAATATTTAAATTTATATTATCAAACTAGTATATTTAGATTTACCATAAAATATATTTTTATAATATTTTTAATTTACTTCATAAATATTGTTATTCTTTTATATAAAGTTGATTAAAGTTAAAAAAAGTTTGACCGACACAGTTTTTAGAATACGTTTGTTTGCTTGCACTAGCCTGGCCATTGTGCCCGTGGGCTGCAACACGAGGTGTTTGTTTACCTGGGACGCGTTTTAAACTTCATTGTAGAGTACCTAGACAAAAGATAAGCTATGGTTAGAAAATCATACAAAGTAATTGGTAATGAAGTTTATTATAGTTGAGAAAAATTGTAGAGTACCTATATAGAGCAAAGATAAGCTATGGTTGTCGAATTTACTTTTGTCTTCTAAGATTCTTGGCGGTGCAAGACCAAGGATTGATTGTTATAGCTAGTGTGAATAAATGGGACCATAAATCCTAAAAAGCCTCCTCATATAAGTTTTACGAAAATAAGATGAAGATCTATTGTATTTTGTTTAATCAATTTAATTGACATGTACCAAGAAGTATACAAACAAATGTATTATTCACGTATATACATACATAAAAACAAATAATTTACATTAAGTGAATTCAGCAACTAGCATGCTACCATGACACTGATGCTATGTACAGTCTACTCTTGTACTTGATGAATCTGACTAAGTAACCTTTTTTTAACAAAAAATGCCTTTACATTCGTCACACTGCCTCTTATACATGCACTTTGAATTTGCAAATGTATTACACTACTAATAATTCGGAAGATTAATTGATGAATCCTTTCACTCGTCAGCTGGAGCTCCGCCGCCACCACCGCCTTTGATGAGCCCAAGCGCGGATTCAACAATGCCTGGGAAGCTCTCACGGTGCTTACCAATGCCGACACTGCCGGAGAAGACATGGTAGCCCTCCAGCTCCGATGTGGTATCGGCGACGGACTCGAGCAGCCCCTCCATCCCCACTCCCCTCAGGAGCTCCATGTACCCGCCGCCGGCCGAGCACGTCATCAACCAGATGAGCTGCTGCACAACGAACCGCCGCATCCGGGGGACCTTGACCTCCGGGTACTTGTTCTCCGCCAGGATCGCCGCCAGCCGCTGCACGTACGCGCGCTCCTCCACACCGGCGCCGCGCAGCTCGGCAGCGAACCGCTCGCCGTCGATGAACCTGCAGATCTGCGTCGTCAGGCCGACGCACACCTCCAGGACCTTGTCGCTCTTCGCCATGGTGACGCCCAGTACCACCGGCAGCGCCATGGTCACCACCCGCAGCCGCTCACCGTGCTCCGGGCCCGAGTACGCGCACAGGCTCCGCAGCACCCTCGCCGCGTTCAGGCGGCGGTCGTCGTCGCCGTCCTGCAACGCCGAGACGAGCTGGAGCACGTCGGCTCGCTTGAGTATCTCCGCGCAACCCGTCTCGCTCTCCAGCGCTAGCATCGCCAGCGCCTCGCCGGCGCCATGGCCGAGCTGATCTCCCTCCTCGGCACCGACGAATGTCGAGAGCAGAAGCCTGACCAACCCTCCGGTGCCCATGATCGCTTCCTTCCCGCTGTCTTCCATGGCCAGCCCGGTGAGGACGTCGATGGCCAGCTTCTGCAGCTCCCTGTGCAGCTGCCCGTACCGCAGCACCCCGCGCAGGTTGCTCACCGCGAACACGTTCTCCGCGACGCCCTGCCGGAGCGCCTTCCCCGTGTTGCCCGTCGTGGACACCAGCATCCTCACCACCTCGAGCGCGCGCTTCACGGCGCGCACTTGAGAGTCGGTCGAGTGCTGGTTGCGGAGGAGAATGTTGGACGCCTGCGTGAAATCGATGATCTTGGCGAGCAGGCCGCGCGCGTTGTTGATCTTGCCGCAGTTGTCCTGATCCTTGGCGAGCTTCTTGAGGATGCGTAGTCCCAGCAGGTTGAACGGCAGGTAGTCGTAGCCGTGCACCTCACCGGCAGCGCCGTCCGGCTGTGGGTGCATGCCGGACACGGCGGCGCTCCGCCCTGTGTAGAGCAGGGACATGACGGACTCGATGGCGCCGGGGATGGCGGACAGGCGGAGCGCGTTCTGGCGCTTGCCGGCGAGCTTGGACACGACCTCCGCCGCTGACCGGCGCAGCTCCTCCTCGTCAGGCCGCTTCCAGTTGAGCATCTCGACGAGCCGCTCCACGGACCGGGGGCTGGTGCCGACCTTGCGCAGCGTATCGCCCGGCGAGCCCACCTTCCTGGCGAACTGCTCGAGGATGCGCACGCCGATGAGCTGCTCGTCCAGGAAATCGGACAGGATGAGCTCCTCGGCGAAGGAGACGAGGTCCATCTTGATGCCGTCGAAGATGCTGCCGGTGACGCACCGCGAGTAGGCATCGTAGAAGAAGCGCGTGAGAGCCACGTGGCCGTACGCGCCCAGCTGGCAGTCCTTGCTCACCTGACGGAGCAGCTCGCGGAAGGAGAGCTTCCATGTCCAGTAGGCCTTCTCGAGAAGAAAGAGCAGCGCCTCCAGCAGCGCCAGCGTGTAGAAGAGCAGAAGCGCGGGCCTCATGTTGCCGGCGGTGCCGCCGAAGTCGTTCTTCCAGAGGCGCATCAGAGAGAGCGCGACGCAGGCGAACGCCGAGAGCACCTGCAGCCAGTTGAGCAACCGGCGGATGTTCCTGGCCGTGAACAGCTGGCCGGTGTAGGGGAGCAGCGACACACCATTCGGCGCGTGCCCGGTGCGTTTCTTCATGACGGCCGTGATCTGGCCCTGGAACCTCGCCGACATCGTGCGCACGTCGTCGCTGACATCAGCGCCGTCCGCTGCTGGTTGGGTCAGCGTCAGCGCGCGCACGAAGCGGCGGAAGAACCGGGCGTGCTGATGCGGCTCCTGTTCGTCACGGCCGCCGCCGCCGCCGGCGGCGGCGGCGGGTATGGTCGACGAGGGCGTGCAGGATGCGGCGAAAGAAGCGGGAGCTGGAGCGGAGCGCGCCGCCAGCGGTGGAGGTTTCCATGGCGTGGTGCTGCCACTCCAGCTCGTGGCTGCGGCTGAAGACGCGCGCGCCCTCGCCGACGAGGATCACGGTGATGCACCAGAAGTCGGTGAGCTTGAGGGAGCCCACGAAGCCGCCGAGAAGCACGACGGTGGCCCACACGAAGTCGAGCTTGCCGAGCCCGCTCGCCGCCTTCTCGAGGATGGCCACACGGAGCGCCAACAGCGTGAGCCGCTTCTCCGGCGGGTCGCTCCTACCATACCCGCTGCTGCCGCCACTGCGGACACTTCCGCTTCCAGGCGTCGGCGTCCACGGCTCGGAGAAGGACGCCGACCCGCCGCCGCCACCGCCGCCGCTGCCGAGCCCACCTCCAACACCGCCGCCGCCGAGCCCACCTCCAACACCGCCGCCGCCGCCGCCGCCGGGGTGATCCGTGATGTCAAGCTTGATGCTCGGCGGCACATCGCCGCCGCCTTTCTGTGACTTGTCGCCGTTGGAGTCGCGGCCCTTCCTGTACTTCATGTCGCCCGACGAGTATGCAGGCTAATTAACCGCGTGTACCAAGCGATCGAGGAAGCCAAATGGAGCGCATGATGAATTCGAAAGGAATGGAGATGCGGCTGTATATGACGATTGTTTGTAGGTCTGCACATGGAAAGTTCCGCGAGGAGTCGACAGTAGTTCTTGGAGCGGAATTCATCGAGAGGATTTAGCGTGAACAGTCAAGTCGCACGAGGAGAGAGCTGACGAGTAGTAGTAGCTCATAAACAGTGACGTCTTGTGCCTTGGCGTGTGAAAATGATGGCGACGTGATTGGGATTTGGAAATTGGAACAGTTCAAGATTCCGTGCATGGAACCATTCGGGATTGAACCCAGTTGTAAGAACAAGTGGACGATAACAATTTCTGCCATTCCAGAAAAAAAAAGAATGAAAGAAAACTGCAGAAAAAGAATGTTCTTCTTAATATATATCTGATGAAAGATCTCTTTCTAGTGATGGAGAGGGCGGGCTAATTGTCCGGAACTCCGGATGATTGCGTGTGCCAGCTTTTTTCAACGGCTATATCTAGCAACATCTTCACCCTCAAGATAACTGCAATCTCTATATATTATTTGGAGCTGCTCTTACATGCCATTTGTTGCCGGCACTTGTAGAAACGGAGGATAGTGAAGCCTTTGGAGAGAAATCTAAGCCACAAGTGAGAATGGAGAGCTAGCCTTGAGTTCTATCTGTGTTTTTGGTCGAATTTCTTCGAGTTGGAGTTGAAGATTTGTTACTCTCGATGATTGCCAACACCTAGACGGTATTGAGGAGGACTTGGTGACCTTCCTCGATGGAGTTCTTGTTGAGGAGACTCCAATTGGTGTTTATAGTTTGAAACCCGCCATTCTAAAGTGAAGAAGCGGTATTCAATGGTGGAGTAGTGTGTAACCCAAGTCTTGGTGACTCTTTGGTGCTCTAATGTGGACTAGGGGATTGTAGCAACAATTTAACATGCCATGGGTAAAATTTTGACCATATCTTTGAATCTGTTTATGTACAAGTTCCTTTAAATGACAACTAGAATAACACAATAGAGTGCTTACCCTAGGATTACTTCTTGTTCTCAAGGACCTACATCCTTGTGTGAAACTTTCTAAAGACTTGATTAGGTGTGATGGCCCTAAGAAATTCTTAAATTGATTTTGTACAAGAAATAGGTGTCATGGTGCTTGGGGGATAGCGTAGGGCTAAGGTTGTTAATTTGATTTTTTTAGAGTCCAATTTTACTCCCTCACTTGAACCATTTGATCCATACAATTAGTATTAAAGCCCTTTTACTTTTTCTAGCTTTTACTAGCTTGAGCAATGGCTCCATTAGTAGAGAACATACCACCCAAATTCAATTGGAGGAACGAACTTTATTGGAAAGTCTAAATGTCAACTTACCTTTAAGTCCACTCCCCAAACGTTGGGACAATGGCCTGCACCTTGTTTGACACACCATTAATGCCAAGAAAAACAAGTTGAACGGTGTGCTAAGAATGTTCTCTTTGAAGCTATAGATAAGCAAGCCTTCAATACGATCCTAGTCGGGACTTAGCGTGTAATGTTTGGTAAGAGCTCATCAGCCTGAACAAATGCATCACCGCCATTTGTAATAAGCAATATCATGTGCTTAAGGCCAAGCTTGACTCTTTTTTAAGGCGCCCCCAAAAGAACTTTGCAATGACATGTATACTAGCTTAAATGTTTTTATTAAGGAGATAAACTCTCTTGAAATACAACTCATCAACTAGAAGATACTCATTGGTCTCCATAAGCCCAAGTATGACATCACGGTTTTCGGTTTCCATGAGATGAGCCTCGATAAATTGGAGGTATATGAGCTTGTAAATAAGATTCGGGGCCATGTCATAGAAATCCCAACCCGGAGGAGCCATGCCGTGAGAGAGCGTCCCCCCCGCCGGCGACTCCCCATGCGCCGGCGTCCACCCATCCCCGCTACCCGCCCGCCTTCCCCTTCGCCCGATCCAGCCATTAGTGCCGCCCCCCGGCCAGCCTACGCCTGCTCCGCTTTCCTCGGGGCGGATCCACCACCCTCGCCGAGCCGGTGGCCGTTGAGCCCACTCGGGCGGTGGATGACGAAACTGGTGGAGCTGGTGGACTGGGATGAAGCGAGAAAGTCTTGATGGCAGCTCGGCCGAGCGATGCGGCGGTGAAGATGGTGGAGTTGCGGTGGATCCGAAGCCAGCACGGAGTCTCATGCTGCTGGCCTTCCTCTCACGGAGCCATCGCCCGCCTCACCCGGCACGGGCGGATCCGCCCGTCCCCCACCCCGCTCGACATTGAAGGCCCAAGATCCGGCGCGTCTTTGGCGGTGCGGCACCGTCAAGCTCAAATCGGTGCTCGTCCGCCCGACCCGCCCTGCGACCCGCGGAAGACCATCGGCAACGGATCGATTTGGGCTGCGATTGCCTCGGGCGGTGCCCGGCTTCGCCGCCGCTCCCGTTCCATGGCGCCCGCCACTCTGCATGCGGGAGGGAGGAGCCATAATTTCTCCGCCTCCCGTTGGGAGTTGGGGGAGTCCTCAGGGGTAAATGCGGCGTTGGAGGCACCTCTTTCACGAGAATGGCAAAAGGCGAAGCTTGGCTGCCGGAAGCGGCCTGATCCCATTCCTCGCCAGGGTGGTTGCCACCTCAAAGACGCCCGGCCACCGCGGCGGCCTTGGTTGCATCTCGGGAGGGCTTTAAGAAGCGGTTCTTTGGGAAGTGCTTCGGTGCCTTGCCTCCGACCACGGATCTCCGCGTGCGAGACCCCGTCCGGCTGCATCGTCAGGTGGAGTGGGTCATTTCTCCCGCTCTTGCCCAGCTCGACGCCCCCGCACCATCTACGCCTTGACTCCGCCCGACTCACCTTCCCACCGAGAGAGCATCCACGGCCGCATTGCCTTTCCACCTCTCCCCGGCCCGAGCCCGCCCCACGACGCCAAACCCGGACATGGCGCATGTTCTGGTTCCGCCCACCGCCCCCCCCGCCGCCATTTGCTCCAACATCATGGCCCACAGAGGCCATGTGCCGAGAGGCCCAGGACTCCGTGCGTTGGCGGTGGTAGTCTCCTCGCCCCACGAGGGATACCGCTCCAATGCCTTGGAGGTCGCCTCGGCGCTCACTGAGCAGCTGCACCTGCCTCGACACTCTGTCAGGGTCTCCCGACTTGCTGCTGGGGAGTTTGTGGCGGTGCTCGGGTCCCCCCCCCGAGCGGGCGAGCTCTCAACAGGGGCTATGTTGAGATTGGGGGGTCCATCTTCCCCATCAGCCCTTGGGTCTCGGCAGGGGGCGGTCCGGAGCAGACATGGTGGTACCATGTCAAGGTGACCATGGAGCAGGTCCCCTTCGAGGCTGGGAACGAGGATGGGGTGAAACTCATTCTCGGCGACGAGCTGCGTCTTCGACGGGATCTCCACGTCGCGGGAGACTTCACCGTTCTGTCATCTTTGGGTGCGGATGCGCGACCCGAGCGAGCTGCCATGCTCTCGGAGTACACCGTCTTCGCGTGGAGAATTTGGGCGGGCCATGAACATCGATGGCCTCCCCACGTCTACACGCCTCCCGGCCTCTCCGCCTATTGGGATGTGTCCGACAAAGCCATCCTCATCCATCCGGTGGGTTATGAGGATCGGACGCCGAGATCTCCCCGATGGCACATCCTCGAGGACATCCTCTCGAGCACGGAAGCTCGGCCCCGACCATCGTGCGCTTCGACCGGGTGGAGGGTCCCCCGATGGCCACCCAAAGAAGAGCCAGAAGGGTGCGCCCGGAGGCTTGTCGTGTGCCTCGTGAGCGCAGGGGGCCCGTGATGATGATTACGGCGGCGGCGAGTTCCGTGAGCCGCCCGTCGCAGCGGCGTGCCAGGGGAGCACCCGCGTTCGGCGACTCTTCCCCAACTGCACCTCGAGCGCTCCGTCCGGTCGCACCCCTTCGCCGACCGACCTGCAGGCGGGCGTGGGAGGACGATGCTTTGCGCCGATGGACCGTGGCCGCCCACTCGGCCGCTTCGCCCGTCGAGGGCGGCCCGTGGACGGATGCCATCGCACGCGTCGGAGGACTGGGAACGCCGAAGGTCCCGCTTCGCCGAGCCGCTCTTGGGACAGAGCCACGATCCGGGGTTCCCGACCCCCTCCTTGGTTACCTTCGGCCCTATGGCGGTGGCAAAGACCGGCCCATCCGGGAAGAAGATCCCATGATCCACGAGTTCGCCAATCTTTGCCGAGGCGCCGCCGATCCACGAGCACGCCATTGCTGCGGGCGCCGCCGCTTTGCCCCTGCTGACCTACTCGCCCGGATGGTGAGGGCAGCCGGCCGGCCTCTCCCGAGTCTGAGCCCACCGGCGGCTTGTGGGCGGGGGCCAACCCAAAGACGACCGGGAGGTCACCTTCGGCCAAGGCGTTCAGCTTGATGACATCTCGGCGGGGTTACAAGAATGGACATTGATGGTGTGGGGGTGTCCGCCCGATCTTTCGCTGACCCGGCCGCCCAGTGCTTTGTGGACCGGAACGGTGGCAGGCGCGGCATGTGGTGGGCGATGCGGGGCTGGGATCGAAGGCACCCGGCGGATGTGCACGGCGAGTATGCTGCCTTCAACGCCGGTATGTTCCCCCTGTTTACGCTCCGGTCCTGCGCGGGCCGGACACGCCACCACCCGAGCGGCGGGAGGGTGGGAGGAGGAAGTTCGCGGCCCCAACCCGCTCCGGCTCGCGCCTCGCTGCCCGGCCATCCACGATTCCGGTGGTGGCGAAGCGCGGCGCAGGACAAGCTCATGCGCGAGCTGGCTTTTGTTGGCTCCAAGTCTTCATCCCCTGATGCTGCGGTTACGGCTTATGTGGACTGTATGGACAGGGAACTCCCGGAGCGAGGCGGTCAAGGAGGCAATCGAGCGGCCACGCCAGCTTGGGCAACGAGGGGAGCTGGCCAAGGCGCTTGATGCAATTGCGGTGAGTGCGGGGCGGTGAGATGGAGGCATATTGAGCAGCTCAAGATCGATTACGTAGTCACTTGTGACCGATGTATCTTAGGGTAGTGCCGGTGCCAACCGGTCTTCTACCGGTGATGTTAGTTTCGTGATCTGTGTAATGCATTTGCGGTTTGATCGTGGTGTGTCTGTGATGTTAGCTTCTTTGACAATTGGTTCTTTGGTGCCGAGAGTCCCGATGTCTTGTCAAACCGTGTGTGGTGGCCGCAAGTCCGTGAGGCTAAAACTACGTGTTGTGATGGCAAGTAACTTTGTGTGAGGGCCTTCTTTAATCAATGATAATGGCTTCTTTGGTCCTTTGTTGGTGTTGTTGTTTCCCCTGTATACCCCAATGAATGACATCAAATTGCTTAACTGGAATGTTCGTGGGACTCAACAGATTTCAAGGCGCCAGAGAAGCTGTTAAGATCTTGATTCAACAAAAGTGGGCCACAGATTATCTGTCTCCAAGAAACTAAACTTGATAGTGTTAGCAATTTCCTCGCGCTTGAGTTTTTGGGACAGACCCTCCATGTGCTTTGAGTATCTTCCGGCGGTCTCAAACCCGTGGCGGTATCCTTGTTGCCTGGAACCGTGATTTGGTGCGAAATTTGGGCCACCGATAAGACGTCTGTACACTCTATCCTTGGAATTAACATTGAAGTTGACCAATGTGGCTTTCTTGATCACAGCGGTGTATGGTCCAACAGAGGACAACTTGAAGCCCTCCTTCTTGTGCGAGCTTGCCGACCGTCGGCCTCCCTGTTGGGGTGCCGTGGTTGTGTCTAGGGGATTTCAACCTGATTTATGAAGCGAGGGACAAAAATAACAACAATATCAACCGCAGGATGATGAAATTTGTTTTTCGTCGTGCTTTGGATGCCCCGAAGCTGCTGGAACTTAGGTTGCAGAACAGGCGTTACACATGGAGCAATGGACGCACCAAGCCAACTCTAGTCCACCTTGATAGGGTGTTACGCAACAAAGACTGGTCGGCGCTATTATTCTGCGGTGAGCCTACAAGCCTGTCTAGCTCCCTCTCGGACCATTGCCCTCTCTTCCTTGGTAGTTATCAAAAAGCGCCTAGGCGGCCAGCTTCAGGTTCGAGCATTTTTGGCCGCGGACACCGGGGTTCCTTGATGTAGTTGCCTCGGCTGGAATGGTCGGTCGGTGGAACATCACCACTCATGATTTACGCACAACCGGATGATAGCCACAAGTAGAGCACTTCGTTCATGGAGTAAAAGTCTTTTCGGTGAAGCTCGCTTGCGGCTTGGTTGGCCAATGAGGTGATTCTAAAACTGGACATTGCCCAAGACTTTAGGCCACTGTGCCGCTGCAGAACAGCAATTGCATAAGGAGCTCAAGGCTCGAGTCTTAGGTTGGGCAGCCATAGAACGCTCTCGGAGGCGACAGAGTTCAAGGCTCATACAGATTCGCGAAGGGGATGCGTGTACCAAATTCTTCCACCGAGAAAGCCAACAACCGCAGCGGCGTAATTTGATTGCATATCTCAAGTCCAATGAGGGCCAAATTATTTGGGATCATACTTTGCTAAAGAAGAGCTCCTTCTCATGCACTTCTCTCGAGATACAAGGCACCGTGTGGTTCAACGGTCTGTAGCCTTGACTGGGACAGGTTACAACTTGCAAGAATTGATGACCCCGCTATGGACTTGCCGTTCCTTGAGGAGGAGATACTCTATATGCGATCAAGCATTTGCCAAGTGAGAAAGCGCCTGGACTCGATGGATTCACGGGGCTGTTCTTTAAAACCCTGTTGGCCGATCATCAAGGGGATCTCATTGCAGCTATCGGCAGTTTTTTTCATCGGCTCGGCTGGGCCGCTTGAGCATCCGAATGGGGCACATATTGTGCTCATCCCGAAAGGTGAGGTGGCTGAATATGCGAGGGACTTCAGGCCAATCGGTTTAATAAACTCGTTGCAAAGGCGATCACCAAGTTGTTTGGCAGTTCGTTTTTCGCGCCACATCGACCGACTCATCTCGGACTCCCCAGTGCTTTTATCGGAGGTAGATGTATCCAGGATAACTTCATGTATGTGCGGAACCCGGCAAGAGCCTACAACCGAACAAGAACACCGGCCCTATTATTCAAGTTGGATATCTCCAAAGCCTTTGACACGGTGTCGTGGGAGTACATTTTGGAGTTGCTCGAGCACGGGGGGTTCAGCCACCGATGGAGGGACTGGTTGAGCCTTACATTCGAGAACCTCACACTCTTCTGTTCTCCTCAATGGCGCTTTGGTGAGAGTATACAAAGACGCACGCGGGCTTCGGCAAGGCGATCCTCTATCCCCGTACTTGTTCATCCTAGCCATTGATACCTTGCGAGAGAATCCTAGAGCTCGCCACTCGGGGACGGAGTGCTAAGTCCCCTGCGAGGGAGATTTGCTAAGCTTCGGATATCGCTTTATGCCGATGTATTTGTAATATTCCTAAACCCGGGTCGAAGTGAGGTTGCAGCTCTATTTAGCATTACGGATCAATTTGGGAACACAAGCGGTTTGAAGCTCAATATTGGGAAGTGTATGGTAGCACCTATTAGATGCTCTGGCCTCGACCTTGACAAGCATCCTTGAGCCTTTTGCAGGTCAACAAGTATCCTTTCCGATAATTTATTTGGGGCTCCCGCTCACGTTGGGGACGTCTTAAACTGGTCCATGTTCAGACGGTTATTGATAAAACTCGAGCAAAGCTGGCAGGATGGCGAGGGGACGGCTTCTAAATGCAGCAGGCCGGCGCGAAGCCTGGTACGTTCAGTCCCCATCGCCATACCTGTATATCTCCTAACGGCTTTAAGAGTTCCAAGGCAGCTCACCGACGCCATTGACAAAGCCCGCCGCCGATTTCTCTGGACTCAAGACAAGTGTGTGCACTGGGGCCAAGTGTAAGGTGGCTCGGACAACAACCTGCGAGGCCGGTTGAAATGGGCGGCCTCGGTGTGCTAGACCTCGAGAGGTTCAAGAGAGCGCCGAGGTTGAGGTGGTTGTGGTACTCCCCTGGTCGACCCCCCAAAGGCCATGGTGCGGGGACTGCGCTACCCAGTTGATAAGGTGGATCTCTCCCTCTTTGCGGTGTTGCAACATCTGTAATGATTCGGAATGGGCGGAAGGCAATCTTTCGGCACTCAATTGGGTCAACGGCCGCCCGCCTTCAGAACCGCTTTTCCGCTGCTCTATGATCACAAAGAAGAGAAAGAATAGGACTGTCTTTGAAGCATTGCGGGGTGGGGCTGGATTAGGGACATTGCATATTCCCTAAACAACGAACTCTTATCTGAATTCTTTGAGCTATGGGCCGAGTTGCAATCCCTGCGGCTAAACTTGGACAAAGACAGAGGAAGATAGCATTGCATGGGTTTGGGACAACTCTGCGGAACATACACAAAGCAAGGTCCGCTTATACCATCCGGTTTGGGGGATGCATTGCCTCCAATTTCCCACGACCGACCGGAAAGCTTGGGCGCCTCGAAGTGTAAGTTTTTCCCTGTGGCTACTCACGCAAGATAGACTACGGACAGCGGCGCGTCTCCGGGCTAGAGGTTGGGAAAACAACTATTTCGTGGGCTTTGCATTCGGAATCTTGAAACGGCTTGGCACCTTTTTGTTGAGTGCCCATTTGCTCTCCGCCGTTTGGGGGCGAGTGGGTCGCTTGGAGCGGCCGTGAGAGACTACGGCCGTTGAGCCGGACCGAGGCCATGGATGTTGAGGACTGGTTCCTTTCGGTGACTGTTGGAGGGACGAAGATGGCTCACAGCTTGGCAATTCTCACCTTATGGACAATATGGAATCGAGAAATGCGGTCGTTTTCAATCGCCGAGTGTACGGAAGCCCAAACGCTGTCCAAGATTAAAGATGAAGCCTCGGCCCAGGCTAGAGCGGGATGCAAGTCCTTAAAGCCTCTTTTTGTTGCACCAATTTTAGGGAGTAATTAGCTAAATTTGCACCACCTCCATGGCGGTCTGCCATAGGAGGCGTGTCCCTCGCGCATTTGTTGTAACTCTATCTTCTTCTTATTAATATATGCCGGGTAACCGGATCTTTCAAAAAAAAAAAAAAGATTCAGGGCCATGGAGGAACTGAAGAAGCATCCATGCCCAAGGATCTTGCATTCATGCTAAAGAAAAGGAAAAAGACCAAGACAAAGGCGAAGAACACTGTTATCCCGTCATTAGGCTCAAGTGAAAATTCAAGCAATGGAAGGGAGAGGGTGGAGATCTTGAATTTCTCATGAAGAAGACTTAAGAATTGCTCCCAACACTAGGGAATAATGGATTAATCTATGATCAAGAAAAACAAGTTCAATGCTAAGAGGATCGATAAAGTAAGGTGCTACAAGATTATGGTCACATGTCTCATAATTGTCCTCAGGATCTCAATCCAACAAGAAGAGGTGCAATGGCAAGGGCAAAGGAAATAATAAGACAAAGTGTAACAAAGATAAGAAGAAGAAGAGGGGGAAGAAGCCAAAGAAGAAGAGCAATAAGAATTTGTTTGGTAAGAGGAAGAAGAATGGAGACCAGGTCTCCTCCATCATAATCATAGGGAGTGGATCGTCAATATTGATTCTGGGCTAAGTGATGAGGGCATGACAAGCATTGTTAAGAATAATGAACCTCAACCGCTACCCCCTGCCTCTAATGTGCCTTATAGCCAAAGGTATGATGGCAGACAGTAATGGTAGTGAAAGTTATAATGATGATGAGGTAACCCCTCATGATCTCATGAACCTGATCAATGCATACATCACCATCGTCAACAGGCAAAAGAGAAGATCGAGTCTCTCGAGGTTCAAAATGAGCCCCTTAAGTTTAATGTCTGCTATTGAAGCATCATGGAATCCTGTTGGTAGTTAGCGCAACAATACTTACATGGAACCGATTGGTGACGCAACATTTGGAAGATTATAATCTCTTTCTGACATTTGTTGTTCCACAAAGCCAATAGCACATAGGTTTATGAATTGTGGGCATTATGTAATCTATGAATTGTGGGCATTATGTAATCACTTCTTCTATGTCTGTCTGATTTTTTTCTTCAGGCAACATGCAATTTTATCATTGTTTGGTTATAGAAAATAAACATTTCTCTAATAAATTATTTTTAATTATACTAGTTGATTGTATGAGATTGTTCTCTGAAAAATTCCTAAATATTGAGACACCTTTAATATAGCAACTCTCTTATGTAATTGTACAAATTGAACGAATTGATGTGAGCTGTGTGCAACTATTCTATATTCGCTACTTGATGAAACCATGCCTCGTTTGGCATGGCATGCGGCCTCTCTCTGTACAAAACCTTAAATTCTACGGTTCCCTTTGTAATTTTCATATACTCACTCAGTGCATTTGGATGTAAAAACAAATGGAAAAATGAGTGCACACTCAGCTGCCCTTTATGCATTTCCATGCAACCTTTTCAGTTTTCAGCTCGGGCTCCGTCACCGCTGCCGGCGATCAGCTCCAGCGCGGAGTCCACGATGTCGGAGAGGCTCTCACGGTGCTTGCTGATGCCCACGCTTCCCGAGAAAACATGGTAGCGCTCCAGCTCCGACGTGGTGTCAGCGACACACTCCAGCAGCCGTTCCATGCCCACCTCCCTGAGGAGCTCTACATACCCGCCGCCGCCGCCGCCTGAATTCTTCATCAGCCAGATGACCTGATGCACCACGAACCGTCGCATCCGCGGGACCCTGATCTCCGGGTACCTGTACTGCCGCAGGATGCTCGCCAGCCTCTCCACGTATGCCCGCTCATCCTCCACGCCGGCGGCGCGCAGCTCGGCGGCAAACTGCTCGCCGTCGATGAACTTGCAGATCTGCGTCGTCAGGCCAACGGACACCTCGAGTATTTTATCGCTGTCCACCATGGTGGCGTTCAGCACCGCCGGCAAGGCCGTGGTCACCACGCGCAGTCGCTCCCTCTGCGGTTGCCCCGAGTACGCGCACAGGTTCCGCAGCAGCCTCGCCGCGTTCAGGCGGCGTGCGTCGTCGCCGTCCTGCAGCACCGACACGAGCTGGTCCAGCACGTCGCCCCGCTTGAGGATCGCTGCGCAGCCGGCCTCGCTCTCCAGCGCCAGCATCGCCAGCGCCTCGCCGGCCTCGGAGCCGAGCTCCGTCTCCTGGGAATCGAAGAACATCGACAGCAGCAGCTTGACGACGCCCCCCCGGTGGACACGATGGCGTGCTTGCCGTTGTCCTCCATGGCCAGCCCAGTTAGCACGTCCGTGGCGAGCTTCTGCAGCTCCCTGTGCTGCTGCCCGTACCGCAGGATGTCGCGCAGGTTGCTCACCGTGAACACGTTCTCGGCGACGCTCCCCCGGAGCGCCTTCCCGGTGTTGCCCGTCGTGTACACGAGCATCTTGAGCACCTTGAGCGCGCGCTTCACGGCGCTCACCTGCGAGTCCGTCACGTGCGGGTTCCGGAGGAGGACCGGCGACGCCTGCGTGAAGTTGATGATCTTGGCGAGCAGGCCTCGCGCGTTCCCGATCTTGCCGCAGTTGTCGTGGTCCCTGGCGAGCCCTTTGAGGATGAGCAGGCCCAGCAGGTTGAACGGCAGGTAGTCATAGCCGCGGCTCGCCGGCGAGGCCCCGTGCTCGGCGGCGGCGGCGCCGGGCAGCTGCGGGTGCATTCCGGACACGGGCAGACTCCTGCTGCCGGTGTAGAGCAGGGACGTGACGGATTCGATGGCCCCAGGGATGCCGGACACGCGGAGCGCATTCTGACGCTTGCCGGCGACCTTGGCCACGATCTCGGCGGCGCACCGCCGCACCTCCTCCTCCTCGGGGCGCTTCCAGTTGAGCATCTCGACGAGGCGCTCGACGGACCGCGGGGTGGTGCCGACCTTGCGCAGCGTGTCGCTCGCGGAGCGCTCGCTGTTGGCGAACTGCTGCAGGATGCGCACGCCGATGAGCTGCTCGTCGAGGAAGTCGGAGAGGATGAACTCCTCGGCGAAGGAGACGAGGTCCATCTTGATGCCGTCGAAGATGCTCCCGGCGATGCACCGCGAGTAGGCGTCGTAGAAGAAGCGCGTGAGGGAGACGAGGCCGTACGCGCCCAGGTCGCACTCGGCGCTCACCTGGTGGAGCAGCTTGCAGAAGGACACCTTCCACGTCCAGTACGCCTTCTCGAAGAGGAAGAGCGACGCCTCGACGAGCGCCAGCGTGTAGAAGAGCAGGAGCGCCGGCCTCATGTTGCCGGCGCCGCCGCGGACGGCGAAGTCGTGCCTCCAGAGGCGCAACACGGAGAGCGCGACGCAGGAGAGCGCGGAGAGCACCTGCAGCCAGTTGAGCAGCCGGCCGATCTTCCGGGAGACGAAGACCCAGCCGGTGTAGGGGAGCAGCGACACTTCGGGCGCGTGCCAGGCGCGCTGCCTCATGAACGCGACGATCTGGCGCTGGAACAGCGCGGCCCTGGGCGCGCGCGTCGTCGCCGCCAGCGCCGCCTCCGCCCGCGGCGGCCGCGGCCGGGTCGGCGAGGGCGTGCATGATGTGGCGGAAGAAGCGGGAGCTGGAGCGCAGCGCGCCGCCCGCGGTGGAGGTCTGCGTGGCATGGTGCTGCCACTCCAGCTCGTGGCTGCGGCCGAACACGCGCGCGCCCTCGCCGACGAGGATCACCGTGACGCACCAGAAGTCCTTGATTTTGAGGCTGCTCGCGAACCCACCGAGGAGCACGACGGTGGCCCAGACGAAGTCGAGCTTCCCGAGCCCGCTCGCCGCTTTCTCGAGCACGGCGAGCCGGAGAGCGAACAGCGTGAGCCGCTTCTCGGGCGGCTCCCGGCCGCCGGCCCTCCCGGAGCTGCCGTGGCCGCTTCCGCTTCCGGGAGTCTGCTCACGCCACGGCTCGAAGAAGGACGCCGAGCCGGGACCTCCGGTGCCGAGCCCGCCAGCGCCGGCGCCACCGCCGCCGCCGGCGGCGGCAGCGGCGCCACGGGGCTCCATGATGTCCAGCTGGATGCTCGGCGGCACATTACCGCCGCCTTCCAGCGAGCCGCCGTCGCCGTTGGAGTCGAGGCGCGTGGCGTCGCGGCTCTTCTTGTACTTCATGGTGGCCCCACCTCAGCTAGCTAGCTTTGGTTCAGTGATCCCGAGAAAAAAGGGGGAGAAAGAAACGAAAGGGGAATCCCGCGAGTCCAACAAAGGGGAATTTGAAGGGCGTTGCGTCCTTTTCCAAAGCAGAGGGCAAGATAAGAAGAACACGAAGCGAACGGAGATGGAGTTGTCTGTCTGATATACTCTGGCGTCTCTCTGGAACTAGAACTCGAATTCGACATGGGAAACTTGGGCAACAATTGTTGACCCGGAATGGATCAAGGACTTGACGCCAACAGTCAACTCGCGTATGGGGAGCTGACAAGAAACGGCCCATGATTGGTGACGACTTGCTGTCCTGGCGCGGGGATAGTGGCAACGTGATTGGAATCATTCGAGCTAATGTATCGTGTAAAGAAACAGTATCGTGTACCAGTGCTCATTGTACTCATCGGCGAGAATAAACAAATGAGCAACAACATTACAACAATATGCAGACATAAAAGGGCATAAAAAGGGGAATCCAGTTACAAGGTGGGCTATGGATGGCCTATGGCCTATGGGATATTCCAATGGACCCAGCACAGCGACAAACGGTAGGCTAGTTTCAGTTGCAGGCATCCATTTCGCGTTGTTTCTATTTCTATATGCAATCGCTGCATTGCATCATCCATCCATATATATAACTTGCTTTTGTGATAATGGTATAAACGTCACATGTTTAATAACTTTTACTTATGGCCTATGACTTTAATAAATTATAGAATTCTTGTTTCAGCTGCAGGGATAACTTTTGTATTGCTTCGCTGCATTGCATCATCCACATAAGCTGAATTCTTGTAATAATAATAGTGGTATAAACCTCACATGTTTTAAAGTCAAAATTTATTTATGTTACGGTGGATAAATCAAGGATCCGGAAAGCCTATTTTTGTCCCCTTGGTTCTGCAGAAAGCGACACGAGACGCGAATCTGAATGCTGCTGCAGCGGTACAACGACCAGCAGCAACTAACAGGCGACTACGTCCGCGCAATCACAATGAAGACTGATCAACTAACGGAATATGGCTGAATTGAAAACAAAAAACCGAGCCAGCCGTCCTTGTCCTCCACACGTACGCCTGGATTGGATGGAGATAAAGGTGCCAGCCACACAGCCGCCGGATGGTCTACGTCCGCCAGCGCATCGGCGTTGGCGTGCAAGCAAACCGGCATGTGTATGCCACGGCCGGCCACCATCGGAATGGTCCACTTAAAGAGACGCCGCGGCTTCTTCCTTGCACCTGAACGTTTGGGCTCCTCTCGTCCGGACCTGGGGACGCACCGGCCACCGGGAGGGACATGGACGGACATGTCCTCCTCGACTCCTTATCCACACACACGTCCACTCCGGACGTGGAGCCTCATTTCTTGACCGCTACTGCAGCACCTGCGCGCACACGGCGCGCGCGCGCAGCAGCATAATATGCCAGCAGCGCATGGAAAGTTTCTTGGCGACTCGCTCGCTCGCTCACGTGCGCTAAGCATAAACCTAAGTATAAACATAAATAAATATATTTATTTATTTATATTTAACAAGCATAAATCTAAGCATACACATAAATAAATCTATAACTAAGTTACACATGATCCAATAAGTATAAAATTTTTGCTACAATTCAAGCATATAATAATAGGCTTACCATAAAAATTTCACCATAGAAACTACAAACTATGAATTATTTCAAATAATTACAGTAAAAAATATAAATCTAAAAGTTACAGCAAAAACTTTGTACTAAACCTTATGATATTATATGTTCACTGTCTAGATCTACTCATGTGGGGTTCAACAAAATTAGATTTTTTATTTTATAATTTTTATATGATTTATTTACTATGATTTTTTAAAGATTCAGCCATCTAACAAATAAAAAAGAAAAAAAAGCAAAACCGTGTTACTATAACAAACTATCGTTTAAAACCACTTTAGGTGATACTTTGATCGGCTTTAAAAAATTTAAAAGATAGAATAAACGGTTTTATAGTGGAGGTGACGCAGACTTTGCCCCACTCACTCACGTGCCCGATGCGCCTCTCTTCACACGGCCTAGGTCCTGAGTCCTGACTCCTGAGAACGCGGCCCGAGCCTTGCTTCCCACTTTTCTGGGGCCGCCGATCGGAATCGAGGGCAGCCGAGGCGGTCGGTCTTGTAGCAGCAGAGCCCAAGTGCCAACTGCCAACCGCGGCCTGGTCCAGTGGTCCGCCTGCAGTGCAGGAGAGGACCGGGCTGGGCGCTCCAAGCCGCTGCTTGCTACGTACGTACAAGAATACAAGGCCCACGGTCTCATTACCTGCGGAGTGGCCCGGTAGGCTTCCTTCTGTGAACGCAACGCGAGTTCCGATCAACAATGGCCTCATTTGGCTTCTGTGGACGGGACGATTGGCTCAGGTAGGCAGGCGCCCGTGATCGCTAGGCTGAGCGGCGTCATGGGCCAGGCCAACACGCTCGCTCTTACGGGCTCATTCTTCGGCCGATCAATTGGTATACAAATTATTATTATATTTTAGCTGAAAAACGAACGGGAAGCAGTAAAGATGCTGCATGCAGAGAAATGAGAAGAATCCCCTTATCATCCATGCGAGCCATTCTTGAGAAACTAAAAACTTGATGCGGTGTCTTGTGGCAAATTATCAGACTTTAATTGCGGGTGATACTCAAAAAAAAAAAAGGACTTTAATTGCGGGAGGCAGGTTTCTCAAAATAAAACTCAATCAGCTAAGCTACATCCAGTTTACGAGTACAATGATATAATGATGTTACCTGTAAATTTTTATCGTTTGGGACGTGAGCCGAGCAAATCTAATTTTTACAAGGACCACAACAGAATCTTCTCCAGGCCTTTAGACATAGTCGAATTCATATCAATCTACATATATTCAGGTGGATTGGTATGAAACTTAAATTATATATTTTATTCCAATTTATCTAAACACATATGCATTAATATTGAATCCCACAAAATCAAACAAGCCATCATTAAGACATGATGAAACACGCATGTGCCCTGCCGACAGTCCAGTGCCGAGGACTCGCCGTCGCCGACCCAACCAGGAGCGGGCCCAAAAACGAGATGGCATGGCGCGGCACCATGCTGCGGTAGTTGGGTTGTGCGTGACCTCGTGGGAACGTGCGCGTATACGTGAGCAAATAAGCCATAACTATATTGTTTCTGTGGAAAATCGAGACCAAGGATCTGGCGGCGGCCTGGTGCGGCGATGTTTCATCCATCGGACAGGGCGAAATTTAGAAATGTCATTTAGAGTAACGCAAAGAGGTTCTTTATATATTTCTTAAATTATTGGAAAAAGAGATGATACAGTATTCGTGAAAAGTCCTCTATCAGCTTCTTTAATTAAATACCAAATATTACATCATCTTTTTTTTTTTTTGGATATTTCATTTATCAAAGATCGATGGAAAGTGGAATAGCTCTCCAAAGTACTCACAAGGCGTAGAGACTAGAGAGACTATCCAAGAGTCCAAAAAATAGAAAATTGTTTTTATTCAGATGTCTATCTAAATAATGATTTAGAGTGAGTTTATGAAAAAAAAAATCTTAGAGATGCTCTTAAGGTGCCATACCTAGACCTGAGCAAATTGAGCCTAGCCTGAGCCTGCTGCGTTCTGGAGAGAGCATCGATCTCGTTGCCCAGAATTTTTTTAGCCAGAGTTTAGCCCAAAAATATTTCTTTTACCTATTCTACGTCCTATACTCCTATAATTCTAAGACCCACTAAGGGGTCTCTTCCAATCAAAAATTAGGATTTTTAAAAAATGATGTATGATGATGTCATCAAAGGGATTACCCCCACTTAGTCTTAATTATCTCCCACTAGCTATTTTTTTTAAAATAGAAAAAATGTCATAGCACTTAAACCAAGTATCATAATTAAAATCCAATTGCACCATGGTGTTCCTCGTAATAAACTCTTCAAAACAAGACCCCACATGGATATATTTCAATAATTTTTTTACGATTCACTAATGCCGAGTAATAGATAAGCTGCGGATGAGACTTCTTTATGTACTATCATTATCTGTCTTTATCGATTGAGACTCATGGTCATGGATGATGTATTGCGTTGTTTCATTTAGTTTGATTCCACTTTTCCACCTCTTTTTTCCATGCGTTGTCAAGTAGTCATGTACAATTTTATAAAATTTAGATCTTACATTTTAATACTTATATGGTCTTTTGCATAATAGCAATTAGCAAAGAAAATGCATATTGTAATTTATGAGTTGTCCAATAGTTTTTTTTTTTTTTTTTGAGAAGGTGAGTTGTCCAATAGTTGAGTTGTCCAATAGCAAGCTAGCTGCTTATCTTTTCAAATTATACCTAAAGTCAGTTCTAAATATTTCGCGGCGCTATAATGTAGTATAAGAGCTATTATTGCTTAATTCCAAAGACGCTGGGAATTCCTCTAGTTGTAAACTATGTGGGTGTCCTAGCCGCAAAAAATAGCCTTGACTCGCCCAATAGCATGATGACGAGCGAGATGATTTTGGCTCAAATAATAGGGCTTTTCTTTTTGTCTGGCCCACAAAATGCTTAGGTCTAGCCATATCCTTTCCCTTAAGAACATACTATATATGAGATTTAAAAACTAAATTATAATGTATAGGGGATATACTCACTCCATACACATAAAGCATAGACATTGGCACGGTCTCCAAAACATAACTTTGACTATTTATTTGTATAAAAATATTTATCAAAAAGTTATATATTTATATAAAAATATTTTTTCAGAGTAAATTGCACCCATCATACAACAAGTATTCAAGCAGGTGCATGTTAGTCCAACATCTTGTAATTTGTCTAATTTAATATGTTAACTATCTTGGTGGGTGCATATTGGTCCAACATCCTGTAATTTGTTTAATTTGATACGAGAACTTGTCTCATCGGTGCATATGCGGTCCAAGCACTGTAATAGCGTGTTTTTTTTGTACACTCTGAATCAAAGTCATTAGAAGCTAGCGCGCTCATTTCATCGTCACTCGGTTTGAATCTTTTACTATATTATTATGATATTATTTTTGAATTTGATCAAATATTAAAGTTGCCATTCATTTCATAAATATGGAAAATGCGAAAACCGACTAATTTTCTTTTTATACTATAATATTGTTTTCATCCCACTCTAACCCATGGTCGTTTGGCTCGCTAAAACTGATATGTGGGTTGTCCATCACATGGAGGTAGAGGTGCAACTCTGTTTAGGGGAGGTATTTCGTTAACCGAAACTTATTGGTTTTCTAAGAAATTTGGTGTCTTAAGAAGCGAGAACCGATAGGTTGTTTTCAACCCTTTCAAAAGAATAAGACGCTACTTCAGAAGATTTAATAGTGGTGGTCAAATACAATTAACGGTGACGGTTTTCTCAACCGCCACCATGCAAAGGTCACAGTTAATCAGTGTTAACCGTGGAGGCTGGGTTTGTCCGCCATGGTAAATCAGATAAAAGACAAAAAAGAAACCCTAGGACAAGCCCGGCGAGCCCACTAACAGGCCCGCTGAGCCCATCCACTAGCCGCCAAGGTAAATTCTAGGCATTTTACGTGACGGTTGGATCTTGTGACCGCCACGGTTAATAAAATTGTACCGCCTCGCAAAATCATTTCTGTACTAGTGAGAATTGTCAAAATTCATTTTTGGTTTTTTGTTCAGTTCCTGTAATAATCAAAATAACCAATTGAGTTCCTCAACAATTTTAACAAGCCAAGAAAAAAAAGGAAAAAAATAAAATGTGATCACCACCATTGAAAGGACGTAGTAGATAAAAAAAGAAGAAGATTTAGTAGACAAAAAAAGATTGATTCAGTAGTTGTACCATTGAAACGATCAGAAAAGGCCTAAAGATGGATATAAGCCTATAAAAACTTAAAATTCAATTTAGTGGATTAGCAAAATACGGAGTTTCTGTGGATTTCCATGGAAATATTAAACAAATCTATGAAAGCTTTGCATCACCTAAGTGAAATTTGCTACAACCGAAATAGTATAGCTTCCAATGATATCAAACACTTGTGCTTGGACCATATATGTATCAATAAGCCAAGTTCTTGTATCGAATTAAACATATTACAAGATGTTGGACCAATATGCACCCATCTAGATAGTTGTTGCATTAAATTGAACAAATCACAAGATGTTGGACGAACATGCACCCACTTGGATAGTTGTTGTAGTATGATGAGTGCAATTTACTCTATTTTTCAAGACAAATCTATTCATATAGTTTTTATATTTTCAAACTTCGTAATTTAAAAATTATTCATGATTTATATTCCTAATGTTTGATCTAAATCTTGTCAAAAACGATATGTTTTACGAGTATGAAGGGAGTATAGTCTAGCAAATTGTGAAAACCTCATTAGCCTTATTTATGTGGGGTCCACATGTTAGTGCTAAATAATTTTTCTTTCTTTCTTCCTCTGTTCTCTCATTTCTCTCCATATCCATAGCGGCACAGAGCACTCACTGACACGGCTCGACATGGGGAATGGTGGGGCATCGGGCAAGGCTCGCGTAGGAGCGGGCGGCCTGACCATGGCCCGTCCGACTTCGGGCATGACGAGGCAGAGCATCAGTGATGATTTCACCAATAGATTAATTTGAACTAATTAAAACTAAGCAAACACTACTACATAAAACATTTTTGCCAAACACTATTTTCACCGCCGATTCTATTAAACCGGTGGTAAACCATTATTATCGCTGATTTGTAATGAATCTGCGGCGAAAATCATTTTTATTGTCACACGTCAGGTTATGCCATGAACCGACGGTGAAAAACCTACTAATTTTCACTGTTAATTCAAGACACAATCCAATAATAAAAACCGACCGTGAAATCCAAGAGAATCACTTAAGCCACCAAATCAATTCTTTATTTTTCATGAAGAATTAGGTGCAGAAATTAAAGAGCTCTAGCAAACCAGTCCCTGATCCGTTTGTACGAAAATGGTCCAAGAATCTTATAAAATACTCCCATTCCAAAAAAATTTTTGAATGGATACCTCAATTCCAAATTGAGACGGAAGGGAGTACTAGATTGGGACAGGAGATCTAGAAAGAGAAGTACACCCCGCGTTACACAGTCCTCTGCCGCGTTATGTACTTGTGCGAAATTCCTTAATTTGGAATGGGGGCGCAATGCACCCATATATGATTTATAGAACACTGCTACTGTATAATAAGCAAACGTGAACCACGAGATTTTTATTTTATCATTTGCTTGGATTCCTGATTTGTGCGGGTTGTTATCAGTCGTGTCGTCGGCAAAGCCATCTCCATACCTCTATTATTAGTAAAAACATCGTCCACTCTCATGTCTTGCTTGATCGATCGCTCTGTATATAAATATGCCAACTGAGAGTAGAGTACGAGTACGCAGTGCGAACAAGTGAGTTCAGCGAGCCACAGCTGCTGATCGGAATCGAACTCTCTGCAGGACACAAATACACTGCACGGTTTGGTTTCACTCACGTCACGCATGACACAAAAAAAAAAAACAACTAGTCCATGATACGATTTGTAAAGCTCCATCTAAACTTATGAAAACTGTTAAAATTAAGGTCTCTCAGCTTCTGCACCCCGCCTTGAACAATGGTCGCTCCTCCTCTCTACGTAGCATGGACCACTATCGGATCTAAAATATTGCCTTAAAAATTACCTCTACAAAAGTGTTACAATTAGCCTCGCTAGATACCATATTCTTTCTACTCAATCATAACGTCTAACAAAGTGCGGTTGCTCCTAAAATTTGTTTTTTTTTTACTTTAGGGTGTAGTCCGTGAAGCCAAGAACCAAACAAATTAGCAAGACTAGTGGGTGGTTGAATTCTAAAAGTGATATGCACTGTATTCCAAACAAAACTAGCAAAATGACAGTCAAAGAACAAGTGTTGGATAGTTTCGACTGAACTACATAGACAACGCTTGAAACTTCCTTGTCAATTTCTCTTTGCTAAATTAACCTTCCTAAGTGTTATTCTTTTTTAAATACAACAAGAATATCTTTATTTTCAGTGTCAATTTAGTTTTCAGATAGAGCTTTCTCAGGAAGAACACCTTCTCGGATCAAAATTTCGAACATGGAGTGGACTGTGAACAAGCCATTCTTACCATGGTTCCATCGGAATATATCTTTCCGACTAGAGAGATGAACTTGTATAACTTTTAACACTAAGTCAAGCCAAACTCTCTAATTTTCATTAACCAATCCCTGCCTAAAATACACATTAAGTGGTACTCTAGGACGTTTGCCACCATGCCATTGAATCTTTTCTGCGCACAATTCTATATAAGTTAGGGTAAACTTCTCTAAATGGTCTGTCTCTTAACCATACATCTATCCAAAATCTTACTTGTTCTCCACTCTACCTTGAAAGTGCCACAAGCTAGAAAGTCCACCTTAGCTTTTAGAAAGTCAATCTAGAAATGAGAATCCTCAGGCCAATACTGTATTTGAGTAAGAGATTTATCAGACAGGTGTTTCTTTCTTGGAATGTTCTGCCAAATCGCATCCTTATTGATCAACCGAAAAAACCGTTTACTCAAAAGACATTTATTTTGTGAACACTCCTACTGTATAATAAGCACACGTGAACCACGAGATTTTTATTTTATCATTTGCTTGGATTCCTGATTTGTGCGGGTTGTTATCAGTCGTGTCGTCGGCAAAGCCATCGCCATACCTGTATTATTAGTAAAAGCATCGTCCACTCTCATGTCTTGCTTGATCGATCGCTCTGTATAAATATAGATGCCAATCGAGAGTAGAGTACGCAGTGGATGCAAGTGAGAGTGCAGCGAGAGCTAGCTGCCGATCGAACTCTTGCTGCAGGACACAGATACACTACAGTTTGGTTTAACTCACGCCACGCATCAGTGGTATGGCTCCTCCCAACACTGTTGCTGCAGCTCCTCCTGCTCCTGCGAACCTGCAGGAGACCGGCGCTGCTGGTCTCACAGTAGCCACTGCTGGCGCCTTCGAGCCCTGTGCGTGGGGCGACTTCTTCATCACATACGCCCCACCCGTCTCACAAGTATGAATGTCTTGGTTCTTATATTAGTAAAAAATGATTTCTCTTGATATTATAGACTTATTTTTATTAGCGGTTTTGATTAATAGACGTCAGTGAAAATTAAACGGTGGAACCAAATCAAGAACCGCCAATAGAAATAGATTTCTACCGGCAGTTCTCTTAAGGAACCACTAGTAGAAATGGGTGCTATTTAAGAGAACCGCTAGTAGAAATCGAATTTCTATTAATGGTCCTCTTAAAGAACTGCCACTAAAAATGGATGCTATTTCTACTAACGGTTCCTTAAGAGGACCGTCAGTAGAAATGTACTAGAATTTTAAAATTTAAATTTTTTAAATAATTTCAAATAGAAAAAAACACTGTACATAAAAGTTGTAGGTCTTCAAAAGTTATAAAACTTTGTAGTTGAAAATATTTTCATTTGAATGCATCTAGTTGAGGATAATTACCTTTAAAGGTTGAAATTTGAATTTTTTTTTTCAAAAAGCCTCGAATGGAGAAACACTATATGAAAGTTGTAGATCTCGAAAAGTTACAAAATTTTGTAGCTCACCGCTTTTTTATTTAAATTCGTTTAGACCCTCAAATATTTAATTCACCGTCAATTTAGTATAATATTTAGGGAACCAAAAAGAAATATAGGCACAGGTGAGTGTGTAGTGCAGTGGTAGGGCTGAAGAGGGATGACGCAAGGGCGAGGTCATGGGTTCGAAGACCGGCAAGATGACGCGAGGGCGAGATCGTGGGTTCGAAGGCCCGCAACCGCGTAGTGTGTGATTTTACGCGATAAAATGAGCGATGCCTCTCTAGGTTTAAAAATATTTTTTTGATATTGTTTGGAGCTAAAATGTGAATTCTGGATAATAATTTGCACTGGCGGTTTTTTAAGAGAACCGTCTGTACTGGTGATTATCAAATCACCGCCAGTGGAAATAACTGATTTTCGTTGGCCTCTCCTATTGACGGTTTTAAAAAACACCTGTATAAATATAGTTATAACCACCAGTAAAAAGTTTCTCTGTACTAGTGTTACTTCGTTCTTAGGGATACATGTTTATTTGAGGCTGCTATATGTACTGTACGTCTATGTCACTGGGATCGAACCTGCTATATATACACAGGAGTCGGAGGAGCGGAGGAGAGAGAGGGCCCATCAGCTCAAGGGACAAGTGCGCCGCCAGATGTTTGATGCCAGCGGCGAGGCTACGACGACCATGAGCGTGGCTGACATGGTGACGCTGGTGGACACGCTCCAGCGCCTTGGCATCGACAACCACTTCCGCCACGAGGTGGACGCCGCGTTAAAACGCATCCAGAATCTGGGCACCACCATGTCGTCCAAGCAGGACGACGACGACGGCGGCCTCCACACCGTTGCTCTCCGCTTCCGTCTGCTCCGGCAACACGGCGTCTGGGTCCCCGCAGACGTGTTCGACAGGTTCAGAGACGGCACGGGCAGTTTCAGCGCGAGTCTGAGCAGTGATCCGAGGGGCTTACTGAGCCTGTACAACGCGGCTCACATGGCGGCTCCCGGCGAGCGGGCCCTCGATGAGGCCATCGCCTTCGCCAGGCGCCACCTCGAGTCGTCCATGAAAGGCAAGCGGCTCTCGTCGCCGCTGGCAGAGCAGGTGTCCCGTGCCCTCGACATCCCTCTCGTGCGTCTCCCGAAGCGGCTCGAGACGATGCACTACGTCGTCGAGTACGGGAAAGAAGAGGGGCACAACGAACTGGTCTTGGAGCTCGCCAGGCTCGACTTTGAGTTGGTCAGGTTCCTTCACCTCAGGGAGCTAAAGGATCTGTCACTGTAAGTGTAGACTTTTATGTTGAATGTTCGCCAAAAAAAAAACTATTTTATATTTTATCTGAAATTTAAATGCAGTTGCTGGAAATTTATGTTGATCAGTCAATTAATAACATTTGATTATTCAATTTTGGCAGGTGGTGGAAGGATCTCTATGGCAACGTGAAGCTAGACTACGCCCGAGACCGGCTAGTGGAGAACTACTTCTGGACGTGTGGGGTGTTCCATGAGGAGGAATACTCTCGTGCTCGAATCCTATTTGCCAAGACGTTCGGGTTGTTGTCCTTGATGGATGACACATACGATGTGTACGCTACACTGGAGGAGTGCCATATACTCAACGATGCCATACAAATGTACCCGTACACACACACACACACACACACACACACAACACATCAACTACGTACTCAAGCCAGCTGAGAGGTTTATGTCCTGATGATTTGGTTCTGTATCATGTGTGTCATCATCGTCTGCAGATGGGACGAAAGCACTGCTTCCATTCTTCCAGAATACATGAAAATGTTCTACATCAATCTTGTGAGGAACTTTCAGGAGTTTGAGGATGTTGAAGTACTAATTCAGGATCATTAGCAGTGGATTAGCCGGGTTGAATAACTTAGGGTAAAAGAACTCGACACTGACCAGATCTACTAGTACACAGTGAGAGAGAGGTAGAGTATTAGGGTGCCGACCATCGGACTTGGGAGCAGCTGCACTGGATTCCGCCATGGTCGCCGCTGGATGGAGTCTGCGCACGGCAGCGACGGTCGGTGTAGAGGCAGCGGCGGCGGTGACCTTCCCGTCACTTGCTGCGGCCCTCAGATCGGCTAGGGTTTGTGGGAGGAAGAAGTGGCGGCGGTGAACCTCGTACTAAGCGCCCCGGCCTTCCTCCCTTTTATATACCATGATGTGATGACAGGGGCTCACCGGCCATAGAACGGGCTGGGCTCCCCGATCAGGAGCGGATCAAGGTCCGTTGAGGACCGTTGGGCCTCAACGTGAGAGATCAATCCTAACATTCTCCCCCTTGATCTCTTCTAATCACTTAACTTAATTTTAATCTTAACTTAAATACTTAACACTTAGCTCCCCTTCATTATAAAGAGATTTGTAGAGCGCGTCTCATCGTCACAGAAAAATTTCCGTTGGATTTGACGGCTACAGTGCACCTCTCTAAGTTGAGACAGAGTACTAACTGACTAACGGGCCCTAAGTGTTCAGGAATCATAGGCTTTCCTTTAACCCCATGCCGGCTACGTGTTTTCTAAACACGTTGGGTGGTAAGCCTTTTGTGAGCGGATCCGCTAACATGTTTTCTGTCTTTATATGCTCTAGACTTATAACATGATCCTGAACTTTTTCTTTCACAACATAATACTTAATGTCAATGTGTTTGGCAGCACCACTTGACCTATTGTTGTGAGCATATTCAATCTTGGGATTATTGTCGCAAGTATAGCTTAAGTGGTCTCTCAATGCTTTGTCTACCACTCTTAATCCAGGGCAAGAACTTCTTAAGCCAACTCACCCCCCCGAGGCCTCATAACATGCTACAAACTCAGCGTACATTGTCGATGATGTGACGAGAGTCTGTTTGGAGCTTTTCCACGATATTGCTCCACACCGCGAGGGTGAATATGTAACCCGACGTGGATTTCCTTTCATCCCCCCGCATAATCTGAATCTGAAAACCCCACTATCTCAAGGGAGTCACTCTTACTATAACTTAGCATGAAGCCTTTTATGCCCCTGCAAAGTAACGCAAGACTTTCTTAACTAACTTCCAAAGTGCTCTACACCTGGATTTTTTCGATATCCGCCAAGTAACCCGGTAACAAACGCTATGTCGGGGCGAGTACAAATTTGAGCATATTGTAAGCTTCGGCTGAAGCATAAGGTCTTGATCTCATTTGTTCGAGCTCGATCTCGAGTCTTAGGACACCGATATTCTCCACATTTATCGCCCTTGACGATGGGTGCGGGTGATGGACTACACTTGTGCATACTATATTTCTTAAGAATCTTATCTATGTATGCCTTTTGTGACAACCCTAATACCCCTCTATGTCTATCACGGTGAATCTCAATCCCCGGAAAAAAGAGGCTTCACCGAGATCTTTCATATCAAAATGCGAGGACAAGAACTTCTTAGTTTCCATTAGTAGAGTGACATCATTGCTCGCTAGTAAAATATCATCCACATATAGGACTAAGAAAATGAACTTAGAATTTTTAAACATCACATAAACGCAATTGTCCTCTACATTTGCCTTAAACCCAAACTTTCTTATTGTATTATCAAACTTCAAATATCACTGTCTTGAAGCTTGTTTTAGCCCATAAATGAACTTTCTTAGGTGGCACCCCATGTTCTCTTTGCCTTCCACGACAAAACCTTTTGGTCGTGCCATGTAGACATCTTCCTCAAGATCCCCATTAAGGAATGCCGTCTTAACATCCATCGATGCAATTCTAAGTCGAAGTGTGCTACTAGCGCCATTATAATTCTAAAAGAATCTTTACATGAGACGGAGAGAAAGTCTCATTGTAATCAATTCCTTCTCTCACGAGTAAAGCCTTTTGCCACAAGTCGCGCCTTATGTCTCTCAACATTTCCCCAGGAGTCATACTTAGTTTTATAAACCCATTTACAACCAACCTTCTTAGCTCCCTTAGGGATTTTCATTAGTTCCCAAACTTTATTGGAATCCATGGATCTTATTTCATCTCTCATGGCTTCTAACCACTTTTCGAGTGTTTGCTTCTCATGGCTTGTTCATATGTGGTGGAATCATCCTCCATATGAAATTCTTCGGTTTCATAAACCTCATAGTCATCTGAAATAGCTGATCTTCTAACTCTTTCTGATCTTCTAGGATTCTGATTGTTTGGCGCTATGTGAGGCTGTTGTTGTTCTTCCTGTTGCTCGACCTGTGGTTCTAACGGCTCCTGAGGGACAGGTTCCGGATTCTCATTAGGTGTCGACAACGGAGAACTAACAACAGGTGCTGGCACTACAGTGTCTAATACCGTTGGTGCAGCAGCTATAGGTAACACAAAATATTGTTCCTGAAGCATTGGAGTAGGGGCATAGAGCCGTTTCTCCTCTAAGTTAATCTCCTGTGCTACCTTGCTCCCCCTGATCAAATCATCTTCTAAGAACTCAGCATGTCTGGTTTCCACAAACTTAGTATGCCTGTCAGAGCAATAAAAGCAGTAACCTTTTGACCTATCTGGGTAGCCAATGAAATGGCAACTGACTGTCTTAGGATCTAATTTCCCTAAATTTGGGTTAAAGACCTTAGCCTCAGCAGGACAGCCCCACACCCTTAAATGCTTAAGTGAGGGTACTCTGCCTGTCCATAGCTCGTACGGTGTTTTAGGCACCGACTTACTTGGTACACGATTAACAATGTGGATAGCGGTTTTTAACGCCTCCATCCACAAACTTACCGGTAGTGTGGAGTAGCTAATCATGCTTCTTACCATATCCATTAAGGTACGGTTTCTTCTCTCGGCCACTCCATTCTTTGAGGGTCTCAGGGCATGGAATCTTGGGCAACTATGCCATTTTCCCTGAAGGAACTTAGCAAACGGTCTGGAACTTGGCCATACGGTGTATGTCGCCCATAATATTCCCCACCTCGGTCCGATCTTACTATTTTAATCTTCTTATTGTGCTGATTTTCTACTTACGCCTTTAAATATCTTAAACTTATCTAATGCTTCTGATCTTTCTCTAATTGGATAAATATAGACAAAACGCGAATAATCATCAGTGAAAGTTATGAACGAATCATAGCCATCCACGCTCTTAACAGGGAATGGACCACATATGTCCGTGTGAATTATTTCTAAGGTCCCTGCACTTCGTTTGGCATCTTTCTTAACTTTCTTAACATATTTACCCTTAATACAATCAACACACTGATCTAATTCTGAGAGTTGTAATGGCGGAAGAATTTCAGCCTTGACTAATCTATCAATTCTCCCCCTCGAAATGTGGCCTAATCGACAATGCCACAATTTTGAAGAGTCAATCTGAACTTTCTTACGCTTTCTATTTACATTCATAGACGAGGAAACATTCTCATTCTCAATGGATATAGCATTAACATTCTCAGGAACTGATAACAAATAAAGTTTGTCTTGTCGGATGGCAAGACCAACACACTTATCATTAAAAAATATCTCACATCTGCCATTACCAAAATGGCAGGCCAATCCATCATCATCTAACTTACTAACACTTATTAAGTTTCGATGTAAAGAAGGAACATAGAGTACATCAGAAAGCCTAAGTACAAAACCATCTAATAATGCTAAAGATAAATCGCCAGTGGCTTCGACGTCGGCTTGTACTCCATTTGCCACCTTAATGGTTCTTTTCTCCTCTTTGCGAGTTCTCCTCGTATGGAATCCCTCAGAAAGAATTAGCAACATGAATTGTTGCACCCGAGTCAATCCACCAAGTAGATTTACTATAACTAATATACAAGGATTCATCTACAAATGTAACTAAGTCCTCACCATTCCTGTTGAGGTACTTCAAGAAGCCAGGACAATCCTTTTGCATGTGGCCTGTCTTCTCACAAGACATGCACCGATCCGGTGCTAGCCGGGGGGCTTCTTGCGATACGGGTTACGTGGCCTATTGTAGTCCCGAGGCCCATTGTTGTTACGAGGGTGCCGAGTCCGAGGGTTCCGAGGGGCCTTACTCGAGAGTGTGGTTCCCGAGTGTTGGAGGAAGAGCTGCCATCCCACTTTGGTTTCCCTTGTGGTCTAGCATTCTTACGGTAGAACTTCTTATTATTGTTATGCTTCACGAAAGAGAGAGAGTCTCCCCGTGATTCCTTAAGTCTTTCCTCCTCCCCGACTGGCTTGCCCAAGGAGCTTCTCAATAGTCTAGTCCTCGGGTGCCATAGTGTAGTGCACAACAAAAGCTTCAAACTCCTTTGGCAAAGAAGCTATGATCACATGAGCGACAAATGTATCCGGAAGAACCATTTTCATTGATGCGAGCTTAGATGCCAAGGTGTTCATCCGCAGATATGTGCTCTCTAACACCACCACCGGTGTATTTCTTATTGATGAACTCTCGATAAGCACACTCGCTTGAGTCTTAGTTGTGCCATAAAACGGGTCTTGACCCTTTCTAAGTACTCGGTGATGGTGGTACACTCAGCAAAGTGACCCTCTAATGGGCTCTGAAATAGTAGCCTTAGCCAATGTCATGCATTTCTTATTGGAGTTGTCCCACTTTTTTCTTAGCAAGATCATAGGACATTCTCACATTTGCATGCTCACGCTTGCGTGTAGCAAACGCCTGCATCGATCTCATTCTCTCCAATGACCGGCTCCCGCAGCTCATGAGGGCACGGTTCATTGAGAGCGTGTCATTGTCATTCATGACAAGGGCTAATTCATATCGCTCACGCCACTCCTTATAGTTCGTCCCGTTGAGCTTTGGGATCAGCTGAATCCAGTTGGTGAGTCGTGAAATTCAAATACAAAAATGGTGAGTAAACTTAGCAAAAATAAATAACTAAAATTGAAATTACATGTATTAAAACAACGTTGGTCAAGTATTAATACATACAATCCTTTTTATTTGCATTAAATCTATATCACCGTTGGGCAGAAAATAGAAATAATGCAAAACTGACTAATGGGCCAAGCAATTATAATATTGATATAATCAACGCTGGTCAGAAAATAACAATATTATAAAATTTTCTAATTCTCAAATTTACCAAAAAAAAATTAAATCTCCTGTTGGTTCGATTTTAATTTAGGAGCAAATGAACTTACTAAGCGGCGGAAAAAACGTGACTAATCATGAACTAATACTAAATTCCAGAAATATTACTAATATTGTCACTAAAATTTTATCACATTTGATCAAATTTGACTGAATTCAAAATTATGAAAAAGAATATGCTAAAACATTTCTGGAAACAAAAAAAAAAAAAAACTTGTTCTAATTACTATGGGCCTAAACTGAGAAAGCAAGCAGCAATGACGGGCGCGACGACGGAGGCCCGATCCAGTGATCCATTACGTGCGGGAAAAAAAAAAAAAGAAAAGGTAAAACGGCACTGTGCTTAAACGGGCCGTAGCAAGAAACTCATTCGGCCCATTCGCGGTTGGGGCCCGCGCGAATGGCGCTGCGGCGTCGCCCGCGCTGGGCCGACGGCCCGGCTGAAACGGCCGGGCGGATCGAGCCATCGATCCCGATCGGACGGACGGCTCAGCAGCGTCGGCGAGAACAAAACCCGGGCGGCGTCTGCGCCCTCGAACCCTAATCCTCATTCTCTCCTTTCCCTCTCTATTCCGTGGAGCGCGGCGGTTTCTTGGCGAAACGCACGGCGGCGATGGCAAAGGAAGGAGGTGGCGCCCGCCCTTGAGCCCTCGCCCGGCGGGCGTGCTCGCCCCGGTGAGCACGCCGCCGTCAGTGGCCGGCAGGCGGTGCCGACCGCACCAGCGCCTTTGCTAAAGGTAATCCACCGGCGAGCACATGGCTCGGCCGGGGGTGGGACTTCTGCCCGGCGGCGGTCAGCGCTTCCGGTGAGGTAGGTGGTGCTTCCCCCCTCGATCCGGATGTACCGCTTAGGGTTAGGATCGAAATCCCCTCTTTCTAAATGCCCGCTTTGGGGACGATGCTCATGACATGTCGCTCGGCGGCTAACCCTAGATTAGGGTTTCTAATTTACGGTGAGCCCGATCTAATCGGCCCGACTAGCTAGGCGACCGATACCATTGTTGAAGTACTAATTCAGGATCATTAGCAAAGTGGATTAGCCGGGTTGAATAACTTAGGGTAAAAGAACTCGACACCGACCGGATCTACTAGTACACAGTGTGAGAGAGAGGTAGAGTATTAGGGTGCCGACCATCGGACTTGGGAGCAATCGCACTTTGGATTCCGCCATGGTCGCCATTTGGATGGAGTCTGCGCACGGCGGCGACGGTCGGTGTAGAGGCAGCGGCGGCGGTGACCTTCCTGTCACTTGCTGCGGCCCTCAGATCGGCTAAGGTTTGTGGGAGGAAGAAGTGGCGGCGGTGAACCTCGTACTAAAGCGCCCGGCCTTCCTCCCTTTTATATACCAAGAAGGTGTGACAGGGGCCCACCAGCCATAGAACGGGCTGGGCTCCCCGATCGGGGGAGCGGATCAAGGTCCGTTGAGGACCGTTGGGCCTCAACATGAGAGATCAATCCTAACAGAGGATACTTTGCAGCAAAATGAGTACCGCGTCTCCTATGCAAAGCAGGCGGTAAGAAATTAAATTTATTTATAAATACATGATCAGTATAAGTGTACTGTAATTAATTAAACGACGTATTCTGCATGTCTTGTGTTCATATGTACGTTACTGGTACGAAGCACTATGATATATGAGGATTCGTTTAATCAGTTTGTCGATCGCAGTTTAAGCTGTCATCTAAGTACTATCTGGACGAGGCCAAATGGTCCAGTGAGAAATATGCGCCGAGCTTCAAAGAGCACATGGAGGTGTCTGTCATGTCGTCAGGCTTTCCGACACTAGCCGTGGTGCTGCTGATGGGTGCAGGTGACCTGGCCACCAGGGAGGCGTTCCAGTGGGCGATCGGCGTCCCTGACGTGGTCAGCTCCAGTGGCGAGGTCGCTCGTTTCCTCAACGACATAGCTTCCTACAAGGTCCCCTTCGTTGTACACCACGCATGTTTTACATACATATATACAATATAGAATTTATTTGAGTCCAAATTAAATCTGGTATTTATAAACGCAGAAGGGGAAGAACAAGAAGGACGTGGCCAGCTCCGTGGAGTGCTACGCCAAGGAGTATGGCACGTCAGGGGAGGAGGCGGTGACCGCCATTGCCGAGATGGCGGAGCACGCGTGGAGGACCATTAACCGGTCGTGCATGGAGATGGACAGCGCGCTGTTGCCGGCCGCGCAGCTGGTGGTGAACCTGACCAAGACGCTCGAGGTCATATACCTTGGCGGCAGAGACGCCTACACCTTTGCTGCCGACCTCAAGGATCTCGTCGTCTCCCTCTTCCTCAATGGCACTGCTACTGTTTGAACTCTGTGTTATTGTATGTTGCACCATGTTGCTTTAGTAATGTGACTTATGTCCTAGTGAGAGTTTTCTTTCTATTTAACGATGTGGCAACACATCAACAAAAATAATGATGTGACATAGAAATTATGAAGAAAGAGAGGATATGAGCTCCATCTAGATGAAAACAAGTGTTTATTGTTACAAATACATTGGAAATTGAGTGAAACTCTATTGGGAGCATTTAATTTTATAACATCTTTCATCTTTTAAATATTTAGACCTATGGAACTGTGAAACAAAACCATGCACTGTGGCTTCCGTTTCATTTCACTAGGGCAATCCCAACGCAGAAGCTATGATATAGTTTCTATACTTATCAAGTTATGAAGACACATGTAGAAACCACACTCTCAATGGATGATTTCTTTAGAAAAAAAAATTGTCCCCTCACATGTCATCTCATCTCTCCTATCATTTACCTATCTTATGTTCCTTCATATCTTGATTCACGTGTGGCATGTTGTCTAAGAAACCATTTCCTCATCTCTCTTCTTTAATTATAATGTCAGATCAACATTTTGCTCAGTTGACACCGATCGTGGGTTCTGCGTGCGATAGTGATTAGTGATCGATTGCGGGTCAATGCTTGTGATTTTGGTGGCTTAAGCACTCAAAACACAAAAGGATTTATCCTAGTTCATGTGTCTAAGGCCCATTTCTAAATAGGCCTACTCTTTCAACTTTTTTAGTATTACTAGTTAAGTGCCCATGCATTGCTACGGGAATACAAACAACTTATGTCATACAAATCAGACAAACATATATGTAAAATCCTATTCATAAATAATTAACATTAAAGCACATAATTCAATTTTTTCTAAAAATAATAAAACTAATACGATATTGTTGACTGACTTCACTTAGACAGGGAAAGAAGTAAGCATTAATTCATTTTTTTTCTAGACTTATAGCTTTGAAGATATCTGTAATGTAAGAACCGACCAATTTATAAAAGCATAAGTGAAAAATCACTCGCTAAGCAAGCAATTGTCACACTTAAGCCGTTATAAACCGGTAGTCCGGAAATCTCGAAGGATTTCAAACCAAACATCATCAACCAAGATCGTATGGGTTTAGCGTCACCATTCGCATGTTACAATATTTCACAAATAGTTCAACAACATCGAGTGCGGAAATAAAGTTATTACAACCCGAAGTTCTTCAAATACCAATAGCGTAAAACAAGATAGTTTTGAAAGCTCAACCCAACTCACACATTTCGGATAAATAAAGTGCCGGGCCACGTCTATCCATCAAAAGCATGTTGGGGAGAATAGTAGAGATTGACCTTGCCCCTGGTCTTCTAGTCCACGGGGAAAAAGACAAGTGGCTAGCACCCGTGGAAGGTATGCCCGTCTGCACAAACAACAAGCGGGAAAAACCCCGAGTACAAGAAGGTACTCGGCTAGACTTACCCGTCGACTCAAAAGTAAAAAGACTCCAAGGAGTATGACAGGGCTTTATCGGGAGGTAGCTCGACTCATTTGCATAAAAGCGGTAGTAATATTTAAAGTGACAACTCGGCTTAATCATTCCTATTTAAGCTAGGTAAGCACCTATACTATTCATCATTATAGTATATTATTCATGATTAAGCAAGCAAGTAGTAACCGTAGCCATAAACATCGCTTAACTCATCATCATCATTAACCATATTCCATAAGCATTACTACGATGTTGCGGCTCAAGTCAAGGTGTTCTTTGTCCAGGAACGATGGCGATTCGAATCGATTACTACTGAGCTCGGGGGTATTCCTCACACAAACCACACTCACCCGCTAAAGTGAGCTACGGATCACCGTGGCACGTATCCAGAAAACAAGCGCGGTCTCGCATGGAGCCACCGTACCCGGGGACCGCCCGGCGCCTTTAGCTTGCCAAAAGCTGGACCTCGGACTTACTCTTCGCGCCCCTGTGGTCCCTCATCCATCTCCAATACGGTGCGAACGGGTCGAGAACCGCCCGGATAGTGTTAGGCTTCGCGGTCGGAAGTGCTTATCCGCCCGGCTAAATGTGAGGCATGCGTTCAATATGACTTGGGGTACAACAACGATGCGGTCCTTAATCGACACAGACGGAATCACTATGGTCCAACAACCCCATAAGACTCCGTCCGGTCTCCATTTATCATAACCGAACCATCAACCGGATGATATCAACATAAGCTTTTCCATCAATAGCAAGTAACCACCTATACTCGCGGATGGAAATCACCCGACTTCTACCGTCTAAGCAAGCTAAGCATATCACTCGCCCTAGACTAGCGGGGTGTATCAAGGTGGGATAATCAATGGTAAAGCAAGGATATAATGCATCAACGGTGTCACACAACTCCTATACTTAATGCAACAATCATAAAGCATAATTAGACTGTTAGAAAGCATAGGTAAGTAGATGCTCCGGAGCTTGCCTTGCTCGAAGTCTGACGCGCGGTGATCAGGGCACTCAGGCAGCTCTTCTTCGCCTTCTTCTTGTGGAACCTCCCTGGGGCTCCTCAGGAAGATTCTCGCTCGGTCTCCGAATACGGGAGGTCCTCCCTGCGAACTTTGTATGATGCGATGCACGTGTATGAGTATGGCGAATGCATAACACATGATGCTCATGTATGGGAATGATTAACAGATCATTTGACAGAGTAGGTGCATATCTCCTCTCTACTAACAATTTAACTCATCAACCGAGTATACGCATACCTCTTCTCTAAACACTTAGAGAAGTGCATAAAGAAGAGTGGTGTGTAGGCGCGCACACACACACATGAATACAGAGAAATATCACTACTCATATCCAAACACCATATTTCAGTTACGATACAGCATTTCATGACCAGCAAGTATAGCATAATTAAAAGTGCACAAGAAGTAATATAGAACTCATTAAATCATTTAATTCCAATGCTTATCATTTCATGTGAATAACTGGGCTTGAACTGCAACCTCTGTCTAAATAGTCCAGAAAAATCTACAAAAATTACAGGAGCTACTTCATGCTATAACAAGGCCATGATAAAATTTTCATTCCATTTTATCAAGTACAACAGCCTACACAAAAAGATTAAGCAGTAGGACAGAAATACACATTTCACAACTTTGTACTATGAAAAGTGTCAAACAACAGGTTTCATATTTTTATCTATAACTTCTTAGCACAAGAACAGTCACCAAAAATTACCAGGCCATAATTCCTTATAATTAATTTATTAAAAATCATACAAGAATCAGCCCAGAAATGAAATTAAATCATATTCCAATTTTCTTGTATAGTAACTGCATATCATATATTTTTCCCAGAATACACATCACATAGCAAGTCTAACAAAAGAAGAATCACATTTTTCTGAGCTATATTTTATTCACTATGCATTTACTCAGATTTCAGCTATTTAAGCAATTAAATAAATCTACACAGAAAATATTCACCAAAAATACATCTCATATTTTTCAATGACAGATCTATTCAGTAGAAGTCTAACAAAATAAATTTCACCAAATTTGGATCTCATTTGCTCCAGTTATGAATTTAAAACCAAATAAAAGCATTTCGAAAAACATTTAAAGGAAAACGCCACGTGTAGGGCTGGCTGGACCGGTCCAGTGGACCGCGCTTCGCTGCCAGGCGGGCCAGGGTCAACCCGCCCCACCCGTCACCGCCAGGCGCGAGCCGGCCGCTGACCGCGATGCGCTCACGCCCGGCGAGGTGGTGGCTTTGGCGGCCATGGGCACCGACGTGCTCCCCTCGAGCCGCACCACCCCTGGTGGGCTGGGCGCGAAGGGCGGCGTAAGCGCGTGCCGGCGAAGAGCGGCGGCGCGAGGCGCCGCATGTCACCGCCCGGACTGTTCAGCGATGGCATGGCGAGCAGAGGAGCGCGCCAGAGTTCGCGGAAAGCTAGGCGAGCTTGCCGTTAAGAGTTGGTTGCCCGGTTAGGCGACCTGAGCTCCCGCGGCGTGCATGCGGCGGCGCGGCAGCGGCGAGTTTTCAAGGCGAGCGCGGTGGCGTGGATCTTGGGGTCGATTGGCCGGTGGAGCGCACCGAGTTCGATTCGAACCCGCGGCGGCCATGC
Organism: Chrysopogon serrulatus; assembly: GCA_015844335.1. NCBI lineage: Eukaryota > Viridiplantae > Streptophyta > Magnoliopsida > Poales > Poaceae > Chrysopogon > Chrysopogon serrulatus. The sequence goes on from JADLZL010002207.1 coordinate 385,827, forward strand.
GGCGCAGCGTGACCAGAGAGAGAGCGTGCAGGTGAGCGGAAACGAACGGATCGCAGCTCGCGAAGCCCGCCATGGCGCGGGCGGTGGCGGCAGCAATGCGCCCTTACCGGAGGCAATGCAAGGGGCGGTGGGTGGCTCGCGGCAAGGTGGCGGGAGGAGGTGGCGAAGGCCGGGCGTGTGGGCACGGCTTGAGCGCAGCGACGGCGCGGGGAACGGGCGCGCCGCCGCGGGCGGTGCCGCCGGCGAAGCGCGCTGGAGAGAGCGAAGCGGAGAGAGAGCGCGAAGCGAAGCGAGAGCGAATGGAGCGGCCGCCGTTTTCCATTTCGGGCGCGGCAGGTGATGCGGTCGCTGGGCGGGGGCCCGCCGCTAAGGCACGCCGGCCAGACGACGGCGCCACGCTGCGTCCACGCGCGCGCGGCTCGCTCGTCGCCGCGGCCGCGGCCACGCCCGGCGCGGGCGCTGGCGCTGCGCAGCGCGGACGCGGACGCTGGGTGGGTTTGTGGGCCGAACCGCCCGCCGGTTCGCGGCGTTTTTCTTTCTTTTGAAAATTTGAATCCAACTCAAATGCAACTATTTGACAAATTTAAAAGCTTTTTCATGAAAAGTGCCCAAAATAAAAGTTGTAGAGAATTTCAAACTGAACAACTTTCATTTAGGTCTCAACTCAAAATTCCCAATAAAATTTAAACTATAAATTCCTTTTGAATTTAGGGTCATTAAAGAGGATTTTCAATTTATTTTCTTTTTGCTCGAAATGCACCAAATCTTTTGCAATAAATTTTGTTAAATCATTTTGAAAGGCTGGGCACTTGGATCCAAACTTGGTCAAACAATTTGCAAAGCTAATTAATTAACTAATCAAGCACTCAAGCAATCAATCAAGAATTTAAAACAAGCACATGAAATGACAATGCAAAAATTAGGGTTTGTGCTTGATGATGCTAATGCCATGCTTAATGAAGATTAAGGTCAATTAATTATGTGCCTAATGCATGCTTAACACTGAGGTGTTACAATATCCTCGTACACCTTTAGGTATGTTGGCTTCATTTTGGTTTCCCGTGTACGTGAGTAGGTGTAGCAAAATGTGCTTCCTCACTTCAAATGCATTCTGCCATATTTTTATACACATATAGTTAATAAATATATTGAGGTGAACATGGGTACATAATGTACAAATAATGTACAGAGAAGAATACTCACAGTGCAAATGGGTGTTTCTATCGTTTTGCCATTCCACAAATCCATAGCAAGTAGAACATTATAACCAGATAATTTCCTGATGAAGCATTAAATTGTTACTACTGTATATATATAGTTGAATATAAAAGGAGGTTCCATTGCAAAAGTAGTTACCGGTCTAACTCAAATTGGCCTGCATCTGCAACTCTATGATCAAAGAGGATTAAATTATCTTTCCACCAAGAGCATGATTCTTCCATGACTTGACTAAGGACAGTGGAAACTTCGTTGAATTTTGGCTGTATATTTTTTTTAGTGGATGAATCTTGTATTCACCATGTTTAGTAGTAAGGTCTAATATGTAGAGAGTTCTTTTAGAAATATGCAAAACAAATAGATTAAAAATGCCCGGACTCGTTTCAAGTGGCATAAGAATCTGGAATTAAAAAGGGACATCTTAGTAATATGGCATTAAGACAAAAGTTGCAAGGAATAGAAGAAGAGAAACAACATTACCCATGTGCACTCTTTGACATCGTATTTTCTCCGGGGCCATTCAAGAGCCAATTTCGCTAGCCGCTTATAATCGACTTTTTGTTCGATACTCATCACCTTTTGAAATTTGACACGCAACCTGTGATAATATAATGGATGGAAGCCTTAGAAACGTGAAAGAAAAAAGTGAGATTATATACGATGACATTATATAAGTAAAAACCTACCGAAAACTTTAAATCCATGTAGTGCTTTGACACAGCCTTGTTTGTCCCCTTCCAACTTTTCTAGTTCTTCAAAAGCAAACTTGCGTGCTACCAGGTTAAAACAATCTTCATGAATTCCGTTGTCCAGTTTTAATATATCTTGGATTTTCTTGAGGCTCAAAACAATTGGATAAGGCTTTGAACTTACAACCCATTCCTTTCTCGTAAAACATAAATTTTTGTGTACATGTAACAGCATGAAGTATATATGCTTGAATATTTATCATGAAGAATAATCTTACTCTAAAGCCATATCATGGTCAATTGTCATGATATAATTGCAAACTTGGTCTCTTAACTCTTTTTTTCACCCATTGGCAAGGCACAAATTATAAGACTGCGTGCCTTAGTTGTTTGCGGCCAGTCAGATAACTTTTTGCAAAGGACCTACAGAAAACTTATGCATACGATTAAAGGAAAATGCCAATTTTTAATAGTAGTTATGAAATAGAGGTGACTTACTCTAAAGTAGCAGCATCATTAATAGAGTTTACATAATTCGAAACCCTGGATATTATTAAATCTTCTTCGCAGGCATATGACTTCTCATTCTTGCTTCTTTTCACAGGCCTATCTAAAATTTCAATTTCATCTGTACTTCCTCCTTCCTTTGCAATAGTTTCAGAAGTCAGCCACCATTCGCTTGTATTTAATTGGCAGTTCAACAGGATGGCAAGTAGCTTGAATCGAAAGCTTTTCATATCACGCTACACAACATCAAGCATGCATATTATTTATTGATGACATGTCAGTATAAATAAATATAATGAATCATCAAATAAAACATTGTTATAATCCTATATACCTGAGTTACACTGTCGGATAGCCCTTCTCCTTTTCCTTTCCAGTATTAAGCTGTTGCTTGTTTCTACTAACATCCTAAGATGAAGCAGAAGCGAGGCTGCCTGTGAACTGGAATTAGCACAAGCTGTAGATAGAGTTCAGCTTTATTAGTATAGTGCATATACCAATCGAGTGCTTCTTCATGTAGGTAGCAATAAACATAGTAATGTGCAAAGTCGGAATTTAAAACCGCATGCTAAAGGGAGAGAAGGCTGTCAGCGGTAGGTGTAAACAAAGTTTTAAATTTCCATGGACACAGTGTTATAATAAAGTGTTGTAATAAAGTGTTGTGAAAATAAAGTTGCTCAGAAAATCTAAGCCAAAGTGTTGTAATAAAGTGTTAGATGTAAATTTACTTGTAAAGTGTTTGCTGTAAATCTCTAAACACATGGGCATTTTCAATTTCCTGAGTTCCTAACTGTATAGAGTGCGGTAGCAGCTTCAACATTCCCGTCCGTCCCCTGCGACCCCTGCTGCCTCCCCGCCGCTCCCTGCTCGGCCCGGCCCTCACATCCTCCCCATCGTGCCCGGTCCCAGCCTAGCCACACCTCACCCTGGCAGGCACGGTGGGTTGAGCCACCTCATCCCGAGCAAACCTCGGCGTCAAGGAGGGTCTCGACGAGACGACAACGGCGTGCAGATTCCACATTGGATCCGTGTTTCTGTTGGCTCTAGCCGGTGCTGCTGAAATGCAAATCTGGTTGCGTTTTCCTTGTGCAGGATCTAGAGGTGAGTAGGGAGTGTGTGCTGAGAAAATCCAGCTAAACAAGCCGTTGCCGTACTTCACTGGCAACATCATCGAGGTTTGTTCCTCACATAAAAATAGAGTTTTGGTCAGCATAGGGCATCAATTGAAGAAAAGATTTGTACATTGAAAAATCTTTTACAAAATCAATGGCAGTGATCAATGAACCAAAGGTAATAAGAAGTTTTGTTGAAGTTATATTATTATTTATTTTCTACTAATTCCTTGCAAACAATTGTTTTTGTAGGATTGATAATGAAGTCCAGTATATCAATAACCCCACTGGCCTGAGGCTATGAGGCAGGGATTAGCCTGTCTGTGAATCAACGAACAGAAATGTAGTCATGGAGAAAGCGGGTCTTTGCAGAGAAGAGATACTCTCAACAGAATCTCCTTTATACCATGCACAATTTATACCATGCACAATATCCTTTATAATAAATGAAATGTAGTATATACTATCAACAGAATATGCTCTTGAATGAATGAAAATTTGCTAGGCAGTCTCTATCATGAAGTGGCTGCTTTGTGTTCTTAATGATTATGATTATAGGAAATTTGGCTACACCGTTAAAGTTTTGAATTATATTTCACTGAAATTATCAGGGGAGGTAACAAAATGAAAGACTATCTGATGTTTTTACTTCAGTCATGTGCTTGGGAGAGATGGCTACTCAGAATGATGAAGACTATAAGAAAAATATTTGGTGCCATAGAACAAGTTTTGGACAGCTGAAGAGAAATATTTTGATGCTATAACTGGCTTGAGAACTATTTTGATCCCTTCCCTTCTTTTCTTTTATTCTTTGCCTGTAGGCTGTACATTTTTTTAAACTCTGTAACATATACTTCTCAGTACTAAATGTCAGTTTGTTTGTTTGGCTAAGCTGCGACAGGCTTGTGTAATGTAATCAAAAAACAAAAAGGAATCGGATGAGGGGAGTCACCTTATAGTTGGGATTGCAGGACAGAGAACGGAAGAGACGGGAGGACAAATTAGGCCACAACCAGGATGCTTGCTGATGGATCCCACCACCACGTGCCACCGTAAACCTTGTTGCCGCAGGATGCTATGGATCTCGCCAGTAAACCAAGGTAGCTGATTAGGACGGTGAAGGAGAGGGGCGGGACACCATAAGCCGGGTGGGGATCACCTTGTGCTGGCGGCGGCGCAGGGCTGGTGGGCGGCGGCGCGATGCTCGTCGTGGATTCCGGCGGCGCGGCCCGTCCTTCGTGGGGCGCGACCCAAGGCCGGGGGCAGGGAGGCGGGCGGCGGGCGGCGGCGGCGCGATGCTTGTCGTGGATTCCAGCGGCGCGGTCCGTCCTTCGTGGGCGCAAGTGAGAGACCCAGCGATGGACGGCAAGTGGGCGGCGCGGCGCGATGCTCGCGTGGATTCCGGCGCACAGCCCGCCCTTCGCCGGGGCGCGACCGCGCGCCGGGCGGCAAGGAGACGGCGGGCGGCGGCGCGATGCTTGTCGTGGATTCCGCGGCGCGGTCCGCCCTTCGTGGGCGCAGTAAGACCCCAGCGATAGATGACAGCACGAACCGGCAAGGCGGCCGGGTGGGGGTCGTGTGCGGGTCAGCGCTCAGCGGTTCCAGGGGCTGGTAAGCGGAGGATTAGCACGGAGCCGGGTAATTAGCGCGGGGCGGAGTCATTAGCGGGCGAAAACGATGACTTTTGAGTCTTTTTAGTAGTAAGATATCTTCCACAATGTTGCTATAGTTATTATGACTAGTGCCAGTAGCTAGCTTGTTTTATTGTAACCATTAGTTTTTACATGATTTTTTCTAAAAGTTTTGTTTATTTGTTTGACTCTAGTTCATGTGCCGGTAGCTTCTCACACATGCCCACCAAGTAATCGATTGACCAATAGAATGTAAGATACCAAATATGATTTTTTTTTTCGTGGCTTTATCATAATTTCAGCCAAGTAAATATGTTTGTGATTTTTTTCGTTTGTAGAGCCATTTTTGGCTTGTGAGGATAGTATTTATTACAATGATTATGAACATATTTTGTAGTTCTAACATGATTTTTATTGTGTTGTGATGCATTTTTGACATGATGCAGTTTTTGACAATAATTTTCCCCAATACTATGGATGTAGTTGGGATGGATGAATGTTCCATCGAAACATTATGTCAGCATACAAGTTTTCACTCATGGTGCTAGCTTGAATGGAAAACTGGTCGGCTGAATTACCCCCGAATTCTAAGGAATATGTACAGATCTAGAGTAGACACAGGGGCAATTCAGTCCCATGTAAAATCTACAGATGAATATAAATAGGGCCTCTGGAGTCGTTGTAGAGAGGAGGATGAATGTTAACACAACTTATTCTCTCATTTCACTCTAGCTAGCATTATTTCATCATCCCATTGCCCTCAATTCATGGTATCCACCGCTCGATCAACCAATGGTGTTCAAAGCAAACTAAGGTCCAAAACATTAGGCACCAAGATTTATAGCGGACCAATCAACTACAGCTAAAAAATGGCCTGTGATTCCTTCCCAAACATCAAGTAACAATATCTGAACAATAACAAACACACATCACAAAGCAGAAGCCAACAAACAGAAATGTGGATGCTAGCACAAACAAAAATAATCGGACTAGATGCACATGGTAAACAGTAGAAAGTATAAAAGCTACTATTAACACAAGCCAACAAGCACAAATATTTTCTTTTAAAAAGCCCAGATGCACGCGGTAAATAGTAGAAGTATGTACTACTCCATCCGTCCCACTCCCATAAAAAGTGTTATTCTCGCTTCTTGAGAAATAAATACTTTACATTGATAAAATATATAAAAAAGTGACAATATTTATGATACAGTTAATATCATTAGATAGACCACTGAATATATTTTCTTAGTAAACTTATTTAGAGATACAATTATTATTAATATTAATATTTTCTACAATCTAAATCTGACTAGCATGAGCCCAATTATAACTCTTTTTATGGGACAAAGAGAGTAATTTATTTGAGAACCTTAGAGCTGAGCAAAAGAAAATTGACCCTATACTAGCTGACAAAGATATTTCAATTATTATGGGTGAGGTGATGTACGTGCTTGAGGTAAGGCTATCCACAGTGGTACCTGTATAGCATCATGTAAACGACACGGAGGAGCATACAAAGGAGAAAACAACCCGCAGTGGGGTCCGGAATCGCATTCGCTGCTACACGCTCACCATATTTGCAGATGTACCGTTGTTCTTTCCGGATACATGCAGCCCATGCCTGAGAGAGAGGAGAGAGGGATGAAAAACATGCCACAGTGGGTCCCACTAATTTAGGTAACTAAATAATATGATAACTCACAAACCATAAATCTAAATTAAATTCCGATTGCACCATTAAATTCGTTGTAATAAATCCTTCAAAACTAGATCCCACATGAATATATTTAGATAAAGTGACAAGTGGGCTCCACAGTGTATAGAGTATGATATAAAGGATGAATGGATGCGGAAGAATTGAATATAGAGAAAAGAATCTTGCTGACTAGGCAGTATAGAGGAAAGAAATAGAGGACGATGAGTGCGGATAGGCTAAGGCTGTCCGCAGTCATGTCATTTAACCAGTCCTGCAGGAGACATGTAGCGAAAAAACTGCCGCAGCGGGTACGTTACATGTCTACGCTAATGCTCCGGACGGGAGATCATCCGGTGAACCCAGTGCACACACTGGAAGTAGCGGATGGACAGAGAGCAGCATGCATGTGAGAGAAAGAGAAGAGAGATGATACATGCAGCAGTGGGCCCCACCATTTCACAAGCAAAAAAATATCAGAACTCACAAACCAAAAATCCAAATTAAATTCTGATTACACCATTAAATTTGTTTTAATATATTCTTCAAAACAAGATATCACATGGATATATTTAGATAAAGTGACAAGTAGGTCCCATAGTGAATAGAGGATGATATAAAGGATGGATAGATGCGGGAGAATTAAGTATAGATGAGAGAATTTTGATGACCAGACCTCTTAAAGGATGAATTTAGAGTACCATGAGTGCGGATAGCCTCGCGCTGCTAGAGATTCTCCATTTGGCAGTTACTACAATTGTGATGGGTGAGATAGCCAATACTCTGAATTGCAGTAGCAGTTGTCGATGACCCGCAGGCCAACAGCCAGAGGAGAGATCAGGCAGTTAATGCTTGATGCTTGCTATTGCTAAAAATTCCATTATTGAGGCTCTGAAGGTATAGAAGAAAGTTCAAACCAATCAAAGAAAAAGACGAGCTAGACAGCCTGCACCAAGCTACAGAGAGAAATCAGAAAGAAACTGACGAGCAGAGCTGCTACTAAAGAAGTGAACTGCAGAACACAAATAGCTAAGCTGCTATTACTATTTACAGAGCTGAAACTCAAAAACTTGTCGAATCGCTGCTGCTTCCTTTCAGTTTAGATATATAAATGAAACTAGGAGTCAACAAGACACACAGTTCTTGGAAGTACAGCGGGCAGAGCAGATAGAAAGCGTGGCTTTCTCATACAGTCATACTGAAACTAACTAGACTGCAGAAAATAGAAATAACATCAATGGCCAATCAAGCTCACCCATAATCTCTTAAAACAATATCAAATCAAGTCGAAGCATGCATGGCTGATGAGTCATGGGCAGGGCCCAGACCCATCGTACAAGTGAGCAGGGAGCTTGGGCTCAGGTACGGCCTGGAGCGGCACCATTCGCGGCATGGACAGCCCGAACTTCTCCTCCATGCTCAGGTCGTCCACACCCACTCCGTCGGGGAGCCTCCATGCAAAGGCTTGGAGAAGGTTCGCCAGCATGATCTGCACCATCTTCATCCCGAGGCCGAGGCCAGGGCACATCCGGCGGCCGGACCCAAACGGCAGGAACTCCAAGTCGTGGCCCTTCACGTCCACCTTGCTCCCCACGAACCGCTCCGGCTGGAACTCCTCCGACGCGTCGCCCCACAGAGCCGGGTCGCGGCCGATGGCCCAGACGTTGACGAACACGCGCGTGCCCGCCGGGATATCGTAGCCGCCCACGGAGGTGTCCTCGCGGGACAGCCGGGGCGCGAGCAGCGGCGCCACCGGGTGCACGCGCAGGGTCTCCTTCACCACAGCCTCCAGGTACGGGAGGCGCGGGATGTCCGCCTCTGTGACCAGCCTGCCGCCGCCGACGACGCCGTCCAGCTCCTCCGTGGCCCTGGCCATGGCCTCGGGGTTCCTCAGAAGCTCCGAGAGAGCCCACTCGACGGCAACCGCGGAGGTATCCGCGCCAGCGGCGATGATGTCCAGAATGAATGCCTTGGCGCCACCCCGCTCGATCGGAGCCTCGAGGCTGGCGTCGTCGGTGAGCTCTAGCAGCTGGTCCACCATGTCCCTCGGCACAAAGCCCTCGCCCTGCCGCTGCCGCCGCCGCCGCCGCTCACTGCGCTCGCACAGCACGTGCTCCAGCAACGGGTCCAACATCTTGCTCAGCCTCTTCATCCTCTTGATGTACCCCTGCAGGTCCAGGAAGCTGAGCCACGGGATTACGTCCCCGACGTTCACCACGCCGTTGAGGAAGAAGAACTCCTGGATCATCCACCGGAACGCGTCCGGCGGCATCAGCGAGCCGGCTCCGTCGAACACGTACTTGTTGCCTAGCGCCATGCGCGAGACCACGTTGAAGCTCGCCATGGAGAGGTGGTCCTTGAGCCGCACCGCCGCACCCGCGGCCACCGCCACATCCCGCAGCATGCAGCGCACCTCCTCCATGCGGATTCGCTCCGTCGCGTTGATCCGGCCCACGCTGAGGAGCTCGTTCTGGAACAGCCTGCGCCCCTGGCGCCAGTACGGGCCGTACGGCGCCCACAGCACGTCGGAGCTGTTGTAGAGGATGTGCCTAGCGGAGGCCGTCGCCGGGCGGTCGAGGAACGCCAGGTCGTGAGTCTTGAGGAAGAACTTGGCCATGTCAACGGATGAGCCGACGACGGCGGGGAAGGAGCCGAACCGGAGCGACATGAGTGGCCCGTACCGCGCGGAGAGCTCGCGCATTGAGCGGTGCGGGAGAGGCCCGACCAGGTTCAGGTTGCCGATCACCGGCCATGGCCGAGGGCCCGGCGGCAGCCTGTACTTGCTGGAGCTGGCGGACCACCGCCGGCGAAGGAGCACGGCTACAAGGAATAGCACGACGCCGAGGAAAGGACTCCATGGTGGGAGTGGTAGCTCCATTTTTAGAATTTGGAAGGTGTGTTTTTGTTTCTAGTACCTGTATGGGAGCTATCCTAATATGTACATATATACAAAGAGGTGCTATCGAGCTATGGTCAAAACTTTAGAGCATGTTTGGATTCCTCAGACGGATAACTAGCGGCTAAACTTTAACTCTTGAAAATCCAGAGTTCCAAAAAAGAGGACGTTAATGGGTAGACTAAAGTTTAACAAAAGTCTCAGCAAAATCTATCTAACAAGACTAATAAAAGGATCTAACAATTATTTATGGATCTAAACATATACTCCCTTCGTCCCTGAAAGAAGTGATTTCTAGACTTATCCTAAGCCAAATTTTTTAAACTTTAACCGAATTTTTTTTTAAAAAAATATTAAGATTTATATGATCAAATTAGTATTATTAGATTTACCATAGAATATATTTTCATAATATATTCAATTTATGTCATAAATATTGTTACTCTTTTCTATAAAGTTAGTCAAAATTTAAAAAGTTTGATTGGCACGGTTTCTAGAAATCACTCCTTTCAAGGACGGAGGTAGTATAGACTAACAACTACTAGTTATTAGCTATTTTTAGCTACTAACAACTGGTTCTAATCCATCTAAATAAGACTTTTTTTTAACTGACATAACTCATAGTTGATTTTTTTCTTAGGGAGAGAATGAAAAGGAACCCTGGGCAGCGTGCACACATGAATGTTTTTTCGAGATCGTGCGTGCACACATGAATGTGACAGTGAAGTGACGACCAACGTTCTGTTCTGCGCGTGATATCAAGGTCGAGAAGCCGACGCGAGCAGAAGCCTAGGCCGCTAGCGGTGACAATGTGAATAGAGCCGGCGCAGCGTGCACACCGCACACGAGGGTGAGAACGAGAGCGAGAGAGACACACATGCCGTTTTGCCCCACGCATTGCGCATGCTCTGTGTTGGTGGGTCTGGTTCAACGTTTGCCTGATAATTAGAGCCAGGCATGTGTGTTGTCTTAGTCGTGATGTCTAGCCCTTCTTGGTTCTATCTGTATGGTTTATATTTTTTTTTCTTCGCTTCTATGATTTTGTTTAGATGCGCAGATAAAAACAAAGATCATAGTGTATGTTTCTTTTCATCCAGCATAGCATATCGTCTCTCTGTAATCGATCGTTAGCTCAGCTAGATGAGTTTATTAGTTATATATTAAGGTTTTAAATTGTCGGTTAAGACACTTTCTCTATCTCAAAATAGGCTATAGTCGACTATATATTGGGCTATAGCAGTATCTAAAAGCTAATTTGTATGCAAAAAAACTTAGCTAACAGCTATAGCCGCTATCACCAGAGATTTAAAACCTTTTTATATATACAGAATAAAAGTCAAAAGGGGGCTCTTTTTTTGAACGAAAATGCAAAGGCGAAACAAAAACCTGAAAGAGTTCACCAAGCTACCGGGCTGCCCATATCCCTCTGGTTGATGAGTCCTTGCTCATCCTCACCACCCTCTGTCTCCGACACCTACGCGCCGTACCGGAACCTCCGTCGTCGTAGGCGACGACTATATCCGCCTTGACGATGTGATGGTCCGAAGTCCCTTTGGAGGAGACGACGGCGTATGATCCCGGGACGAACTTGTAGGGAGAGTCTGGCGACGCCAGGATGTAATCCACCCTTGTGCCGTGCATACACGTCCCCTGCACATCTGCAAGCACCACGCCTGAACTGAATGAATGAATGAATTCAGTAAAAGTAGCAGGAGGCATGCAGAACCGACTGCTACTCTGATTGCGATTGAATTGTGATCGATCTCACCTTGGCCTCTGGCCACCATCACCACCACGTCCTCGCACTCGCCGCCAAAGTCCTTGGCGTCGACGTACCGCTTCGCCTTGAGGTACCTCATCACCTCTGCCTTGGGCGTCGGCTTTCCCATCTCCGCGTAGTACTGCGAGAGCCGGGCCATCATCACAAGTTAACAACACTGGGCATGACAACAAGGTTTCTTGGATAGCATCGATCTTGCCGAATAATGGATGCCATGTGGTCTACCTTGACAATGTCAGCCCAGCGGTGGGTGTCGTAGTCCGTGGGGTCAAGCGCGTTCAGGCCACCGGCGAGGATGTGGTGGCCATCAGCCGATCCGAGTATGGAGGATACCTGCTTCATCCTCAGGTCCTCGTCGAGGTGGTCCAGATGGGTGCAGTGGAAGTTCATCTCCCCTGCTCCCGGCACATCGACGGTGACTCTCAGTACGTTCCTGCTCTCTTGCACAGTACACACTGCTTCAGTGGTTTGTAACGAAATTCTCCCTGACAAGTAATCTGATTTCTTTTTTTTATTACTATTCCTTCTTCTTATTCTTTTTTCTGTAATATAATCAGATCTTTTTAGAAATGCAATTAAGTACAGTTCTAAGGTCAAAATTACATATGAGGACCATGTCGATGTAAGAAATTACCAACTACTGACTACGTGGTATACTCGGATTGCAAACGCTTCAGTCTCTATTACTGACTAGGTAGTATATTCGGATTGCAAAGCTTCAGTAACAAAACCAGCGGCGAAGCACACATGACCGCAAAAAAATTAAGAAAATATTAAGCTTCTGTGTTTGCTTCAGTTTATTAGTCGGCTTAACTGAGACAAATCTATTGAGCCTAATGCCTGTTTAATACATGTGCGCTTTGCCTCTAGTTTTGGCCAGGCCACTGAGTCCTGCTAGTAGTTGCCTAATTAACAAACATATGAGTATGGTAGCGTTTGGATCATAGGGATTTTAAGAAACGGGTAGAAAAAACTTAAAAATCATAGAATCCCATCCAAACATTCTAGGCATAAAATTCAAAAAAAAACACCAGAGATTATTTTTATCAATAATGAGTATTTTAGAATATGATCCAATATTTAGGACCCTTGATTTTTTGGGGTCATGTGTTGTCCCCCATACGTAGCCTCTGCTAGTCGATATACCTGTCTTAGTTTTTGCTATCATCCTTAGTAATAACCCTACCCATAAACCTCAAGCCATACTTTTTCTATATATGACAAGTGGGATGCATCCTAGTAGTTAGTTATTTTCTCTTCTCACTTCCCCCTTTTCCTTATTCCACACAGATAGGTCAACTTCTCTCTTACCTTCTCTCCCTTTTATCTACTTGTGATCCAGAAGCACAAGGATCTCTTCACCTCCTCTAGGACCATGCTCCTGCGGCCCATGACAAGGAGGGGCTTGGCAAATTGGAAACCCAACGCCTCAGTCGCTTGGAGCTCAATGGGAGAAGGGCTAGACTAGGAGAGCCTCACCGGAGTCTCCATCCTCCTCTTCTAGCACTGGTGAGTGCAAGGATGTGAGAAGCTCGATCAGGCGGTAGGGAAGGCCTTTCTCTTCTGGTGGCAAGCAAGTGTGTGGGAGGAACAGGAGACTTGGCCATGGGGACCAATGCAGCCAGGCCAGAACCCTCCTCTCCCGGAGTAGGCGAGTTCGTGGAAGTTGAGGAATAGGCTAAATGGTGGGGGAACAGGTCAAAGAGGACACACATGCCGCCAAACTCGGCCAAAGGCAGGTGTATGGAAGCATTGCACAAGCGCAGATGGGTTAGGGGCAGTGGCGCCAAGCGAGGAAAGGGCGAGTTAGGGGTGTGACGCGTGGCAATGGAACGACACGACATGAACACGATTAAGCACGATCGAGCATGATAGACATCATAACTTGTTGTGTTGTGCCATGACGTGCTCGCCAATAGGCTCACTGGTCAGCCTAGGCATGACATAGCAGAGCCCTAACCATGTTCAGCTAGCACGTCGGTCTAGTGACCTCGTCATCCTGGTAACCCCATGCCACCCAGTACACACCACATTATAGAAGAATTAGAACACAATTAAATCCAAGTCATAGGTCCATCATCCATACAAAATAGCACAAATCCTATCCAACCTCATGAAATCTGTTATCATACACAAAATCACAACCATTGGATCTCATTGTGGCTAGATCTCAATGAGCATGCCGCCTTCCAACAGCTGCCCATCCCTTATTGATGTCGTTAGGATAGAAACACTCGAAGAGCTGGAATGCATAGAGGGAAAGTGATGGATGGGTAAGGGAGCGCCAGGAACATAACCAGTGGACGAGAAGGGAGCACGAGCACATATGTTGCTACTGTCAGAAGGGGAACTCCTAGAGAACCATGAAGAGGGCCGGGGGAATCATGAAAAGGAGGGGAGAGCCCCCGGAGAGCAGAGGGGAATAATGGATGGGAGGAGAGCACCCGGAGGACAAATGACAGACAAGAAAGGAGCACCAAGCGCTTATGAGAAAGGAGTGTATCGAGAAGGGAGAAGAGCTTGGACGTGTGAAGACAACGACAACCGAGGGTATGTGGAGTTGTTTGCTAGGGTTTGGTTGTTTTGGAGAAGTATTTATATGGGTGCCTAGGATAGTAGCCTTTGGCAGGCTACCCCTTAAGCGGGTCATGCTCGTAGCGGCACGTCATGCCTACTGTCAGACATAGGCATGACATGTAGATACGAGCTGCGCTGTCTAGGCATGACTATATTAACTGTTGGTGCTATGGTTGGGACGTGTCTTAACGTGTTGTGCCCGTGCCCCTGATTAGGCCCCCGTTTGGACATCTATACTTGTGTGTGTTTCTCATTCACCCCGCAGATATAAAGATAGGGGTTTAGGAGAATAATCTAGTGGATGGAGGTTAATATTAATGATTTAGCTCTTTGGTTCATCATAATCCAAAGCACAAATTATGCTAGTGGAGCTATAGAAATCTTTTAAAAATCTTTTCTTTTAGTGTAATCTTCTCAGACCCTTAATGTGCTCGCTAAAACACATTTCGATGAGTTTGACACGATGGTGTGTCTCATATAATTATTTTTCTCAGACGATGGTGTGTATGTTATGTTTCACGCAATGTGGACTTTTTCTCGCAGCCAAAACTTATTATAACCATATAGATATATATATATGTATATGTATATCATCATCGATGCTTTTGGAGCAGTTCACCTAATCCTTGGTTCTACAAATTAAATCGCAGGCATGATTTGACCTAATCAAAAAGTGGAACAAGCTTCTGACTTTTGCTCAGCATTTCATTTTTCAGCTATAAACTTGCTCCATAATCAATACTGGCGAAACTTATCAAATCATACGTCCCCAATATCGAATTTGTCAGTATCACAGTTTATTTATTTTGCTGACGAGAAGGATAAGAAAGGTGAGAGGTACAACGTACTAGTTAATAATTTCCTTTAACACCTGTTTTGAATTTGTTCCACATATACAGATAAATAAAAAATAATACTTGGTTTATGATGTTGTGCATAAATATATCTGCACTTGCTAATCCTTTTCTCCAGTTGTAGGTTTCTACCATTACGAGTTGTCGAGTTGTGTGAATATTCTCGACATTTTTCACACTGCGATAGGGAGCTGAAATAGCAACCTTACTAAGAGCATCTCCAAGAGTACTTTCTGATGGTAGAGGTTGGTAATTTGTTTATATTGTAAAATAGACTTAACAGCTATGTTTTTTATTGAGTTATAACAGCTATGTTGTCGATGACGATAAGAGTCTACCGAATCCATGAACTGATATTTTTAATTTTTAAGAGAATTTCATATAATCAGCCCCCTCCCACTCCACCCCAAGATTAATGTGGATGCTTTCCTCAACTCAAAATGAGCCTTCCATTTTTAGTAATAATATAATAAAATTTATAAAACCTGATAGCATGAATTGTGGGGAACGTTTGGTTCCAAAACCAGTTAACTGAAGATTGGTCACGGCTTCACGCGCGCGCGCATTATAATATACTGAAGTTAAAATCAGCATGAAAATTTTGGCGAATAAAAATCAACCCCAAGTTAAAGCCGTGCATCTAATCTTGGATCTCATCATGAGATTATTAATGCGGATTGCGGAGATGCATGGAGCGCCTTGGTGTGTGCTTACCGGAAGTCGGACTGGTCGGCGAGGCGGTGAGCCTTCCAGCGCTTGATGGGCCAGCGCGAGAGCACGGCGTTGCCGTACTGGGGCGCCCAGCTCTCGGCGAAGACGTAGCGCATGCCGAGGCCGTCGGCGAGGTCCGACAGCGGCCGCATCCCGCGCTCCTCCTCGGCGCGCACGTTCTGCAGCCCGATGATGTCGGCGCCCACATCCCGGAGCACCTCCGCCACGCTCCTGGTCCTCCGCGAGGACGACGACCTCCTCCACTCCGCCGGTACCCTCGCGCTCCACGCCGCGTCGTCGTCCGCCACCACCGCCTGCTTCCCCTTCCGGCTGGTGCCACTAGTGCCGCCGCGGCAGTCCGTGGCTAGCAGCCCAGCGGCGTTCCTGGTCCTCCTGGCCGCGGTGGTATCGTCGTCCTGGCCGAGGTTGATGGACACGCGCAGCTGCTTCACCGGCGATGCCGCCGGGGACTGCGGTTTAAGGATGCCCATCTTCGGCTGCGGCCGGCGCCCGGCTCTGCTGGTGCTGGCGGTGGCCGCGCTTCGCGGGTAGTCGTCACCGCTCGCCGCCGGCGGCACGGCGGGCGCCATGGAGAACATGGCGGCGTTGAAGGTGGCCACGCGTATGGTGACGGGTGCCGACGACGTGGCTTGTTGCTGCGCCTGCGCTGCGGCGGCGTCAGGGCTCCTGCTCCCGGGCCGGCGGATGACGACGACTCGGGGCCCCTTGGACCTGGCGCGGCGGCCGGAGAGACCTGGTGGCAGTGAGCGTAGGCCGTCGATGAGGAGGTGGAGCGTGTCCTTCACAGTCGGCATGGCCAGCGGCGGGGCGCCGAGGATGCACGCTGCAGGAGCGGCGGATACGACGACTCAGTGTCAGTGAATGGGAATCGGACGCAGTGAGACTGAGAGGTGACTGATGCCGTTCCGTTCATCATTGATTGCTTCTTCTTATCACACAGTATTACTTAGACATTGTCGTCAGTGCTTCTTGTGTCATAATCTTTGACATTAACGTGCACCAGGTGTGCTGGAGAACCAATTTATTGTTATTTTAATTTTAATATTGTGTGTTGACTTGAAACAAGCTAGTAAGGCGATTGGTTCAGACTTCAGACTAGCTTTGCCCGATGTGAGCAATGTATGTCCGGGGGCTATGGAACTTCGAGTGCTTGGTTCTTCTGCGCGCGGTGGGTGATTGGAAGTTAATTTTAAGACTTGTAATTGTTCAAAAGTGCGAAGAGGTAACTTCATCTTTACTTATTCAATATCATGATGTAAAATAGCATTGTGTCATCTCCGTACTACAAGATAGACAAGCCGTCATCAACCAAATGTGGCACTGCCCCTCTTATTTGGCCATCGTCCTCTTTGACTCTCTCAATATTAGTTGCCAAGATGTCTACCATATTAAAAAGAGATTTAGGGATAGTGAATCACCTTACCCAAGGCCTTTTCATATTTGGAATAAAGGGCCCATTAGGTCATTAACCTCAATTACCACATTACAGCCTTGTACAAAAGATTTGGATCCAACTACACCATTTTCGGGAGAAACCTTTCATTCAAAGGGTCTAATGTAGAAATGTCCAATTGATCTTGTCATAGGCCTTTTTAAATTAATCTTAAAAATAACTTTGCTCATCTTTTTTGCTATGCAACTCATGTAAAGTTTCATATAAGACTACAACACCATCCATTGTATTTATCCCTAGGAGGAAAGCTGTCTGTGATGAATAACCTTTCGGGCTACTATTGCCATCCGATTAGTGGACACTTTGATGAAAATTTTTGAAACTAATATTCAACAAATAGGTCAAACTATATTTTTGGATTTCATTAGCATCCCTACTTTTAGGCAGTAAGATTATTGTCCCAAAATTTAATCTAGAGAGTTAGAGGTCACCTTTATGGAATTCCACGAATAGCACCATCAAAACCCTCTTTAATGATATTCTAGAAAGCCTGATAAAATTCTAAGGGAATCCATTAGACCCCATGGTCGAATTATGTTTCATTAGAAAATGGCATCCTTTACCTCAGCTCCTGAGAAGCTTTTGTGTGTGGATTTAATTTTCAACTTATGTGACTTGGGGGGATGTCGTCTATGTGAGTCTCATCCATTGTTAATTTGTTATAAAAGCGGACTCAGGAGAACTAAACAAATTCTTGTAGTACTTGGTGTTAAACCCTTTTAGATTAGCACGACCTCCGATAATGTCCGCTCTTGGTTTAATTAGAAAATACAATTTTTTTCCAATGCTTCCCATTAGCCATTAATTGATAATAATTAGTATTTGTTTCTCTTTCCAATATACTTTTAACCTTTGCTCTTTGATATCATTTTATTTCTTGGGATAGAACCACTCATGGAAGAGACACTATAGTATATAAAAATAAAGGCGTATGGTCTGAAATTTCTCTGGTAAGAGCTTGGACTATGGTTCAACTAAATTTCAAGTCCCATTCAATGGAGACTAAATTAAAGTTATGTCAAGTTTCTTGGAAGTTAGAGTTTTCTGGCTATTAAGCCAAGTAAATTGGTTACATGATAGAGTTAGCTCTTTATGGTTGAAAGCTACAAAAATGCCTCCATGCACCATATATAGATAATAGAAGCCATTGAAAGCCATGGACCTTGTCAAAGAAGTTCTATTCCTCTCTTTGCTCTATGTTGAAATTGAGCCGAAACCCATAAGAAAAACTACGTCGGTTGGACTTATAAGTCGGTTGATAAGCCGATACGGATGATTTGGTGTGAAAAAAACACTCTTGACAATGTTTGGAATCATGCATCGTACCTACCCTAGACCTACCCCAGATTTTTAAGAAAAGGCTTGAGAGAAAATTTCGTCTTCTAGTTTCTGATAAAGCAATAGAACCTACACTTTTCGCTAAAGCAACATCTGACAAAAACTTGTATGGCCAATGTGCTCGTATGGTACTATGGTAGCATCTAGTTAAACCATTGTTACTCTGTTTGTATCCCTCTGATCTGTACGCCAACTACCACGATCCGCCTCATGACGTCCCTCATGATCTCACGGGTGATCTCACATCACATCCTCTGATCTATTCTGCAAGTGGTGATTGTTACTTGTGACGAGTGAAAGACAGATTGGTGGACGTTAACTGCTATTGCTTATGATAATCTCGCCGCCGCCGGCTATCCGGTCCTGTGCGACCGACCCTAGCTTGTTTGCTTACTTTTTACCTCTATTTAAACCCGATGGATTGACGCCGGAGAGCAGAGTCAGAGTGTACTCGGGACAGACACAGGCAGTCAGACAGGACGGGCATCCACTTCATCAGCCATCAACAGGCATGGAAGCATCGGCTAAGAAGCCCGCCGTCCTCCGCGTGGCCGCCATCAGCGGCTCCATTCGCAAGGCCTCTTGGCACCGCGGCCTCATCCGCGCCGGTACCTACACTATCACTTCGCGCATCACTTTCTTAGTTTCTTGGCAAACGTTTCTTCACATTGGCAACATGATATCCAGCCGCGGAGGTGTGCGAGGACTCCATCCCGGGGCTGCGCGTCGACCACCTCGACGTCGCCGACCTGCCAATGCTCAACGCCGACCTCGTCGACACCAGCGGCGGCTTCCCGCCCGCTGTCGAGGCGTTCCGCGCCAAGGTCCTCCAGGCCGACTGCTTCCTCTTCGCCTCGCCCGAGTACAACTACTCCATCACCAGTAAGTTTAATTTGCCTATTAGTACTAATTTATTACTGCACGTTATTACTATTAATTCCTTGGTCGCTTAATTTACATGCTTGCCCCTATCAATTTGCATTGTATTGTAGGCCCACTGAAGAACGCACTTGACTGGGCTTCTATAGGAGTGAACTGCTGGGCAGATAAGCCGGCTGCCATCGTCAGCGCGGGAGGCAACTTTGGCGGCGGCAGGTCCAGCTACCATCTGCGCCAGGTCGGGGTGTTCTTGGACATCCATTTCATCAACAAGCCAGAACTGTTCGTCTTCGCGTTCTTCGAGCCGGCCAAGTTTTTCGACAGCGATGGGAACCTCATCCATGCCGAAACCAGGGAGCGCCTCAAGCAGGTGCTCCTGTCCCTTGAGGCCTTCACACTCAGGCTCCAAAAGGACTAGTGAATCAGCTCCCGTTGTCACCGCGCTAATAATAATATCTGCTTCCTTAAGCTCTTAGTAAATTTGAGATGTCTTACAAACTACAGAATGTATCTCCAAACCACAGTATGTGCTCGGACCATAATAAAATCCATGATGAAGAGCTGTCCGATCCGATCCCTGTCTCTGTCTGCATATGGGTACATGATCCAGTTTTAATTGTTGCACGAGAATAGGTACAACCTCCCTTCGTATAGAAAAAGTCGTTTTGTTTTTAACCCTAAGCTTAACTACTCATCTTATTTAAAAAAATTATGTAAATATAGTTAAATTTAAGCCATTCTTGAAGAGCTTTATTAATAAAGCAAACCATAACAAAAGAAGTGATATTTTGTATAAATTTTTTAATAAGATAAGTGGTCAAACTTAAGATTAAAAAAGTCAAACGTTTTATAGTTTGCAATGGTTTAATTATAGTATTAGAGGTCCAATTTCAATTGGTCCAAACAATTTTGGGCCAAATATAATTATATATGGGACAAATAAACCCATGCAAAGTGTAACATCGACGTAATTAAACAGTTGCAGCATGTTTTTCTTAAGACGTGTGACTCGATTGGTGGCCAGTCATACCCACCGTACTTCACCGAGAGATTTGATTTACAAAGTGAAGACAAACACGAACACCACAGCAGAATCATCCAAGCATACACAAGACACTGAACCTTGTCTGTTTATTTCCTGTCGAAGCACATGCATCATGATGCCGTGGCGTACAGGTGAGCCGGAAGCCTAGGCTCAGCGACGGCTTGGAGTGGGAGCAAGCGCGGCATGGACAGCCCGAACTTCTCCTCCATGCTCAGCTCCTCCTTCGCCATGCCATCAGGGAGCCTCCACGCGAATCCGTGAAGCAGGTTCGCTAGGATCACCTGCACCATCTTCAGCCCAAGTCCGATGCCAGGGCACATCCGGCGGCCGGACCCGAACGGCAGCAGCTCAAAGTCCTGGCCCTTCACGTCCACGCTGCTGCCGACGAACCTCTCCGGCCGGAACTCGCCGGGCGCGTCCCCACGGCCGGGTCGCGGCCGATGGCCCAGACGTTGACGAACACGAGGGAGCCCGACGGGACGTCGTAGCCGTCCATGGACACGTCCTCCCGGGACAGCCGCGGCGACAGCAGCGGCGTCACCGGGTGCAGGCGCATGGTCTCCTTGACGACGGCCTGCGTGTACGGGAGGCTCGTCATGTCCTCTTCCTTGACGAGGCGTTCGCGGCCGATGACACGGTCCAGCCCCTCGGTGGCCTTCGTGAGCGCATCGGGATTCCGGAGGAGCTCCGACATGGCCCATTCGATGGTCACCGATGCAGTGTCTGTGCCGCCAACAATGAGATCCTGCAAGCGGGGAGATTCGTCATTCACGGATAACAAGGTCAATACCGGCCACTGTGGCCAATAATGGCCATACCATCATATCAGTATTTAGCTAACACCATAGCTAGTACAATTGACATTTTAGCCCTTCCATCTGACCCACCTATTTCGCCCGCTACTCTCTCCACTCGCTCTCATCAAATCTTGGAAGGAAGTGGTATTGTGGTAAGGCAAAATAAGAGCATGGCTAATAAGCCCGCCGACTGCCGGCTAAATAAACTTACCATGTCACTCACAGCTAGTGACATACGTCGACTCATATAGTGGGATCGGCTACGAGGTAAGCTGTAATAAATTGCCAGCATTTAATAACTACGGTACTTGTGGTAGCTGGTTGGCTAAGAGAAAGAAGGCTCATGGAAAACGCCAGCTACACGCTCGCTGCCGGCTGAGAGCAAGCGTTTGTGTCCTCGATTAGCGCGTGCAGCTCGGCGTTTTGCTAACCGCCCGCTTCAGTCTCTCTCCTTTAGAGCAAGTACTATAACTGGCGAAGAGCAGGCTAAATATGACGTGGAAGAGAGAGAAAGTAGGAGAGAGATGAAAGCGGGCGACATACAAAACGCCAGCTTTGAGCAGTCGAAATGCACTTGGCCTATCCGGTTCTTCCACGTTGCAACTGTATATTAAATATCGGTGGGGTCCACCACTACTTCTTGGCAGTCCAGATGACGTGGGTTTTTGTTGCAGCCAGCAAGCCGGCGTATCCATAGTCTTGCTCTTATTCTCTCCCCTCCAGCTCAGTTTCGGTTGACGTGGAACACCTCCCAGCCTGCTGACTGTACCTTATAATACTTGCTCTAAGAAGACCGTGAGGGCAATTTCAAGAAGGCCAGTATAGATGGTCAAATGGACCGGACCCCTCAGGCGGTCCTACAGTCCTAGGCCTGAAACTTGCACGGTTCGGCTCGATGGCGCCCATAGTGCTAGTGTCGGCATAGGGAATTCTCGTTGACAATATAGATCAATGTTTTGTGCATAGGGAATAAGGTGGGTGACACAGAGGTTTATATTGGTTCACATATAGGATGCCTACATCCGATGGGGAATCGATCTCTTATCCAAGAATTGCTAGGGCGCTCATGTGTTTGTCTAGGTACAAAAGCGTAGTCTGTTTTATGATATTGTCTGGTAGACTAGTACCGATCAAGAGTTCTCTACCTTGGCATATATAGTCAAGGAAATCTATCGGTTTACATGCAGATCATGCTTCCAATTTCTCCTTGATTGGTCTGTAACTTGCTTTCTAAGTCAGCGACATATATACCTATCTGAGTTGAGCTCTATCTTCTGTAGCTTCGACCCACCGGGCAGTGAGGTTATAACACCGACACGGTAAGTCGCCTTGCAGTAGCAACCCAGGCACAAT
Source organism: Chrysopogon serrulatus (assembly GCA_015844335.1). Lineage (NCBI taxonomy): Eukaryota > Viridiplantae > Streptophyta > Magnoliopsida > Poales > Poaceae > Chrysopogon > Chrysopogon serrulatus. The sequence continues at coordinate 408,384 of JADLZL010002207.1, forward strand.
ACAATTATTGCGCCGGCACTATGCTAGCCTGATCTCTCCCAATCTTGGATGGAATCAAGGTCATCCAGCATAATTAGATGCAATGTAGTGGAGTATATAAAGACCCCCAATCCTACCTCCTAGCTCACTGCTCCTTCCCTCGGCCTTCTCCTTCATACTAGTAGTGGCTTGGGCACGTAGCCCACGATCTCAGGGCACGTTCCCACGGCCCCTGGCCTCAGACGCAGATGGCGGAGGCAGAGGGGCGGACGGCGCAGAGCGGTTAGGCCTAGCAAGCACAAGCGCACTGAGTGAGTCACTATGCCAATAGTGCCGTTGCCGTACGGCTAAGAGTCCTTAGTGCCGTGGCGGGATGAGAAGTTCCAATTAGTACCGTGACAGTGCATGTCTTTTAATAGGCTTGAGCCCTTAGTTGGTCTTTTATATTGTCTCTTTTGTTTGAAACTTTTTGTTGCATTTTGCTAGTTTAGTTTTTACGAATAAAAGATACTACTTCGTTATAATATTGGTTGGTTTGTGAAAAACTCTTGCATAGGCCAAATATAATTTATTTATTTTTCTAAAAAAATAGTGCCATGACCCCTAGTGTAGGGCGGTAGGGCCAGGTCGTCCATTTGTGCAGGGCGCAGGTGGTGGTGGATGGTGACCTACACGAATTGAGGGAGGTAAGACTTACCTATTGCTGCATCTAGATACTATATCAGCAAAACCTTCAATATAATATCTGTACGGAAGATCTATAGTGGCAGGAGTGTCACAACCCAAATGTAAGTATTTTTTTATCCTCGACCTAAAAGGCTAGTATTGCGGAAGGTGGAAAAAAGAAAAGAAAAGATATCTTGTTGTTTGAGACAAAGGTTCTCTTCTGGGTCTTATTGTTGAAGACAAAAGGAATAGGAGAGATTTTGAATCCTTTGCCTATAGTGCTATCCAAACATCGAATGAATCTTGTATTGAGGTGCGGTTATTGTAGATAGCACGAGGGTACGTGCTGCCGAGTGTGCGGCTACACAAGCAAGGTGTTGCTTAAGCAATATCTTTGCTTTTGTGATGTGACAAGCACACTCTGAAGGTGGACAAACTACTACATTGAGAGTGACAAGAGCAAGTGTGGAGTCGCTATCTTCAGTACTATGCACAACGTCAGTTCTGCGAGCAATTTTTGTGTTATATACTCTGCTGCTTGCCTACGGGCATACATGTCGAAAGTCCTATATATACGGCGTCCGTGACGGCATGGGCGATTCCAAGCGCCACACTGGTTTAGAAAGATTATAATACCCCATAGGCCCATACCCACCCTGTCGGCTGTGGCACAAGGATCAGTTTTTGGAAACCTTGTGACGTAGCAGTAGTTTGCAATCTTTAATATGACGTCAAACTGTGAAAGCCCCAACTGAAACGGGCTAATAACGGAGCAAAAATTACTGATCAGTCTATGAGATGTTCTTACCAGCGTGAATCCCTTGACGCCATCCCGTTGGATTGGGACCTCGAGGTTGGGGTCATCAGCTAGCTCCAGCAGCAAGTCGAGCATGTCCATGGCACCAACCTCCCCACCCTCTCGCCGCCGCCGCTGGCGATCGACGTGCTCGTCCACCACGTGCTCAAGGAACCGATCAAACATCTTGCCCAGCCGCTTAATCCTCCCGATCTGCGGGTCCAGCCACCTGAGCCACGGGATCATGTCCCCGACGTTGAGCGCGCCACTGAGGAAGAAGAACTCGTCGACCATCCACTTGAACTCCTCAGTCGTCGTCGCCGACCCCGGCCCCGTCTCGCCGCCGACGTACTTCTTGCCCAGCACCATGCGCGAGGTCGCGTTGAGGTTCACCATGAGCAGATGGTCCAGCAGCACCACCGCCGCCGCCGATGTCCCGTGGACATAGAGGCCGTGCAGCATGGCTCGCACCTCCTCGTCGCGGACGCGCTCCTGCGACCTGAGCCGCCTGGCGCTGAGGATCTCCGTCTTCCACAGCCTGCGCGCCTGGCGCCAGTACGCGCCATAGGGCGCCCAGAGCACGTCGGAGTAGTTGCAGCCGGTGTACCTGCCCGACGCCATCCTCGGCCGGTCGATGAACGCCAGGTCGTGGGTCTTGAGGATGGACCTCGCGGCGTCGACGGAGGAGCCGACGACGACGGGGAAGGAGCCGAGGCGGAGGGACATGAGCGGCCCGTACCGCTTGGAGAGCTCGTGGACGGAGCGGTGCGGGAGCGCGCCGAGCAGGTCGAGGTTGCCGATCACCGGCCATGGCCGAGGGCCGGGTGGGAGGTTGAGCTTGCGGCGCTCGGGGTTATTCCAGCGGGCGAGGAGGAGAAAGAGTGCAGTGGCGAGCACGACGGCGGCGAAGGAGACCACCGGTGATAGTAGCTCCATTGGAACGCGCACATAGGATAAGCATCTCGGAAGTAAATTCAGTGCAGCGCGTCTCCAAACTCCATCCACTACATACGTATCCGCGGCGTGCGACGCGTGGACACGGACGAATCAGAACCGCTGCCAAGACGCCACCTTCTCACGTACCAATCCTTTGGCTCGGCTTCACCAGCCCTTCGGCTCGTTAGCTGAGCGATGAGGCATAACCATTGAGTTGCATGCACCTACCAATTTAATCCAAAAACTTAAGCTGGTGGGGAGAGGTGAGCAATTCACTTATATTCCAACACTCCCCCTCACGTTAAGGCTCCGGCGAGATATCTCAGCGACTGACGAGCCTTAGACGTGGAATAGGAGCGGACAACAATTATTTTATTTAATTGTGTCTACCAGGATTTGAACTCGAGACCTCTGATACCATATTGAGTTGCATGCACCAACCAATTTAACCCAAAAGCTTAAGCTGATGGGGAGAGGTGGACAATTCACTTATATTCCAACAATAACTAATACCGGCCTCTTTTTTGGCTTCCGACGCAAGCCTCTTCTTGGCTTCGAAAGTAAAGCACCTTCGACAAAGAAGGAACTGCATACACACAGCGCGATTAGATCGTGTCTTGCCAATGCCGGTGTTAGACCTTGCGCTGCCGTCTCCATGGCCGACGCAGCCAGCATGACAGGAGGAGGCCAAGAAGGTGCTAGTCCTTGCGGCGTATATATATTCTCTGATATCTACAATCCTTATAAATACTACTTTGTAATTTTTTTGAACAATTTGGCATTTAATTTTTAATATCAGCAATCCATATATAGAAATAATTTATAATTTTTCCTGAACATTTTGTCATATGTTTCCCTGAGATCCGCAATCCATAGAAATTACTAGTAAAATAAGTTTTTTTTTAAAAAATGTACCATATATTTGGTAGGGATTCATCACCAGCTCCTTCAGCTTTAGATTCACCAGCTTCTGATTTAGCAAAAACGAATCCAAAACCATTTTTTTTTCCAAAAAACAAAATGAATTCAAAACCAATTTTTTTTTCAAAAAGAGCGAAAATGAAGTCACAAAAAAAGTATGTGGCGAAATCAGTGATTTTGCTGTTGTATAGGAGAATTGCCCATTTCCAGATTAATTAAAAAAAGTTCATGGCGAGTTCCTTTATAGGATACATAATTTTGACTCACACTACAAGCAAAAGTGAAACTAAACACAAACTCGGACGACACAAACAACCACGGAAAAGTATGGCCACAATATAGAGCACATGCAAGCAGCATGTCGTATCCGGAGTGCTATGTAGGCAGCGAGCAGGATACGCTTGCATGCATCACGTACAGTACAGATTCACAGGCCAGCAGCATACAGGCGAGCAGGGAGCTTGGGCTCAGCAACGGCCTGGAGCGGCACCAAGCGCGGCACGGTGATCCCGAACGTTTCCTCCATGCTCAGCTCCTCCGCCGCCACGCCATCGGGGAGCCGCCACGCGAAGGCGTGCAGCAGGTTGGCCAGCGTCACCTGCACCATCTTGAGCCCGAGGGCGTAGCCCGGGCACATCCGGCGGCCGGAGCCGAACGGCAGCAGCTCGAAGTCCCGCCCCTTGACGTCCACGCCGCTGCCGACGAAGCGCTCCGGCCGGAACTCGTCCGCGTCGTCGCCCCACACTGCGGGGTCGCGGCCGATGGCCCAGACGTTGACGAGGACGCGCGTGCCCGCCGGGATGTCGTAGCCGCCCACGGACACGTGCTCGCGGGACAGCCGCGGCGTCAGGAGCGGCCTGACTGGGTGCAGCCGCATGCTCTCCTTCACGATGGCCTCCGTGTAGGGGAGGCTCGGGATGTCCCCCTCGGCCACAAGACGGTCGCGGCCGATGACGGCGTCCAGCTCCTCGGTGGCCTTGGCAAGGACCTCTGGATTCCTTAGGAGCTCCGACATGGCCTACTCTGCGGACACCGCCGAGGTATCGGTGCCGCCGCCCATCAGGTCCTGGCTTGCAGGAACACTCGATCCATTATTAGTCTAGTTTTGTGTGTTCAGCCAAAGTTTATTTTTAGCCAAGTTATTAAAATATATTAACATTTACTCCCTGTGTTCTAAACTACAAAATGTTTAGCTTTTCTAAATATTTTGTTTTTACTGTGTATATATCTTGACATATAGTATATCTCAATGTATGGCAAAGGCTATTTTATGGTATACCTAATAGTTATTGTCATAGGTATTTATATAGTGTCACAATAAAACTTAAAAAAATGTCCATAGTGCTCTTATCTTTTTTCTCTTTCTTTTCTTCCTTTGTTTTTCTCCTCTCACGTTTCTCCTTTGGTCCTTTCTCTCTATTATATTATCCGCTCATGCCAACTTGCCTCGCACATCCTACAAGAAGTCCACCTCAGGTGCCCCTCGCCCCACCGCGCAAAGGAGGGTATTTTAGGTAGGGTTGCTTGTTCAGAGTCAGATGAAGCCATTTTTTTTTTATTTTAATCGAAGCTTTTTTCTCCAAACAGTGTGAATTGCAAACATAGCGGAGGCTCTCAACCTTGTTTGGTAGGTAGAGTTATAGAGCTGCGGAGCGCAACCAAACTCCGCCAATAGCAAATTTTCTGATGCCTCAAAAACAGTTACGTCCTCCCTCCCATAAAAAGTTCATCATGGGACTCGTGCTGGTCAAAGTTAAATATTTATATTTCTAAATAAGTTTATTATGACAATATATTCAGCGATATAGCTAATAATACTAATTATGTGACATAAATATTCTTATATATTTGGTCAAATTAATAAACTTACTTGATTTTTGAAGTGAGAAAATGACATTTTTTATTGGTCAGAGGTGGGAGAGAGTATGCATCAAGTGAATTAGTAATGCTTACTTGAGTGAACCCCATCACATAATCCCGGGTGATCGGAACCTCGAGATTGGGGTCGTCAGCGAGCTCCAAAAGCACGTCCACGAAGTCCTTGGCAACGAAATCCTTGCCTTCTCGCCGGCGTCGCTGGTTGTGCTCATCCAGCACGTGCTCCAGGAACCCGTCGAACATCTTGGCCGACCTCTTCATCCTCTTGACGTACCCCTGCGGGTCCAGGCAGCGGAGCCACGGGATCATGTCGGCGACGTTGAGCACGCCGTTGAGAAAGAAATGCTCGGTGATGAGCCACCTGAACTCCTCAGGTGTCACTGGCGAGCCAGACCCGTCGGCGATGTACTTCTTGCCTAGCAACATGCGCGAGATGACGTTGAGGTTCAACATGTAGAGGTGCTCCCTGAGCGCCACCACGCGGTCACCGCCGCCTGAACAACCGGCGGCCGCCGCCGCCGCCGGCGACGACAACGACGACGCGGCGTGCAGATCGCGCAGCATGGCGCGCACCTCCTCGACGCGGACGTGCTCCAGCGACATGAGCCGCCTTGCGTTGAAGAGCTCGGCCTGGCAGAGCCTGCGGCCCTGACGCCAGTACGCGCCGTAGGGCTGGTGGAACAGGCCAGCACAGTTGTAGGTGGTGTATTTTCCGGCCGCCGTCTGAGGACGGTCGATGAGCGCAAGGTCGTGGGTCTTGAGGAACAGCCTCGCCATGTCGACCGACGACCCGATGACGACGGGGAAGGAGCCGAGCCGCAGGGACATGAGCGGGCCATACCGCTTGGAGAGCTCGTGGATGGAGTGGTGAGGGAGCGGGCCGATCAGGTTCAGGTTGCCGATCACCGGCCACGGTCGGGGGCCTGGTGGGAGCCTGCACTTGCGCGTGGAGCGCCGGCGGAGCCGGAGAATGGTTGCGAGGAAGAGAGCGGCGCCAGCCACTACGGCGGCGAGGAAGGACGCCGACGCCGACGGTGCTAGTAGCTCCATGGGAAGTGTGGGGACCTAGGAGCCTTTTTTTCACACCCTCTGGAACTCTAGCTAGAACCAAGTGATTATATATTATTGGCGATCGACATATGTAAGCACAATATGGATCAGAGAGTCGGAGCGTTGCTCTCATTGTTAATCCTGGTATATCCGTGCACATCCAGCATTATTTAGCACACTACAGCTGGGGTCATCGACATATCTCTCCCTACAATGGGAAGGCTGCTCCGCGGCACGCCACCCCGGCCACGTCACCCAAAATTCAGCCAGGGTGGCCATGTCTCTCGCAAATCCCTCCCTTGGACACCGTTCGGCCATGTGGTTAAAATTCGCCATCTATTTAATTGCAAAACCCACCTTAAAAAATGTCTCCTACTGAGGAGCTCTATCCATTTACCCAGTAAACTGTACTAAGAAAGACACATGCGCAGATTTGTTTGTAAGTCTTCTTCATCTTTACTCATTCATCGTGAACAACCAAGATCACGTGTCAAACTTCGTTCTCCCACACGAGCCCGCCGTGATCGCCCATCTCCCAGACTCAAGAAACCAGATGGATATGCAAACTGAGATTGCATAAATTTTATGTTCTGACAAAAATGTACTTAGATAAGTGTTTGTCAACTTATTTACACAAGTAATTCTGCATTCTGCAATGGGTTATCACACAAGGTGTTACCTAAGCATCTTAGATTCGAACTCAAAATTAAGTAGCGATATATAATTATCGAATGGTTGAAGCATGTGTCTTTGGATAAGTCATTCATGCCTCATGCCCTCGTTACACTATCTCTATTCTCAGCTCATTCTCATCTTTGGCTATTCTAATTATTAGTTGTAATATATAGATGGTCATCTACGTCCTTCTGAAAGGTGTTGTCCTTTTTGTTTTCGTAGACACATGCGCAGGCGTATCCCAAATATGCACTCCAAGGACCCTTCCACCATTAGACTGAAACTAGTCCATCAACCCGTGCTCTCGCACGGGCTAATTTTGACATACTTAATCAATATAATTTTTTTATTCAATATGTATTAAGTAATAACAATTATTTCATCCAATTAACTTTGATTTAGATCCAGAGTTGCACACATGTATAGAATTGATTTTGGCATGATTGAGAGAGATATTATGGGACAGCTAATGATGTCACATTAGTTTAATTCCATGGTTGGTTGTTTTCTTTTCCTTCATTTGTGTTGTGTCCCAGTATGGATGACTTTGTATAGCATAAGGGCATGTTGGATTTCCCTATGTAGAATTGAATTATGGGAATAATAGTATTATAAAAAGGTTAGTTCACTGCTGTTGGTATTTCTAACGTCATTACTAATTAACGAGATTAGAAACACATGGTATGAAATTAACTTGTCATTAACAAGTAGCCACTTTATCCCTCACCAATATCCCTAAGCATTAACTAGGTTGTCATCCCTAATTGTATATGCTAAGGATAAATATAGGTTTATATATGTATCAATCATTCTATTTGACTAGACAGAAATACAAACTAAGAATATAAACTAAGAACGGTTCTGCAAGCGGGCAGATAATTATACCATTGTAGCATTTTACCTAGGGAGTTCTACCAGATTGTCGATTTATATTTATACCACTGGGAAGGTCTTAGTAGGACTTATAACTATAACTTATACTATTAATGTGAAAGGTAAACCAAAACTAGAATCCTACTCATAACAGGGATAAGTCACGTGATAAAAGATATATGATAAATAATTATCAGTCATCATAAATAGATAAACATTAGAGCTCTTCTAGTCATAGTAATAGCTAGCCAATAGATAAACTCAGGAATAAATACTAAGGTAATTCAATAACTACATCAATGAATACTCTAATTAGTGCAATTACATCTAGCAATCATTGTTAAGTTAATCCTACATCATGATCACATGTAAAGAGGCATCAACTAGGAAGGATGTGAAACAGAGTCATCATCCAACTTCACGACCGTGCCCATGCTAGTCCTACGTATGGAGGGTGGACTACAGAGGAACCAACGCAGCTGTCACCTACGCGGACTACCACACGTCCCGGCACATCAGGGTGCACTCGCAGATAAGCAAGATATCTAAACACCACGTCTACATACTGCCAATCATTCACCCACGATATCTCTGGATGAACGCTATACGAGCAATTACATAAATTCAATAGGATCAAACTAACTATGCTAAACATATAATCAAAGCAGACAATGACTATTACAATTAAGAACATATATAAGATTAAGAACAATGTTTCCTAAATCATAATATTGAATACAATAAGAGAAAAGAACTAGAACTATACCGAACTCCCGCGCTCCCGCATGCGCCGGGGCTCCAGATCCCGCCGAAGAACTAGAACTCTTCTACTTCTAATCTAACTAGGCTAAAGCTATGAACTAGAGAGGCTCGATGAACTAGAGAAGGCTCTTGATGGCTTGATCTTCAAATAACTTGATGCCTCCGGGGAAGGGGGGTCGCCCCTTTATTTATAGCCCGGTGGGATGAACGTGCGCCCGCAGATCAAACCGACTTAACCAAGGGCCGAGATGACTCCTCATAGGCGTGGAAGAAGCTTCTTCGGAAGGAGGGGCCGAAACCCTAACTTGGGGCGCCGGCCGGGCGAGGGGGGGGGGCCGGCCCCCCTTTGGCGGCGTCTGCCGGGTCCCGTTGCTTCCAAGTGTCTTCTAGATCCTTCCCACATCTCGATGGTTATCTTTCCCGTGGCGGATAAGTTTTGTGATTATTATGCACTCTAATCCCTCTTTTAAGCTTTTCTAGAATAATCCCTAGAAAATATAGAATATACAAAACTCGTGAAAATTATCAGTTAAAACCCTAAACTAGTGTGTATTCGTGTATCCTTTTGTGTCTAAAGTTCTACTGAAGGTTGACGTTATCCACCGTCAACAACTCCCCCAAGCTTACCTTTTGCCGGTCCCTTGGCAAACAAACTAAGCCTAATTACTAATATATTTGGATCAGGAGTTGCTACAATGCTTTCATTTCTCAAAGATACACAGGCTTTCAAACATAGATTCTCCTCCGGATTAGACAAGAATCGCTTCTAACCTTACCCATTCTACCTTTAACCATAGGGCTTTATAGCTTTTGCATAAGTCTTGAGCAATCGAAAAGACAGAACAATCAAGTCAAACACTATGTCTCAGATTCTTTCACAAGTACCAATATTCGGAGTTTTATAAGTTTTTGAAATAAAACTCGAGAACTTAACCTGTATGACACCCTCAAGTCTCTTATTATATGTGATATTTATGGATCTCACTTGAGGCATTTATGTTGTCATGCCCTCCTACAACTAATGATTATAGTGGAGCTTATAGGAGTGGCAATAACAAGGATAGGCATATTTGTAATACATATGTTATAAAGTCAAACAATGGATCCACAGAGAATCGAGGCATACAATCAAACCAAGATGTGCATGTGTATGGAATATGGTGGATAGGTGTATATATGGTATTTCGTGGTTAATTCTAATTCTACTTTTACTCTTTAAAAATAAACCTCTCTCCCTTGGAACTTAGAACTTTTATGGGAAAACATGGGCTATCTTTAATCTTTCTTTCTTCTTCTCTTTCTCTCTTTTTTTAGAACCCAGGGAGGCGGGCATCTAAGTATCCATTGTTTTAATTGCTAGGACACTTGTCCTTTTCTTTTACTCCCCTCTTTTTTTTGATAACATTCCTTTTGCATAGCCACATGCATCCTTTGAATAAATGATTGGAGAGATAACAACAATAACTTAGAGTATTTATAATAGGGCTGTCATATGGTATATATTCTTGGTGTCTACTCCAAGTGCAGGAGAGACATATTTTTCTTTATTTTTTTATGATGAACATGGCTGAAAGTGGAAATAGTTACGATTATTCCCAGAGTGAGAATAATGCATATGTGGCTGGAGTGTGTAAGTGATCTTGGTTTTAAAAGCATGACAAGACTCTCATAAGGTATACAACAAAGGTTGACTGAACTCAATGCAAAGCAAGTAGCATAAATGTAAAAAAGTTTTCTATCTCTAAATATATCATCTCTGGCTTTGGTAGGAATTCACAACTTGTCATACAAGAGCTCATCATGTAAGATTTTGAATTTTTAAAAGATAAATCTCCAGAACTTAGTAATGCTAGGAATAAGATAAATAGCAGCTCAACCTTTATGAATCATATCAATCAATCACCTAGACTTAGCTCAAGTATATGCCTCCACGAGTTTTAAGCTCAGAGTAAATACTTAAGGCAAAACAGTAATATCTAAAACTCGAGAGATTTTAATATTGAAAACTAGGCACTTGAAAGGAATGACAACAGAGCAACTATTCATCATCTCCAAGATAAAATTTTAATATTCATCAGTTTTAATTGACTCTAGCCAAGACTGACTCTAAACATACTCTTTAATATATTGCTAAGTATTTATTTGGTTTTAATGGCTATTCATCTTTTTATTTGTTTTAAACTATCGGACTCACAAAAGACTCTATGACTTGTGGACCTTCATGTGCCCACATGTTTTTGGTATTTTATGACTTTATAAAATAGACTCGATAATCGCATAGGTAGAGTTATCTGATAACTAGGGGATGCTCCTCCCCCAAGCTAGATATTTGCAATATTTAGTGTTGATGATCTTCAGGACGAGCTTGCCAGTAGTAGTCCTAGAGGGCTCCACTGATGGGCTCACTCCTTAGTCATAATGTTGTTCCCGCATAATTATGATCCAAAAAGAAACTAAAAACTCGAGGCTCGAATTATGACAAGGGGTTAGCGGTCAGCCGGATGAGTAATTGATTATTCTTAATGGGCAAATATTAATTGCAGATTCTAGCAGATTCTTTTTTTTTCTTTTTTTATTATTTTTATTATTATTATTATTATTATTATTATTATTATTATTATTCTTTTTTTTATTTTATATTTTATGATGCTCTAAAATAAATTTAGGTTCTATTTATTTTTTTTTATTTTGATGCTATCACAGTAAATATTTCTATGGGGTTACTATAAGTCTACTTGCATGAGATTTAAATATTTATGATGCACTAACAAAAGTTATAAATATCTTTGTCTTTCTTTTCAATGTAATTGATATAAAATGATAAAGATTTTTATTTTATTTTTAGTATGCAGAAGGATATATATATATATATATATATATATATATATATATATATATTTTTTTAGACCACCACACGGTGAGTACTCCTACATGTTTTATACTACAAGGGTTTCACATGGGGCTTCAAGTTTTTAAGATGCATGAATGTAACTTAATGCATGTCTATTCATTTTTGTCATTTTGTATGTAAAGCTAATGCAGAAGAGTGAACCTACTTAAGAGAAAATAAATCAATGTAGAAAAATAAAAATGGATAACTACCGATGTTACCTCACGACGAGGGTTCGATGTTTTGAGCCTTTCGAACTGGACTCCTCCTTGCGTTGTTATTCATTAATCAAGTACTTCGGTTTGCTCTTGAGGCGGTGCCTCCACTAGTGGCTCCTAATGGCGGTGCCACCTTCTTCCTTTCTTTTATAGGCGTCTCAATGCCAATCTTATGTGTATCATTATTACTAGTTGAAAACTTTTACTTATAAAATTTAGAGGATTGTCTCCCTACACTTTGTCTCAAGTGTGTTACGCCCATAAAGACAAGTTAGAGATCAAGTGTATGGGCTCTGCTGGTAGAAAAACACCAATAGAACCAGAAATTTATTCATCCTCTAACCTTGGACACAATAAAATTGATATTATTCATATTGTTCATTCATAACATGGGTGAGAATACAGAAATATAAATATAGCATTTGAACTTGTGAGATAAAGAGTGAAGTTACTTAACCATTAGAAAGACTGTTCATCTTTATAATATATCAAGAATAATAGGTGAAGTATTTCTAGCTTACTTGGTTAAGACTGAGATTAAAAGAATAGCGCTATGAATAAACTTAGAGAACAAATCATATTGAGTTTAATCAGGTTAATCAATTTAAGTTGTAACTCTAACATGGTTGTATTTTTTATTTATTGCATACCAAGATCAAGAGCAAATTAATGACCACTTATCTTAAGATGTTACCTCCATTATTAGAGCATGATGAAGGGTAAATGAATTTTAATCGTCTTTTCCTTTCTTGTATCTTGGGTTGTTCATTACCATCTTGTCTTGTATGTTGTACTTCTTTCTCACTCTTCAGACCTCTGCTTCTCTCATTATTTCTTCTCTGCAACGGGTTAGTAGACAACACATACCCAAAGGAATATACTATTTATTAAAGTACGGATAGTGTTTGCCAACGAGTTAAAGATTAATCCGTAGCTCGTGTTTTCAATGATTCACCACTATTTAAATTTTTTTTTCCATCAAGGTTAAAGCGAGGATATTATTTTGAAGCATACCTTTAACCTTGACTTGATTCTACTGAATAGTCTCCTAATATGATTTAAATATTTTTTTATATAGGAGGGGTTAGTATATATGTAGAACCAAATTCTTATATAAGTATGCTTGATTTTTTATAATGTTTAAGTAATATTCTAAAGCATACTTATAATAGAATAAGGAAGTTTGCAAAACTAAAGGTATTTATTCATATAGAACCAAGAATATGTATGGTGAACCCACAAGAGCATTTTATTTTATATATATATATATTTTAGCAAGTTATGTTTAAGCATGGCATAGGGTAGAAATGACCAAGATAAATTAGCAACATGGTATAAGATGTTGAGTGTAGTTACATGTTACATGAGGCTTGGATAAACGTACCTCATGTCTTCATCCTTCTAAGTAAGTGATGACGAACTTACTTGAAAGAGGAGGGTTATCCGTTTCATCTGTTGGTGAGAGCTTATGGTCTTGCTAAGCAATGCCTTCCTTTTATCTTCCTCGTCTTTTCACCATTTAATGAAACTATGGAAGATTACATGCTCTTCACTCATCAACCTTTTCCTGATTTCTTTGATTAATTTATGGGTGATGAGTTGGGGTCTATTAGAGATGCAATAATGTTCACTTGAAAACTTCTTCTCTAATAGATTAAAGTTGTTCTTTCCTGCAAAATGTTAATGGACACATACCCGAGGGAATAGCAAGATTGAAATACGGGTTTTGTTGTCCACACTTTTTTTATGATTTTCTTCTATGCTAATCAAGATAACATATGATTTAAGATTATTTAGCATAAATTATGTCTATCGTGTTTTATGTTGTTGTTGCAATCTAGCATGGCTCAAGACAAAGATAACTTGTAATAAAAGATATTAATACTCATAAGTCGGACTTCTTGTGCAAAGTTATCATCCGCCTTAATTTATCCCGGTTTGAACTTATCTTTTGACTTTTCTAGATTTAATTCAAAATTTTCCTGCAGGGGTTAGTCGACAAAAATATCAAAGATCCACTACAACATACTATCGGCTCAAAAATCAATCTAGACACCACGTCTAATTTAATTTAGGAAGGCATTTTAATCTGAGTTCAGTTTAAAAGCCTTTTAAAAGTAAAACCACCACTCCTAAACTAAGCACCATACCTCATTTAAGAGATTTATGAAAGTACTTCAAAGCCTAAACATATATCATAGCAAATAAAGGTAGCATGAAAATATAGTAGAGATTTATTCAGATAGAGATAAAAAAAAGCATGATCATGGTGAGTTTTTTTTTTTTTTAACGTGAGATGAATATATGAAATAAAACAAGTTGTGGTTGAGAAAATTTAAACTAAATAGTGTGGATTAAAGTAAGCATGCAAAGTGGAATGCAAAAAATAACTACTCATAAATTTTGAAGTCCATGAGCAAGACTTTCTCACCTTTATTTGATCATACTTACCATGACTCACATGCTGAAATTTATGAGTGATACAATATCTTTGTTTCCGTCACTTGAGATATGAATTAAAGTCCTATGACGTCGACCTCTTTCTCCAACATTGGATTTGTTATGTTTCTTCCTATTTTGTAGGGGCATCTTGGGAAGGTCGTAAACCGGTCGTTCATTACCCTGTATAAGATATTAAAGTAGACAAACAAGGGTAATCCTGCTTGAGCAGGGGTTAATGGTTATCTCAATCACATAATTGAGTATGAGTCTATCAATGTTTCTTAATTGCCTAACTACCTTCCCCGGCAACGGTGCCAAAAATGCTTGTTGGTATTTCTAACGTCATTACTAATTAACGAGATTAGAAACACATGGTATGAAATTAACTTGTCATTAACAACTAGCCACTTTATCCCTCACCAATATCCCTAAGTATTAACTAGGTTGTCATCCCTAATTGTATATGCTAAGGACAAAATATAGGTTTATATATGTATCAATCATTCTATTTGACTAGGCAGAAATACAAACTAAGAATATAAACTAAGAACGGTTCTGCAAGCGGACAGATAATTATACCATTGTAGCATTTTATCTAGGGAGTTCTACCAGGTTGTCGATTTATATTTATACCACTGGGAAGGTCTTAGTAGGACTTATAACTATAACTTATACTATTGATGTGAAAGGTAAACCAAAACTAGAATCCTACTCATAACAGGGATAAGTCACGTGATAAAAGATATATGATAAATAATGATCAGTCATCATAAATAGATAAACATCAGAGCTCTTCTAGTCATAGTAATAGCTAGCCAATAGATAAACTCAGGAATAAATACTAAGGTAATTCAATAACTACATCAATGAATACTCTAATTAGTGCAATTACATCTAGCAAGCATTGTTAAGTTAATCCTACATCATGATCATATGTAAAGAGGCATCAACTAGGAAGGATGTGAAACAGAGTCATCATCCAACTTCGCGACCGTGTCCATGCTAGTCCTACGTACGGAGGGTGGACTACAGAGGAACCAACGCAGCTGTCACCTACGCGGACTACCACACGTCCCGGCACATCAGGGTGCACTCGCAGATAAGCAAGATATCTAAACACCACGTCTACATACTGCCAATCATTCACCCACGATATCTCTAGATGAACGCTATACGAGCAATTATATAAATTCAATAGGATCAAACTAACTATGCTAAACATATAATCAAAGCAGACAATAACTATTGCAATTAGAACATATATAAGATTAAGAACAATATTTTCCAAATCATAATGTTGAATACAACAAGAGAAAAAAACTAGAACTATACCGAACTCCACGCTCCAGATAGACGCCGGGGGCTCCAGATCCCGCTGAAGAACTAGAACTCTTCTACTTCTAATCTAATTAGTCTAAAGCTATGAACTAGAGAGGCTCTGATGAACTAGAGAAGGCTCTTGATGGCTTGATCTCCAAATGACTTGATGCCTCCAGGGAGGGGGGTCTGCCCCTTTATTTATAGCCCGGTGGGATGAACGTGCGCCGCAGGATCAAACCGACTTAACCAAGGGCCGAGATGACTCATCATAGGCGGTGGAAGAAGCTTCCGGAAGGAGAGGCCGAAACCCTAACTTGGGGTGCCGGCCGGGCAGGGTGGGGCCGGCCGGCCCCACCCTGGCGGCGTCTGCCGGTCCCGTTGCTTCCAAAGTGTCTTCTAGATCCTTCCCACATCTCGATGGTTATCTTTTTCCGTGGCGGATAAGTTTCGTTATTATTATGCACTCTAATCCCTCTTTTTTAAGCTTTTCTCGAATAGTCCCCGGAAAATATAGAAGATGCAAAACTCGTGGAAATTGTCGGTTAAAAACCCTAGACTAGTGTGTATTCATGTATCCTTTTGTGTCTAAAGTTCTACCGAAGGTTGACGTTATCCACCGTCAACAACTGCAATAAAAAAAATTAATAACATGGTTGACTATTGGATATTTAGATGCCTACCTTAAATTTCTTTCATAAATTATATATAGTCTTTCATTGATTTGATAAAGTTTTTTAGAATAGTTTGGAAGTCCATGTCATTGATGTTTGGTTTGTCATTTGTTGGTTTTCGATCTTTTGCTTCATGGATGGTGTCGCCAACATATAATAAGTTGTTCCTCCGAAGTCTTCAACACATTGTCGTCATTTCAAATTATTTGATATGTATTTGTTGTAAACATGAAAAAGGAGGTGGTAACATTCTGGGTTAGATATTATGTCGCTCCTTTTGGAATCATCCGTTAGTGTAGATGACCCTAGGTTGGCATGATGTTCTCCAAGGTGGCCTTTCCTTTATATTATATATATGATTAATTAATAGATGTGACACAAATTGGTTTGATATATTATTCATAA
This sequence comes from Chrysopogon serrulatus, assembly GCA_015844335.1. Classification (NCBI taxonomy): domain Eukaryota; kingdom Viridiplantae; phylum Streptophyta; class Magnoliopsida; order Poales; family Poaceae; genus Chrysopogon; species Chrysopogon serrulatus. Next base: position 424,866 of record JADLZL010002207.1, read on the forward strand.
TACAGTGTATCCAATAAAAAAGTTGTATGTGGAAGAAAGCCGGAGTATGGTAGGTTACCTTATTTTTATCTTGCCACTATATATCGTTGTAGTGTCTGCTTATGAAGGTCGCATGTTATGGCGTTGTACATTAATGTGCCATTGAAGCCTTGCTAATGTTTGCTTGTAGCATGCATTTATTAGTCAGACTGGATTCCACCACTGTGATTGGCTTTCTACATACCCTTACAAGAAAATAGAATAGTTAATTATAGGTTAGGCACATTTTTTGGTTGGTAGCAGTATGTTTTAGAGATTTTGGTGAGATGTTGGGAAATTGTCAGTTAAAACCCTAGACTAGTGTGTATTCATGTATCCTTTTGTGTCTAAAGTTCTACTGAATGTTGACGTTATCCACCGTCAACAACTGCAATAAAAAAAATTAATAACATGGTTGACTATTGGATATTTAGATGCCTACCTTAAATTTCTTTCATAAATTATATATAGTCTTTCATTGATTTGATAAAGTTTTTTTTAGAATAGTTTGGAAGTCCATGTCATTGATGTTTGGTTTGTCATTTGTTGGTTTTCGATCTTTTGCTTCATGGATGGTGTCGCCAACATATAATAAGTTGTTCCTCTGAAGTCCTCAACACATTGTCGTCATTGCATCTTTCAAATTATTTGATATGTGTTTGTTGTAAACATGAAAAAAAAAGGAGGTGGTAACATTCTGGGTTAGATATTATGTCGCTCCTTTTGGAATCATCCGTTAGTGTAGATGACTTCCCCCAGGTTGGCATGATGTTCTCCAAGGTGGCCTTTCCTTTATATTATATATATGATTAATTAATAGATGTGACACAAATTGGTTTGATATATTATTCATAATACAGTTGTATCCAATAAAAAAGTTGTATGTGGAAGAAAGCCGGAGTATGGTAGGTTACCTTATTTTTATCTTGCCACTATATATCGTTGTAGTGTCTCGCTTATGAAGGTCGCATGTTATGGCGTTGTACATTAATGTGCCATTGAAGCCTTGCTAATGTTTGCTTGTAGCATGTATTTATTAGTCGATTGGATTCCACCACTGTGATTGGCTTTCTACATACCCTTAATCAAGAAAAATAGAATAGTTAATTATAGGTTAGGCACATTTTTTGGTTGGTAGCAGTATGTTTTAGAGATTTTGGCGAGATGTTGGGTCATGTTTTTTAAATGCATGTCCTTATGATTAATACATTGGTTTTTAAGATCAGTTGGCTGGAGGTTAATATTTAACAACGTGTTATTACAATACCTATTTTTTATTTTTTTAAAACACTACAGATTCTAGCTACACACATTGCTACTTACAATGAAAAAAAAGGTCACTATAGCTTGGATTATGAAAATCATGATATTAAATTTACTATATTGGTAGAAATAATTATTGTGTAGTAATTGTTGTTTCTATAAACATAGAGCGCTTACAATTACATTCCCAGTATTGATATGTGGTAATGTTTTAGTCATTGTAAATTTGTTTAAAATCTGTCGTAATAACTTATATTAGTTTTTTTATACATAAAGTTTGTGATTTTTCTATTTTATAAAGTAGATTACCAGTATTGAATTGGCCTAATATTTTAGTTGTCTTATAATAAACTTATATTAAATAAAAATGGCTATTATTTTATTTATCATAGTAACTGATATTATTTACATATAGATTTACATATATTTTTATTTATTTTTTATAACAACAAAATTTTATATTTTGGATAATAATTTTTTTACTTTATATTATTTGTGTTAGATAAGAACTACTTTGCATTACTTTTCATAATGATAAATGTAGGCATTTTAAATACAAATTTATGGGCTATTTTGAATTACGGTTCATAACAGGTAGATTGCATAATTTAGATGTAAATTTAGAGAGTTAATTTTAGCTTTTCGTATTGTTACAAAAATTTGCCCTATGTTTATTTATATAAATAAAGCAGTCTGGTGGCATACATGTATCTTGTTTGTTGGCGTGAATAGATAGTCTCTAATATTTTATTGACATATTAACCTTTTATCATATTTTTTTTATTAGCAGATTAATTAACCAAAACTTGATGGATACTATAGATATTATACATTACCAAGTGAATGTCCTCGACAGGACTCATCTTCTATTTTGTATTGATTAGAATTGTAAACATCGATAAAAGGATATTTTAATAACACAACATATAATTTTTTATTAACAGAGTTGTTCTGTTAACTAATTGTGAATGTGATAGACCACATGACATTATTAATATAACTCATTTAATGTTTTACTATAAATGCACGTGGTACACACGTGTGTGTTTGAAACCATTCTCTATGCAATGGGTTGCTTTGGATAAATATTTCACTATGCTTGTCTTTTACGCCACTGACTGAGAATAATAGAGTTAATGCCAAACAACAAATAAAAATGCTAGTAATAAATTAAACGATCTTCATGCGTATCATTAATTGTGCTAACTTATTTGGTCAATGTGTATTTCTTTAATTGTGCTAACTTATTTGGTGTATTTGTATTAAAATGTTTCATATTTTTGCTGACCTTTGAGGAATCCATGTTTTGATGCCAATCCAAGATTTTATTATAACTTATGTATTCTTTAGATGAAATCATCTTGGCCCCTCATTGTCATTTTAATTTTGAGGTCATTTGTTCCCGCATCATGTTAGTAATGAAAATATTGGAGCATCCTTCTTAATACAAATAAAAAGCCAGAATTAAAAAGATTGTGATAAATTGTATATGTGCTGCTTATTTTTCAACTTCCTGGCCAGCAAATATACTCAAGCCAACATGCATATAGCAATGCAAGGACATACCTGTAATGGAGCAGACATCAAGAAAGGAAATTGATGGCGCTGACTCTACATCGGCGGTAGATCAGGCACGGTTGGTGCCTCTGGCGACACTTGGATGAGTTTCGGCGGTTGGCGTCACCTGGACGGGTCTGACTCGTTGTTAGGTTAACCAAGAAAATCCAAAATCCAGCAAGTAATGTTCTTTGTAGTACAAATTTGAATAGAAAACTCCAGGCCATAGAAAATAAGGAGATTTGAACGCTATATATATATATATATATATATATATATATATATATATATATATATATATATATATATATATATATATATATATATATATATATATATGTGCAAACCAAAGGAAATAGATTAAAGTAATAAATAAACTAAAGAATTCAACGTTTGCTGCTACAAATTTTGCAAGAATGACATAACCATGACATCGGCTATGTAATAAAGCTGTGCTGGTGTTTTACACTCACGGGGATTGTTGTACTTCTACTCTTCATGACCAGCAACAGTACATGCATGCCCTGCTAAGAACAATGGTGCGACGCTGCTTTGGCAACGGCGGCAAGCAGCAGGGAAGCAGTCGATCTGCTCGGCAGCTATAGCAGGCAGTTAACGGTTGGAGGACTTGCAGGATGGCAGAGTTCGGCACATCTGGTGGGCATGATGCTGCTTACCCTGGTTGTAGATGCATGCTTCCGGTGTCCATTAATGACCAACATAGTAGATCCGATGCCAAGGACGGATGAGAATGCTAGGCGGCCGGCCGCCTATGGGAAACGCAGCAGATCAGTGATTGGATGAGAGGGACTCAATCACCTTAACGACGGCACGCGGTGATGCAAAACATCCAAACTATATGAACTTGATGATCATGAAGACTGCAGGAAAGCAACAAAGGAAAGAAACGCGGCCAGCGGCTAATATGGAGACTGTTTGCACATGGCAACGAACTCTGTTAGATAGACTCATTGTAATCTTTTTTTGTTAGTTGCAAGATGGCCATACGTATCATGTTTCCTTTAATTTTGCATGGCATCAATCTAATCGTGTTTCGTTTCCTTCCGTTGGAAGAGGCTCGGTATACTTCTCAGGTACGACCAATCTATATTGGCACAAAACTGTTAAATCTTTTTCTTTCGATAAAAATTATTTTTTATCTATAATGGCATTGGTGGGTAATTTTTTAGAAAACAAAAATAGATCCAACGGCTATAGATAGCTAGAGTTATTGATTTGAGGGTCTGATGTTTCTGATTAACGTGAGAATTTTTAGCATTTATCTTTTTTTCTAGCGCATCTGGTGAGAATTAACGTGGAGCCTCCGTTGGGGCCTCTAATTAGTAATAGTAAGATTCTAGCGCATCTGATGAGAATTAACGTAGAGCCTCCGTTGGGGGCCTCTAATTAGTAATAGTAAGATGAAGCAGAAAGTAAGCGATTATGCACTATGTTTCTCATCACATTTAGTAAATTTATAACTTTGTATAAACATTTTACTCTCTACTACTTTTCTATTGACTGATTTAGACCTTGTGTGTTCTTGCCTACTGTTTCATATCAGAGTACTCTGTTCTAACTTTGGGAAATAAATTAGTTAACATTTTTGAATAGATGTCTTTCTCTATTCAAGAAATTAGAGTTCAGAACCATGGATAGCTTGGAGAAATTATAGCTTTTTATATTATCACATTATTGAAGCCATAAGGATCAGCACTAATCAGAGAGATTCTTAAGGCATGCCTTTCATTGCCTCCCCACGACTACGACAGTGCCAACCAATTCAACCATGTGTGGGGGCCTCATACAGTCCCCTCGGGTATGTGTCATGCCTCACGCCCTCATTTTAGATGTTCATCTACGTCCTTCCGAAAGGTGCTGCCCTTTGTTTTCGTAGACAAATGCGTATCCCACACGAGCACTCTAAGTACCGTTCCACCACTGCCTGAAATGAAGCAGAAAGCAAGAAATTATGCACTCTGTTTCTCATCACATTTTTTAAATTTAGAACTTTGTATAAACATTTTATTCTCTGCTGTTTTTCTATCGACTGATTTAGACCTTGTGTCCTTGCCTACTGTTTCATTGTGATTTCTATTGACTGATTAAGACCTTATGTCCTTGCCTACTGTTTCATTGTGATTTCTATTGACTGATTAAGACCTTATGTCCTTGCCTACTGTTTCATTGTGATGGGGCACTTGCTGGATGGAACCGATGTGTGAGCAAGTCCATTGTTGTGCTTGTCATGGTCATGGATGGCTCTCTGGTCCTGCAGTCCTGCAGAGTCGCAATCCAAAAAGTGTTCGTGGTTTATTTTAGTTCCTTTTGGATCATCATGTTTATTTATTTATTTATTAATATTGTATAATCCTTTTAAGCGCCACTACCCTAAATAAACATATTTGTCAAGAAACACTATATACGGTAGGCACGTTTTTTTTAGGTCTGTGCTATCCCTGTATATATTATATATATTTAATGCTTAGTCTATGGTGTCGTAGGATAAAACTTTCATCACATGTTTATTAAGAGTGTTTCTTCAACTGCGTGCCTAGCATCAATATTGCTTGTGTGTAAAATTAAGAATTCTATCATCAACTGAAAGGAATAGAGTTCATTGTGCCCGATATGTTAGTACACTTATGATTTGTTGGTCTCTGAAATTTCAAGCCAACAATGACATTTTACAGTTTGTCAAGATTTTTTTAATAACAAAAGTTCTGTTCTAATTTGAACATACCCGAATATTGTCGTATCGTTAGCACGGTTAGTATACTTGGTTGTTTTCATGGACATCCCTGAAATGAAGCCACACTTTTGTGTGCACCCTTGCAATAAAGCCGTGGCATTAGCACAGACATTATACTAATCCTTGTATGTATCGGTACACATCCATCAATGACAGAACTAGCTAGGGTAGCCCTGTTCGCTTGTCTTATCAGTCAGGTTTATCAGTCGTTTAAACAGTATTTTTCTCTCACAGAAAACCAGCCGGCTTACCTTATCAGCCGGCTTATGTCACCAGCTGAAAAGCCCTCCCCTAACATATGACAAATCTTTAAATTAGCTGCATCACTGTAGCAGTAATTATTTTTAAGTGAACGGAGAGATTGAATGTGCTGTCTTCTATGTGTTAGCCTGGTCTTGCCCCCTCCCCTAGTTGTTTGTCTGGTTCCACCTCTGACATCCATCACTAGTACACTACAATGGGGAACACATAACCGGGTCTCTCTTAATCGTAACCATTAACTGACGACAGTGTCCATGATTTGGATCACTAAGACCTTTGTTTAACTGCACTTGTATTCACATTATTTTATATGGGTCAGAGTGGATTTAGGGTGAGAGAATAACTAATTTTCACAAATTCACTTGAACACAAATAGATGACGTGAAGCCACTGCAGTGGCTGACAGGATGGTGCAGTAGTCAAGGACTACACACAGTAATCAACAAGGACAAATTATCACGAACAAACATGAAACACAAGCACATGCATGCATCACGCATGCCTTTGATGTGCAGAGATGGAGACAGCACAACAGATAGACAGATGCATCATCAGGGACGGGCGCTTAGAGGTGTGCCGGCAGCTTGGGCTCGGCGACGACGACCTCGATCGAGAGGGATGTGCCGAGTGCGCTGTGCGGAATGGCCAGTCCAAAAATTTTCCTGCGCCTCCACGCGAAGGGTGTGCTGGGGTGTCACAGTGACACATGCATCAAATTCAGGAGGTTGGCGTGGAAGCAGGTCCGGAGATTGAAATGTGCACCCAAAGTCAAGCACTTTTCTATGGTGTCTAGCGCACAATAGTCTGCCGTTGCAAATGAATATCAAGAGACGGGGGATGGACACTGACACAAGATGCCCGGTATGCTGGAGACTAGATGAAGATTGGGGACATTGCTTCCTCAAGTGCAAGCATGTTGTGCAGTGCTGGAGAGAAGCCTTACTTGAAATACTCGATCCATGTTGCTCCAGAACCGCTCCCCCGTATGAAGGGGGTTTTTTTTTAATTTTTTAATTTTTTTTATAAAATATTTTAATAATAATATTCCCCCATCCAAATAAAATTTGCAGATTTAACTTTTTGGTCGCACCAGCGGACTGGCATGACCAAATAACACTGTCGTGCCACATGCATTGGCGTGACAAAATCTTACACGTCGAACGTCGTTTTCGACGTGGAAAATCTTATCATACCACTCCCGTCCCTGATAATGCATCTATCTGTTGGTGTACAGGGATGAAAATCCCTTGGTGGGAAGGAGAGCTACAACAACCATCTGAATTGGATGTCTGTGGGTGACATGCAGACGAACATGAGGTTGGTCCTTGTGATGCTAGCTTTTAGTGCTGCTCAGAAGGGACCAGGCTCTTGGGCGTCAGCCGCCATCCCTAGGGGCTGCAGTTGAGGCTAATGATCTCCATATCGGCACTGCAGAGGCGGTAGTAGGGGCACGTGGATGGGCCTCTATGCCGTTGTTTCTGTCAAAGGCATGTGACGAAATCAGTGACTTTGCTGTGGCATAGGGAGAATTGCCCATTTGCGGATTAAACAAAAATGTTCATGGAGAGTTCATTTAGGATACATCAATTGAGTCACTATAAATGAAACTAAACACAAACGAGAGGACAAACAAAAACAGCGATAGAAAAGGGTTTGGGTGTATGACCAACATCTCTTCTTTATTGTGGGCGCACACATGCATGTCGTATACGGAGTACCATGTTGGCAGCAACATAGCTAGGCTTTGCATGCGTCGCCGATTCACAGGCCAGCATATAGGCGAGCAGGGAGCTTGGGCACAGCGACGGCCTGGAGCGGCACCAAGCGCGGCACAGTGAGCCCGAACGTTTCCTCCATGCTTAGCTCCTCCGCCGCCACACCGTCGGGGAGCCTCCACGCGAAGGCGTGCAGCAGGTTGGCCAAGATCATCGGCACCATCCTGAGGGCGAGGCCCATGCCAGGGCACATCCGGCGGCCGGAGCCGAACGGCAGCAGCTCGAAGTCCTGCCCTTTCACGTCCACGCTGCTCCCGCCGACGAAGCGCTCCGGCCAGAACTCCATGGGAGCTTCCCACACCGCCAGGTCGCGGGCGATGGCCCAGGCGTTGACGAAGATGCGCGTGCCCGCCGGGATGTCGTAACCGCCCACGGACGTGTCCTCCCGAGACAGCCGCGGCGTCAGAAGTGGCGCGGCTGGGTGCAGGCGCATGGTCTCCTTCACGACGGCCTCCATGTAGGGGAGGTTCGGAATGTCCCCTTCGGCCACAAGACGGTCCCGGCCAATGACACAGTCCAGCTCCTCAGTGGCTTTGGCAAGGACCGCTGGATTCCGTAGGAGCTCTGACATGGCCCACTCCACAGTCACCGCCGTGGTGTCGGTGCCACCGCCCATCAGGTCCTGGGTGCAGGATCCACTCCATTATTAGTCTAGTTTTGTGTTCAGCAAAAGTTTAATTTTAACTAAGTTAAAAAAAAAGAAACATTTACTCCTTGCATTCTAAATTATAAGATGTTTAGATTTTCTAATAAATATTTTGCTTTTACTCTGTATCTAGATATATAATATATCTAAATACATAAAAAAAAACTATGTATCTAATAAATACATAATTTAGAACGAAATGAGTTAAATAAATAGCTCATTATTTCATGATGTATTAATAATTGTTGCCATAGATATTTATGCAATTTTTATAAACTTGACCAAACCTAAATGACTTCAACTTAAAATAAAATTGAAACAAGGTATAATTTAGAACAGACGAACTAGGGTGCATTTGATAGAGCTTTTACTCTAACTAAAATTGTTCTACCTTCAGTTTGTCTAGCGGAACAACTCTCTTTCACTATGCACAGCTCCTATACAATGTTTACAGTGTCCTTATCCTTTTTTCTCTCTTTTCTTCCTTTATTTTTTCTCCTATCCTATTTCTCCTTTAGTCCCTTCTATATATCTCTTATCCACTCTCTCTACCTCCCTCTAACTTTTCTGGTAGGGTTACTTGCCTGGACAGAGGAGTAAGAGTATCAGACGAAGGCACCATTTTTCTCGAATGGAGAAGTTTCCTTCTCCAAAGAGTGAATTAACATAGCAAAAGGCTCTCAAGTCTCAACCCTGTTTGGTAGGTTGGAGTCGTGAGCTGCTCGCGAAGCCGCACTGGTGGCACTACCAAACGCCGCCAATAACAAATCATCCGATGCCTCAAAACTTAGGCTATCTGCACTCATCATCCTCCATATTCATCCTCTAAAAGGAATATTTCAGTCTGGTCATCAAGATTCTTTTCTCTATACTGGTTTCTCCCGCACCCATCTACACTCTATATCATCCTCTATCTTCGTGTGGGGCCCACTAATTAGCATTTTTTTATTAAAACCCCACCCACCACCTCCCTCCCTCCTATTCTCTCTCTCTAGGCCGACGGCCTCTCTCCGCCGCCTCCTCTGCTCGTCGTGGTGGCGCGCGCCTCCTCCTCCTCTTTCTACACGCCGCGCATGGGGGGGGGTGAGACGGCGCTGGCCGGGCGCAGCCGGTTGGCCGAGGGGCCCTGCGCCCATTTAGGCGGGTTTCGCCCGGGCGCCGCCCGGCCAGTCACAGCAAGGCGAGGGGGCCGCCGCCGCCGCGAGACGGCATCGGGCGCGCCACGCCGGGCTTTTCGCTGCGGCGAGGGCCGGCTCGCCGCTTCGCCAAGGGCGTTGCCACGAGGGCGGGTTTCGCCGGGCGCGTTGGCGATCGCGGCTGGCCCGCCCGGGCCGCGCCCGCCAGGCCGCCATGGTGGCGGGTTTCGCCGGGCGCCAAAGTGGCCACGCCGCCTGAGGGCCGCCCGCCGCTGGGCCGCTGAGACGGAGGCCGCCGCCGCCCGCCATTCCGCTTGCGCTGGGCGAGACGGCGCTGCTGGCGCCACGGGGCCGCAAGACGAGGGCCAGCTCGCGGCGCTTCGCCCATCAGGGCCGAAGCTTTTTTACGGCGAAAGGCCTCCCTCTCCGCGCCGGCCTGCCTCCCCCCTCTCCCTCCCTCGCTGGGCCAAGGCGTGACGCTGCTGAGGCGGGTTAAGTCCTCCCCTCCGCTACGGCTGTCTCCGCTGGCCAAGCCCCTCCCTTCCCTCTCCCTTTGAGCTCGGCACAGTGGGCGGGCCCTCGTCGCCGTCGTCCGCGTGCTCCAGTCTCGGCGGGCAGGCGCAGGAGCGAGCCCCACACCACGCGGCGTCTTTCCCGGACGACCGCTACGACGCTGGAATGGCGGACGGCCGGGCGCATCCGGTTGCATGGCGTGCACGATGCCGTATCCCGCTGCGGGCGTCGGGTCCGTAAAACGATCCTCCCGGATTGTTTACCGTGCAGCGCTGCAGATAGTCTTACACCCTCAGGAAACAGTGATTACAAGACTCGTGCTAATCAAACTTGTTAAGTTTAACTAGTAGGATTGTAAAAATAATATTTGTATTTTTAAATAAATTTATTATAAAAATATATTCAATGATCTATCTAATGATACCAATTGCGCGTCACAAATACTAATATTTTCTTATATATTTGATCAAAGTTATACTTTTTGATTCCTTGGGAAATGAAAATGTCATTTTTTATGGGTCAGAGGAGTGAGTATGCATGAAGTGAATTAGTAAAGCTTACTAGAGTGAACCCCTTCACATTATTCCGGTTGATCGGAACCTCGAGGTTGGGGTCGTCAGTGAGATCCAAAAGCACGTCCACCAAGTCCATGGCCACGAAATCCTTCTGCTCTCGCTGCCGGCGTTCGTTGTGCTCATCCAGCACGTGCTCCAGGAACCGGTCGAACATCTTGGCCGACCTCTTCATCCTCTTGATGTACCCCTGCGGATCCAGGCAGCTGAGCCACGGGATCATGTCCGCGATGTTGAGCACGCCGTTGAGAAAGAAATGCTCGTCGATGAGCCACCTGAACTCCTCAGGTGTCAGCGGCAAGCCGGACCCGTCGACGACGTACTTCTTGCCCAGCAACATGCGCGAGATCACGTTGAGGTTCACCATGTAGAGGTGCTCCCTGAGCGCCACCGCGTGGCCACCAGAACAACCGACCGCCGCCGCCGCCGCCGACGACGACGACGCGGCGTGCAGATCGCGCAGCATGGCGCGCACCTCCTCGACGCGGACGTGCTCCAGCGACATGAGCCGCCGCGCGTTGAAGAGCTCGGCCTGGCAGAGCCTGCGCCCCTGACGCCAGTACGCGCCGTAGGGCTGGTAGAACAGGCCAGCACAGTTGTAGGTAGTGTACTTGCCGGCCGCCGTCTGAGGACGGTCGAGGAACGCCAGGTCGTGGGTCTTGAGGAACAGCCTCGCCATGTCGACCGACGACCCGACGACAAGGGGGAAGGAGCCGAACCGCAGGGACATGAGCGGGCCATACCGCTTGGAGAGCTCGTGGACGGAGTGGTGAGGGAGCGGGCCGATCAGGTTCAGGTTGCCGATCACCGGCCACGGCCGGGGGCCTGGTGGGAGCCTGTACTTGCGCGTGGAGCGCCGGCGGAGCCGGAGAATGGTTACGAGGAAGAGGGCAGCGCCAACCACTACGGCGGCGAGGAAGGACGCCGACGCTGATGCCGACAGTGCTAGTAGCTCCATGGGAAGTGTGGGGACTTAGGACGTAGGGGTGAGCCTCTTTTTTTTTCACACTCTCTGGAACTCTAGAACCAAGTGATTATTGGCGATCGACATATGTAAGCACAATATGGATCAGAGAGTCGCGGAGCATTGCTCTCATTGTTAATCCTGGTATATCCGTGCACATCCAACATTATTTAGCACCCTACAGCTGGGGCCATCGACATGTCTCTCTCCCTACAATGGGACGAAGGCTGCTCTGCGGCACGCCACCCCAGCCACGTCACCCAAAATTCTGCCAAGGTGGCCATGTCTACTGAAAATCCTGCCATGTGGTTAAAATTCACCATCTATTTCATTGCAAAATCCACCTAAAAAATGTCTTCCATTGAGGAGCTTTATCCATCTACCCAGTAAACTGCACTAAGAAAAACATCTTCAAATCGAATCGTCCAGATTTGTTTCTAAGTCTTCTCCCCTTTTACTCATTCATCATGAACAACCAAAGATCGCGTGTGAAACTTCATTCTCCCGTGCGAGCCCGCCGTGATCGCCCATCATCCAGACTCCCACCGGTTCTATATTTAGATCATAAGAAACCAGATAGATATGCAAACTGAGATTGCATAAATTATGTTCTAAAAAAAATGTACTTAGATAAGTATTTGTCAACTTATTTACACATGTAATTCTGCATTCTGCAATGGGTTATCACACAAGGTGTTACCTAAGCATCTTAGATTTGAACTCAAAAGTAGCCATACATAATTATCGAATGTTGAAACATGTGCCTTTGGATAAGTCATTCATGCATCATGCCCTCGTTACACCATCTCTATTCTCAGCTCATTCTCATCTTTGGCTATTCTATTTATTAGTAGTAGTATATAGATGTTCATGTACGTCCTTCTGAAAGGTGTTGTCCTTTTGTTTTCGTAGACACATGCGCATGTGTATCCCAAATATGCACTCCAAGGACCCTAGCTTCCACCATTAGACTGAAATGAGGCAGAAAGTAAGTGATTATGCACTATGTTTCTCATCATATTTTGTAAATTTATAACTTTGTATGAACATTTTACTCTCTACTACTTTTCTATTGACTGATTTAGACCTTGTGTGTTCTTGCCCATATGTTTCATTGTGATTGGGCACTTGCTGGATGGACCTGTGTGTGAGCAAGTCCCATCACATTTTATAAATTTTGAATCTTATATAAACATTTTATTCTCTGTTATTTTTCTATTGACTGATTTAGACCTTGTGTCCTAGCCTACTGTTCCATTGTGATGGGGCACTTGCTGGATGGAACTGTGTGTGGTCCAACGTTGTGCTTGTCATGGATGGCTCTCCGGTCCTGCACTTGTGATGGGGCACTTGTTGGATGGAACTGTGTGTGAACAAGTCCAATCACATTTTGTAAATCTAGAACCTTGTATAAACATCTTAGATTTGAACTCAAAAGTGGCGATACATAATTGTCGAATGTTGAAGCATGTGTCTTCGGATAAGACATTCATGTTAGAGTACTCTGTTCTAATTTTGGGAAATAAATTAGTTAACATTTTTTAATAGATGTCTTTCTGTCACACGCACGCATGTGACGGACTGGACTTAAAGGTCCACCACGCCTAGGACTGCGGCGCCGCCGCCGCCTGCCGTGCGCCGGGTGGCGTGGGCCCCATGCGGTCGCCTTCCGCCATCATCGCTGTCTTCGCCGCGAGTTACCTTTATTATTATTAATTATTTAGGTAATTAAGATTAGGAATCTGGAAAGTCCGTGTTTGATAAGGACTTTCCCGTTAGAGTCCACTGAAGACTATAAATATTAGACTACCTGTGCGCTACCGCCACAGCCCCCTCCTCCCTCCCATCTTCCTCCAATCTACTGGCGTCAATCCACTCTCCCGCTGCGTATGTTACACTTTCTCTATTCAAGAAATTAGACTTCAGAACCTGGATAGCTCGAAGAATTTATAGCTTTCTGTATTTTTATATTATTGAAGCCGTAAGGATCAACATTAATGAGAGAGATTCTTTAGGCGTGCCTTTCATTGCCTCCCCACGACTACGACATTGCCAACCAATTCAACCATTTGTGGGAGCAGCCTCGTACAGTCTCCTAGGGTATGTGTCGTGCCTCACGCCCTTGTTTCACTAGATGTTCATCTATGTCCTTCTAAAAGGTGCTGCCTTTTTGTTTTCATAGACAAATTTGTATCCCACACGTGCACTCCAAGGACCCTTCCACCACTAGCCTGAAATGAAGCAGAAAGCAAGAAATTATGTTCTGATCACATTTTTTAAATTTAGAAGCTTGTATAAACATTTTATTCTCTGCTATGTCGACTGAATTAGACCTTGTGTTCTTACCTATTGTTTCATTATGATTTCTATTGACTGATTAAGATCTTATGTCATTGCCTACCGTTTCATTGTGATGGGGCACTTGCTGGATGGAACCGATGTGTGAGCAAGTCCATCGTTGTGCTTGTCATGGTCATGGATGGCTCTCTGGTCCTGCCTTCCTGCAGAGTCGCAATCCAAAGTGTTTGTGGCTTATTTTAGTTCTTTTTTGGATCATCGTATTTATTTATTTATCTATTAATATTGTCTAATGCTTTTAAACGCCATCACCCTAAATAAACATATTTGTCAAGAAACACTATATATGGTAGGCATGTTTTTTTAGATCTGTGCTATCCCTGTATATATTATATATATTTGAGGCTTGGTCTATGGTGTCGTAGGATAAACTTTCATCACACGTTTAGTAAGAGTGTTTCGTCAACTGCGTATCTAGCATCAATAGCTTGTTTGTAAAATTAAGAATTCTATCATCAACTGAAAGGAATAGAGTTCATTGCGCCCTATGTTAGTACACTTATGATTTGTTGGTATCTGAAATTTCAAGCCAACAATGACATTTTACAGTTTGTCAAGATTTTTTTAATAACAAAAGTTCTGTTCTAATTTGAACATACCAGAATATTGTCGTGCATTAGCACGGTTAGTATACTTGGTTGTTTTTATGGGCATCCCTGAAATGAAGCCACACTTTCGTGTGCATCCCTACAATGAAACCGTAGATTTAGCACAGACATTATACTAGTCTTTGTATGTATCCATGCACATCCACCATTCGTGAACCAACTGCACAGTTGGCCGACAGGATGGTGCAGTAGTCAAGGACTACAAACAGTAATCAACAAGGACAAACTATCACGAACAAACATGAGACACAAGCACATGTATGCATCACACATGCCTTTTATGTGCAGAGATGGAGACAGCACAAGAGAGAGACAGATGCATCATCAGGGACGGGCGCGTAGAGGTGTGCCGGCAGCTTGGGCTTGGCGACGACGACCTCGATCGAGAAGGATGTGCCTAGCTTGTGCCGTGTGCGATGTGCGGAACCGCCAGTCCAAAAATTTTCCTGCGCCTCCACGTGAATGGTGTGCTGGGATGTCATCAAATTCAGGAGGTTGGCGTGGAAGCAAGTGTGGAGATTGAAATGTGCACCCAAAGTCAAGCACTTTCTATGGCGTCTAGCATCAAAGTCTAGCACACAATAGTCTGCCGTTGCAAATGAATATCAAGAGACAGGGGATGGACATTGACAAAAGATGCCCGGTATGCTGGTGAGTGGAGACTAGATGAAGATTGTGGACATTGCTTCCTCAAGTGCAAGCATGTTGTGCAATGCTGGAGAGAAGCCTTACTTGAAATACTCGATCCATGTTGCTCCAGAAGCGCTCAGCGTATGAAGGGATTTTTTGTATTTTTTAATTCTTTTTTACAAAATATTTTATAATATTCTTCCTAAAATAAAATTTGCAGATTTGACCCTTTTGGTCACACCGGTAGAGCTGGCGTGACCAGATAACACTGTCGCGCCACATGCATTGGCGTGACAAAATCTTACACGTCGGATGTCGTTTCCGACGTGGAAAATCTTGTCACGCCACTCCCATTGGCGTGACTATGGAAGCCAAAACAAAGCAAATGCGGGGAAAGAAGTGCAACAAACATGACAGATAATCCATTGCGCATCTATGTTGGTGGTTGAGTCTAGGCCGGTTAGGAATGAGATGAAGACTGGCCACTAGAAGCCACAACAGCGAGTTCGGCCACCACTTGATGTTCTCATGGTGAACTGTGATGGCTCATGTTTTCCTGATTCAAAAAGGGGTGGCTGGGTTCTTCTAGTTAGAGACCATAATGGAAGAGCGGTCAGTGCTGGTACTGGATCGCTATCTGCTATCCATGATGTTGGTTGTGCTGAAGCCCAAGCGTGTTGGTTGTGCTGAAACCCAAGCGTGTGTAGCAGCTCTGCAAGCGGCGTTGAACCAAAGCATTTCTAAGATTATTTTGGAGACTGATTCTTTGAATACAGTGAACACCCTCTAGTCGAATGTGTTGGAGTTGTGTGCAGCCTTTATAATTTATAGAGAACCTCTCGCTATTTAATAACTCTATGTTTTAGTTCGGTGCAATTTGTTCTCGTTCCTAGATCATGTAATGCTCATGAACTTGCTCGTTTGAGTCTTGGTTGGGACCTGGATTAACCATACTTCTGGCTTGATCTCCTCCCTAGTTTTGTTATCGATTTGGTGGTTCGTGATTCTGCTGAACCTGATGTTTATGAATAAGAAGATCGAGTAGGGAGTTTGTTTTAAAAAAAAACTTCATGAGTTGTAGGCAAGAGAATGGATAGGGTTGACCTAGAGCCATAGCCAACAAATATTAGGCACAAAATGAGGCTCTGTTTTAGGAAAACACAAATAACCAAAGTATTGAACGGCATATGTTAAGAAATGCAACACGCCTTTTCATTAAAAGGTGCCTCCATAACTTTTTGCAAAATTGTTCCAATCTATGCTTGATAGGGTGTTTTCTATGCATGTGAGGAACCAGATCATCTTCGGTCACTGACAATGGCTAGTTTTGAAATGTGTTAGTGATCATTGGGAGAGCTTAGTGGTAACCTCCGATGAGACCACTAGAGCCCTCCGATGGTGTCGCAGACTGCCCAATAATATAATGGGTATGGAACATAGGTCCTGGAACTATTGAAACATGAAGCTCTCTTAGTTCAAACATATGAGATTACTTATATTATAGAAGTCTTTAAGCAAGTTGTCTTCATTCCTGTTCACATTTTAGACCTAGTATTCCACTTAATTTATGACTACTCAAAAACTAGTTCATTGATTCCGCTTCAACAACTATCTTTTAAGTTGCTACTCTCACAGGGAATCCCAAGTTTAGGGCCATTGTTCTTGTGAAGATCTATTGCTTTAATTTGATAGCTGGGATTCAACCATCCTTTACCTCTCTCGAATAACCTTTTACCACAGCCCAATAAACTAGCTAAACCAACCCCAATATTTACTTTACAACAGTTGTTATCTTTCTCAATATTTTTCCTTTTTATATACAACAAGCTTGCCCAAAGCTACCACATGAACCATCAACCATAATGGGTATTTCTTGAGTTGGCTAATAAATAGAGTGTGTGGCCGGGCAAGCTCTATTGGCACCCTAATAGGCATCCACACTCATTAGAGCTCTAGAAACATGTTCACAGTCAATTTCTTGTTGTTGATTGCATTCTTGGAGTGATTGGAGTGATCTAGTGCGTTTGCTTTGAGAGATAGCATCTATTGACACTAGTGGCTTGCGTTTGTTGTGGATCTTTTGTTACTCTTAGTGGTTGCCACCAACTAGACAGCTTGGATAACAGTGATTCTGTGAAGCACCCAATTGGATACTGTGAGGTGTTTCAAAGATTGATTGTGAGAGACTCTTGTGTTCATCCTCACCAGAGTGGGCAAAGAGCAACTTTAGAGGAATCGAGGCTGGGATAAGCACCTTGTGCATATTATGTGCATCGTGAGCTGTATGTGCATTTGGTAGTTCATGAATTGCAAATTTATATTAGCCTAACAATTTATTTTCATCACTATTTAACATACATTTTATAAGGCAATTTAGGTTCGGTTCGGTAGGACACTTGTCTGGCTCTGGCTCTGGTTCCGGCTCCTATGTAGGAGCCCTACCAAACAATTTGGTAGGAGGATCTGTTTGAACTTTGAAGCCATTTCTCAATGGAAAAAAAGAAGCTGAAGTGTTTTGAAGGAGCCACAGCTGTCTTGGAGGCGTCAAGACAGCTTTCACTCATTTATAGGTGCCCTTAGAAGAAACCCTCACAAACACACCTGTAGGGTGCACCCTCCTCATTTGAGCTCTAGCTCGTCCCCTGCTTTTGTCGGTGCTAGAACTGGTTGTCCTAGCGCCAACTAGTAAATTTATGGTGCGTGCTCCCAACTCCGGAAGGTGTGCAAGATGGACACAAGGATTTATACTGGTTCAGGCAGGAGAAGGCCCTACATCCAGTGGGGGGAGGGTGACTTGTATTATCTTGCACCAAGGTGCTTGTAGGTAGGGGTGTACAAGCGGTTGAGAGAGGGCGCCGGTCCCAAGTCTCGTGGTTGATTGAGTGGAATGCCAATATCGTGCTTCTGAGAGCCTACTCGTTAAGGGCCCCCGTCCTCCCCTTTTATAGCCGTAAGGAGAGGATGGAGTTTACAAAGGGTGCCTCTGCACGTGAAGGGGTCGTGAGCGTCTCCTTCTCCTGGTCCGAGGCCTCGGAGCCGGTAGCCTTCCTTGTGCCGAGGCTTCGGAGTGGGCGGCGGCACTGTTGAGCATGGTCGTAGCTTCGGGGTGTCACCTCCCCAGTCCTGGCGATGGAGAAGACGTCTGTCCCTGTGTAGGTTGGCGGAGTAGAGATGGATGGCGTGTCCGAGCCCTGTAGCTTGCTGTAGCTTTGACTCGCCTCGAGTCCGAGGCTCGGAGGGCCTCGGAGCCTGCTGCCGTACGTGGGAGTACTTGGCACAGGGGTGGACGGTCATCAAGGCAGTCGCCGCCCATCCCGGGATCGAAACCCGGGAGGGATGTTGTTTGACCAGCGTCCCGCCCGACCGACCCCGACGCATTTGAAAGATGACACGGATGACGGCCCCCGGGCGTGGCCGCCGCTGCCCCGGGGCCTCGGTGATTTAACCCGTCACAGAAGTAGGCGAATAAAGGCTCCCCACAAGGTGGCATGGCCACCACCGTGGGGATGACGAAAACCCGAGCGGGCATGATCAGTGATGGGACGGCTCCCTTATCCTGCGCCAAGGGATGGCGCCACTCGACAAGAATTGTAGAGAGGTGGGCGGCGGATATACGTCCAGTCAGAGGCTTGGTTTGACCAGGGAGCGCGGAGCGTCCCGTCCGAGGCCTAGGCGCCAGGGGCTCAGGCGAGTCGGAAGGCGAGAGCTCGTCCCGAGGCCTCGCAGGGGAGGGCTCGGGCGAGGCGGAAAGCTAGCGCCCGTCCGAGGCTCTCGGGCGAGGAGGGTTCTGGACGAGGCGGAAGGCCGCCGCCCGCTCGAGGGCTTCGGCGAGGAGGGGCTCGGACGAGGCGGAAAGGAGTTTGCCGGGCCTTGAAGGACCGCGTTTTGTTGTTGTGAAGCCTGGCTTTGCGTTTGGTGGGCCCGGTTTATGTGACTTGTCCGGGGGGCCCTGTTTTTTGGTACCCGACAGCTTTGATGAGCACCAGAGAGGTGTACTGAAGCTTTCTAGTGTGCACCAAAGCTCTTTGGTAATGGCACTGGAGAATAAGAGTGGGTCTAGTACGAGGCATAATTGGAAGCAATACACCGCATATATACTCCCAGTGCTGGCACCGGAGTTTGAGTATATAAAGAGACGCACGAGCATGAGAGAGCTAAAGAGCATGCACCGGAGCTCTCCGGCAATGCATTGGAGTTATAAGGTTCAATAGTGAGGCCTCAGTCCACTATACACAATGTACCTGATTTGTCTGATAGAGCACTACAGAGACTACATGATAAATGGACTTCTAATAGTCAGCCAATGGCTAGTTGATGCGGCCAAGCATCATATTTTTCCGGTATGTCACTAGAGCTATTCGGAGCTCACTACAAAGGTGTATTCCTTGTTTTCAAAGGCCAGTTGAGTGTGTTATTACCCCTATACCCTACTTTTTGGCGTGTGCTTAAGCTTGAGAAAGCTATGGTTTAAGTGTGTTTAAACATTTGTGATCTAGCCACGATATGTGCTTAGAGAAGATTAGGTGATTAGGTAAAGTGCTAGGATTAGTGTTTAGGCTAGTTAGAAGCCACAAGATTGATGTAGGTATAAATCTAGTGTTTAGATAGTGATTTTTGCATATCTCCTTGCTATCAATGCTTGAGTGCACCAAGAGTCGTACACGTGAGACTTGTAATCTTGTAAGATCACACCAACCGAATTTGCAGTGTGATTGCCGATGGTGTACAGGGATGAAAATCCCTTGGTGCGAAGAAGAACTACAACGACCATCTGAATTGGATGTCTGTGGGTGACATGCAACTTCAGAGAGCAGCTGGCATTGCTCTTCTTTATGGAAATCATCATTCTGATGACATGGACAATTTGGAAATTGAGAAATGATCTAATCTTCAGACAAGTAAGCCCAACCTTAGCCCTGGCAAGATCTATCTTCTATGAAGAATTTCAATGGCTGTTGCTGAGGGCTAAACAGAGTTACTTCCCAGACATTGAACAATGGATCGCAAATCGATTCTAATCAGATTTCTAGCGATTGTTCAGTTCCTCTTTCTCATCTCCTTCTTTGTTTCTTAGACCTTTGGCCGGGTTGTGGCCTCTTCCCTTCTTTGCTCTTTGTTGTACTTGTTTTGGAACCTTGATTTGCTTTAATTAATTGCTATAGGGGTGCAAACCCCTCCAGTTTCCCTTAAAAAAAAATGCAGACGAACATGAGGTTGGTCCTTGTGATGCTACTAGGTATAGCTTATAGTGCTGCCCAGAAGGGACCAGGTTCTTGGGCGTCAGCCGCCGTACCTAGGGGCTGCAGTTGAGGCTAATGATCTCCATATCGGCACTGCAGAGGTGGTAGTAGGGCACGTGGATGGGCCTCTATGCCGTTGTTTCTGTCAAAGGCATGTAACGAAATCAGTGACTTTGCTGTGGCATAGGGAGAATTGCCCATTTGCGGATTAAGCAAAAATGTTCATGGAGAGTTCATTTAGGATACAGCAATTTGAGTCACTATAAGTGAAACTAAACACAAACGAGGACAAACAAAAACAGCGATAGAAAAGGGTTTGGGTGTATGACCAACATCTCTTCTTTAATTATTGTGGGCACAATAAAGGGCGCACACATGCATGTCGTATACGGAGTACCATGTTGGCAGCAACATAGCTAGGCTTTGCATGCGTCGCCGATTCACAGGCCAGCATATAGGCGAGCATGGAGCTTGGGCACAGCGACGGCCTGGAGCGGCACCAAGCGCGGCACAGTGAGCCCGAACGTTTCCTCCATGCTCAGCTCCTCCGCCGCCACACCGTCGGGAGCCTCCACGCCGAAGGCGTGCAGCAGGTTGGCCAAGATCGCCGGCACCATCCCGAGGGCGAGGCCCATGCCGTGGCACATCCGGCGGCGGGAGCCGAATGGCAGCAGCTCGAAGTCCTGCCCTTTCACGTCCACGCTGCTCCCGCCGACGAAGCGCTCCGGCGGAACTCCATGGGAGCTTCCCACACCACCGGATCGCGGGCGATGGCCCAGGCGTTGACCAAGATGCGCGTGCCCGCCGGGATGTCGTAACCGCCCACGGACGTGTCCTCCCGAGACAGCCACGGCGTCATAAGTGGCACGGCTGGGTGCAGGTGCATGGTCTCCTTCACGACGGCCTCCATGTAGGGGAGGTTCGGAATGTCCCCCCTTGGCCACAAGACGGTCCCGGCCAATGACACGGTCTAGCTCCTCAGTGGCCTTGGCAAGGACCGCTGGATTCCGTAGGAGCTCTGATATGGCCCACTCCACAATCACCGCCGTGGTGTCGGTGCCGCCACCGATGAGGTCCTGGGTGCAGGACCCACTCCATTATTAGTCTAGTTTTGTGTTCAGCAAAAGTTTAATTTTAACTAAGTTAAAAAAAGAAACATTTACTCCCTGCATTCTAAATTATAAGATGTTTAGATTTTCTAATAAATATTTTGCTTTTACTCTGTATCTAGATATATAATATATCTAGGGAAATTCTTTCCTACTCCTAAGGAGTAGTACATAAAAAAAACTATGTATCTAGAAAACTTAAAATGCCCATTAATTTAGAACGAAATGAGTTAAATAAATAGCTCATTATTTCATGATGTATTAATAATTGTTGCCATAGATATTTATATAATTTTTATAAACTTGACCAAACCTAAATGACTTCAACTTAAAATAAAACTGAAACAAGGTATAATTTAGAACAGATGAACTAGGGTGCATTTGATAGAGCTTTTACTCTAACTAAAATTGTTCTACCTTCAGTTTGTCTAGCGGAACAACTTTCTTTCACTATGCACAGCTCCTAATCCTTTTTTCTCTCTTTTCTTCCTTTATTTTTTCTCCTATCCTATTTCTCCTTTAGTCCCTTCTATATATCTCTTATCCACTCTCTCTACCTCCCTCTAACTTTTCTGGTAGGGTTACTTGTCTGGACAGAGGAGTAAGAGTGTCAGAAGAAGCCACCATTTTTCTCCAATGGAGAAGTTTCCTTCTCCAAAGAGTGAATTAACATAGCAAAAGGCTCTCAAGTCCCAACCCTGTTTGGTAGGTTGGAGTCGTGAGCTGCTCGCGAAGCCGCACTGGTGGCACTACCAAACGCCGCCAATAACAAATCATCCGACGCCTCAAAACTTACACCCTCCGTCTCATGAAACAGTGATTATAAGACTCGTGCTAATCAAACTTGTTAAATTTAACTAGTCCATCAACCCGTGCGTTGCACGGGTCTTTATTAAAGATTGTTGTTATTATATTTCACAAAACTTGATTATGATTTAGCTCTTGATTGCTAAAAGACAATGCACGAGTTAGATTTTGAATATATATACTTTTCCCATAATAATTGTCAAGATTATTGATTTTCCTATCAATAAATTTTATATGCAGTTTTAGTTATTTGTTCACTGTCGGCTGTCTATAAAATACAAATTTTTGTTAGTTCAATATTAATTACCTGTTTAAAAAGGAATGGTCAACAAACTTTTTCAATTCAAAATACCTATGTAGCTGCAAGTTTTTTCTTCAATTCTTTTTTTCCTCTTTCTTTCTTTTTATTTGACATTTGCTTGAACGTGCCTCGGAATCATAAGAATTTATTAGGTTATCGATAATACGAATGAAGCTAAATTCTCTATAATAACAAAATACATGCTATATATGGAGTACCTCCTCCATTGACCTTTTAATGGACTCCTTTTTCTTGTTCCTGGATGTAGCCCTATTTCTTTTTTTTCATGGTTCCATATTCCTTTGTCTGTAAATAATAATTGAAGATATATTTAAGACAAATTAAATTATTAAATTATATAAAAAATGAAAATACATTGAGTTTGTTAATTGACTTACTTTGTTTTCTGACATGTATGCTCCCGCTATTTCTTCATCAATTTGTTCGTTCTGAAACTATACACTGACTATGTTATTTTTCTCTCAATGTAAAAAGAATAGCTATTTTGATGTAATTGAGCATACCTTAGCAGCCAATCTTTCTCCAGCCTTTATGCCTTCAACTACAATTGATTCTTTCATGGCAAAATGAACATCACTATCTGGATCTTGGCTCTCAGGAGCTGATATACAATATTCATCTGAGGTATCTTCTACTTTAAATTTAAATAAAAAATGAACCTAGGTTAGTTTTATTACATTGGTACAATGGACTGAAGAAAATTATTTGGTTTTTTAAAAAGAAAGAGGAATAAAATAAAGTATAATATATGAGAAATGTTACCTTTTTAATATCTGCCATGTGGATTCTTGCACTGCATTTATCTTTTGTCAAAAATAGTCTTGAGACAGTGTAATTGGGTCTTAAACTTTTGAAGTTATAGTCCGTTAGCCTGAACTGAAAAATCAATGTTTGACCACAAATTTCCTGGATCTGTTTTTGGTAATTCTGTATTGTCATAATTGACTGAGCTCATTAATGAATCTGCTGATTCTCTAATTAGCATTTGTGTTTCCTTTTCAAAAAGGACGCATGTTGCAACTGAGGTTTGATCTCTTATTTCAAGCTTTATTTTGTACCTGCAAACATTGCTCTCTTGTTAGTTATTAAAATAATATAAGAATATAATATAATTGTAATATTAAAAATAATTTACCGTGTTTTTGGTACAGCTTTCTTGTCACATTTACTGCAGTAGTAGTGATCGAAGTTTTTGTCGAGTTGTTTCTTACAATCACCTCTACTACATGAGATGTAGTACCATCCAAATTTTGCATTAATTGCATATATTGTGGCTTCAACAGTAAATATCTTATCCTGTAAGCACATACACATATCATTCATATACATGAAAGGTTTTAGGAAGTACTGTGTAATAATCAAACAAAACATACCTCATTTGATGAGTCATACAATATCAAACTTAATTCTTCTAAAGTTTTTCTGTTGTATTGCATTTGCTCCTCTAATGTCCCTTTTAAGTGGTCAACAATATGAACATCTTCAATACTAATACCACTTGAAGATAAACTTTACTCATACAAAGAAATTTTACCATGTTAGAGTATAAGATGCAAATATAAAATAGAAATACTAATATTAAAATTTTTTAAACCTGTTACGTGCATCCATAGCTTCAGGGATCGGTAAATCTATAAAAACCTGTGTTGCATTTGTCGATGACAGAGAATATTCTACAAAATAACAATAATTTTTTTTTCTCAGAATCTTGTTGAATGGCTAGTTTAACTGAATTAATGATATTAACTTCTTGTTGAATGGCTAGTATAATTGAATTAATGAAATTAAATGAAGACTTACTCCCATATTTTTTCACAATTGTAGACGTTATTGCAATGACATGAGATTTTGCCCTCTCATCAATTTGATCAACTTTGGCCCCCAAAATTGAACCTTTACTTCTTCTCCACTAAAGATTGCAAAGTGGAAAATAATGTAATTTAAGATACATCCAAAAAATAATAGAATTTAATTTTGCTAAATATAATGAAATATCTTCAATTCATCACTCCATTAGGATTGCTACAATAGCATGCATGTAAATGGGTAAAGTTTGGTAATCTCTGAAGGGAAAAAAACCCTACTCGATTAGGAGCATAATATCACGAATTTTAGTCACTCCAAAGTATGTTTTTGTTTCTTCTATCGATCCAATGTGTGCTGCAACTCCTATGATATCTATGAGACATAAATATGACCTTTAATCAGATATCAAAGATTGAACAAATGAGGGGAACATAAAAATATAATGTTAGTAGAAGTTTACCTGAGAGGTATGTGTCGATATTTATTCTATTAGAAAGCATGTCTGTATTCAAGAACTGGAAACTATATTTTGGAATGTCTTGTGTATCTTTGATCTTCTTTAGATTAGTTGTGGGTATGAAGTTGAGTACCTTATCATTCTCCACTGGTCTATATTTTTGAGCTGTTGATGTAATTTTGACATTCGTAATGATATAAACTTTACCTTCTTCAATTAGTGGTTTGAACTTTTCTATATGTGCCTTATTGATAACTCCATGTATTTTGGTACCTTGAATTTAAAATACCAGTAGTAGCGAAACAAAAACTAATTTAAGACCATTATGCACACAACGAAGAAAATTATACCCGATGATCAATGAGGATCATATCAAGACTGACTTGCTCACCACTACCGAGCAAGATTACATCCCATATTCTAGTGATTCGTGCTTTGATTTTCCATAATTCTTTTCCTGGACTAATCTCACTTAACGATTTGTAAACTGAAAATATAATAATAATAATATTTTTTAAAAATCATGTAGGGCGCAGGAGGCAGTTTAGATCGTAAATGGATTCAGCAAACCGATATACCTTTGGTTGGTGACTGATGAATAGAGGTGATGTGAAAACAACATAAGGATCAACAATGATTAGATGATTTTATTTAGTGAAAAAGATGGATTCTTGATTGCATAAGGCAGTTCGGTACAGCCTTACCTTGGTTGTGGTTGTTGGGTGATGAAAAGACTTCTGGTGAAAATATCGTCTAGATGGATCTGTTAGTACATGGCTCACCAAATATATAAAGGCAGTCCGTCATATGTGTATGTATCTTGTTGGCGTTGAAAGATTGGATTTAATATTATTTGAACAGAAGTCTGACTACTCGGTTGGCGTTGAAAGATTGGATCCAATGTCTTTTTTCTAGATTTTTTGTTATAATAATAAATTAACAATTAAACGTATACAACCAAATAGGTTGGATATCTTCGGAAGATTGGATTCAATATCTTTTTCCTAGGTTTTTATTGTTATATAATAAATTAACAATTAACCTGTACGTATACGTATCAACCAACTAATGCGCCGGAATTTCTTTTCTATATCCACACACAAAAATGTCCTCCGCTAAGGAGCCTCATCTTGATCCACCCACGAAATTGTACCCAGAAAACCAACACAATTAAAATGGACAGTTCAGATTTAATTTCATTTATTCTCTCTCCTTACTCATTCACATCGGACGACCCAGATGAAAAGTGTCACACATCCTCATCGTTTCTGCCACGCGCACAGAAAAAGGCAACCTCACGACGTCCCTCCGTTCCGCCCACCCACGGCCGGGTTCGATTCCTGGGTTCTTTTTTTTTTCTTTTCTTGATTTCTTTTCCTCCCCATCCGAACAGGCACGTGAGACTCCTTCCCCTCCTCCGCTCCGACCTGGCCGACGGCGTGCCTCCCTTTCCGCCCACAGCATCCTTCTCCAGTCGGCACCTCCCTCTTCCACTCTGGTCAGCACAGAACCACCCTCTTTCCATCCGTGAGGGCCTCCGTCGCCATCTCCAGTCCGGTGGACAGCTAAGGTTTCAGGGCCTGCAAGTGCACAATCTACAGATGGCGGCGCGGCTCAACCTTTGGGCCTGGCGGCCCAGTCCATGGGCACGGTGACTGCAGCAGCAGTGCGGCGCCACCCTCCCATGGTGGTGGATCTCGCGTGGTCAGGGCCCAGCGGTGCTACGTTGCTGCGCATCCCATTCTGTGCAGAAGATGGCGTTCCACGGCGGCGGTGGCGCATCCCGCACGGCGGCACCCAGCAGTGTGTCATGGAAGGCACATCCCATCCCGAGCAGATGGCGCTCCATGGCATGGCGTGTCCAGCTGGAAAGGTGCCCTCCGGCAGCGACGCATCACGCGGATGGCAGCACCAAGCAGAAGCACACCAGCACATCCCACGCGGACAATAGATTAACAGATTAATAATTTAATAGCAAGGTAACGAATCCATGGTTTCTTTAGCATGTTCTGGAATCCAGTATTTCTTTTGAGCTAATTTTATTCCAATAAATAATTAATCAATATACACCTAAGCCACGCACAACTATGCAGTTTCCTACTATGTGTGTAGGTAAGATGATGTCGAATTTCAGTTCATGGTACCCACCCCTGTAAGCCACCCACAACTGATCCCTTTTTTAATCCAATTTCTGATTCCAACAAATAATTAGTAATTTACTCTTTTGCTAGATCTAATTAGTACATTTTAGGCACAACATAACTCTACAAGTGGTCACTACTTTATAAAATTAATAAATAATGACTTGGAACAAGAGTTCAATCTCTGGAAAAAGGTTATAGGGAGCGCAAAACATTGTTTCTCATTGGTCCTGATAGCAGGTTCTCTTTGTTGTTTCCTATTGAATGCCATTACCTTTTCTTTACTTGATCGATGTTGTTAATTGTTTCCTGATGATAATTGTTTGAATGGTTGCATATTGGTATTTCCGATCAAAAGGGAAGGGCAACAGCCTAATCTAATGTCAGTAGCAAGTATGTCCCGAGCATTAGATTTATACCTGGCGACTACATGGACATCTACTTGAGCCTTAGTATTCTAGAAGATGTAGCTGGACCTTTATTGGACACTGGGAGAGCTAATCCCAATGGCAATACAGATAAGAGCTTTATTATAACGGTTTTGGAAACTTTAGTGTATGCAACAATTATTTTTCTCTAAATTGGTTAATTATATTTCTTCTAATTGACAACTATTGTTATATAGAAATGCCAAGCAGCGTAAAAAGTGATTATCACAAAGGTATGCTGCACTTTATTTCTTTCCAGTATTTTCCTTTATATTACTTTGGTCTTTGTATACTCAAATATTTTTGAATGTATAAGGTATTCCTTTTGTTTTCATATGTATAATTAATGCTATAAGATGTTACATCTTATATAGGCCAATTGGTGCTCAAAGTTTATGGTTTTACTAGAAAACTATTATATTGAGGGCTTCAGTAATTAGTCCTGAAATCTAAAGGGTATAAACATTTTACCAGTTGTAAGGAATCAAAAGAGGCTATTTATTTTAGTTTTATGTTTTTTCTAAATGCCACCGTAGCGTTAGCACGGACTAATGCACCAAGTTTTCTTTGCTACAGCCACACACAAAAAACGTCCCCCGTTGAGAAGTCCTCCCTTCATCCACCCACCAAATTGTACCCAGGAAACCAACACAATTAAAATAGACAGTCCAGATTTAATTTCATACATTCTCTCTCCTTACTCATTCATATCGGACGGCTCAGATCAAAAGTGTCACACATCCTCCTCTCCACCCTCGACCTCCCGCGCGAGAGCGCCGATGCCGCCGCACGCAAACCACGCTGCGCTTCTTGCTGCATGGCAGCGACCTGCTGCGCCGCGAGCGATCTCCACCTGCCATCGACGCCGCTATCACTGGGACGAGGAACCCTGCTGCACCCACATCTACTGCCGGACGGCTGACCAAAGATCACCTGGCGCCGCGACGATCACCTCCGCGCGTTGAAGCCTGAGGAACGAAAGTTGAAACGGCCTCGATCGAGGACCCCGTCGCCGCACGAGGAGCCCTGCTGGCCAACCAAGTCTGCAACTACAGGTACGAGTAACAATCGCCGATTGTTCGTGTGATTTGATACGTCTTGGTGGCCGGATCGAAATCGTGGGATCGAAATCTCCGGAACATGATCGGCGCCGGCCGCTGCTCGCGCGGCGCACACGGTGCCTCGACGGAACGTGGCTGGATCAGCAGTGTGAACGCCCTCGCTCACCGGAACGTGATTGCTGGTCGTGTTCGCCGGATCATGATCGTTGCCACCCTGCCGTGCTGCAACCTGAACAGGTTAGCTGACGTATAATTAACCACCGACAAATGTTTGAATTGCTTGGTTCACTTCACGCCTAAACGCTGTCTCTTCCAGATAATGGATGAGTAATCTGGTATTTTCCATATCTTGAATCCTACCATCAGGCAACAGAGAAGGTCATCTGAATTGCTTGGTAGATTATTTATTCAGATTAAAATTAGCTATTCAGTCATTTTATCAGTACGTGTCTGCTCAGTTTTAAAAATAGTTTTTTTTACAATAAGGTCATCTGAATTTCTTGGTAGATTGTTTGTGTTTCAGACTTTATGCAATGTTTGGTTACAGACCCAAATTAATTCTCATATGTCCATGCATGCATTGTGAGTGAGGATGCCATACAGGGCACCTGCTTTAGGTTAAACTCTATTTGTCCTTTAATTTACATGGCCTGGATGACAAATCAGTAATTTTTAGGCTTGGCTTAGTGATAGTCTATAAATATTTTCTCGATAGTTTTAACCATTCATACAATGGATACATCCTGTTAGCATGGAATTATCATTGCTCTCCTTTTTAAAATTATTTTTATTAACCAGTTGGATGTATTTATTTATCTTAGGCTGCATTTGTATTCATGGGAATATATAACTTTTATTAATTACTATGATTAGTGTGAGCTAGCCATAATTTTATCATCTTCTTGAATTTTCAGCTACTTCCAGGTGTTGGGAAAAAATAGCAATAGGCTATAAAGAATGAATGTATTGTATTTCAGTCTTCCTAGGCTTTATTGTCACTGGTATTTCATCGGTTCTACTGCATCTTCCTCCATTTATTATTGCAACTAAATCAGGACTATTTTATTTAGTTTTAACAGGTTAACGCATATGGATCTGGTACATGGGATTTTTTTGTTGTTTCCTTTGCATGTTCTCTTTAGTGATGACATTTTCTGAGAATTATGGTTCGATTCTGCAGACATTTCTAGGAATTTCATGACTGCATAACTTTAGCAGGGAGTTCATTCTTTTCAGAGCGTGGAACTTGCTCTGAACATGTGGTTAGGATGAATTACAGTATCTTTGTGCTTTTGAAGGAAATTAGCTGTTAAAATTGTTTGGGTGTTAAGGTACAAGGACACTT
The DNA here is from genome assembly GCA_015844335.1 of Chrysopogon serrulatus. NCBI lineage: Eukaryota > Viridiplantae > Streptophyta > Magnoliopsida > Poales > Poaceae > Chrysopogon > Chrysopogon serrulatus. The sequence goes on from JADLZL010002207.1 coordinate 454,635, forward strand.
GGTAACTCATTCTTTTATGCTTTCATATTGCATTCTTTTAGCCTCTCAGTTCATGTCGACCCAAGAGATATTTCTTTGCTGAAACCAAGGTTAGTTGTTTGTTTTGGATCAATGTTTTAATGCATCTTGGTGCTTACAGTACTATATTTGCAAAGCCTTTATATTGGACATGTACTATTAGGTATGTATTGTACCCTGTAGTACTCATGTATAAAAAAGAATATCATCGTTTCTTGTTTTCATATGCATCTCTAAAAAATACCGTAGCGTTAGCACGGGCACTGTAACTGCTAGCATCAGAAGCATGGCTACATTAGTGCTCTGTGCTTGAGAAGGTATTTGAAGTTTTTTGAAGTTTTGAACTAACGCTGATTGTGGCTAATTATTTTTGTCAGGTTGTAACGGGATTAGGGGATGCGACAGCTTGCATCTAGGGTGAGCCTTGGTTTTAGACCCATCTTTTTTTTCCTCTTGCTTTGTGCATCACAATAGCATTATTTTCTTTATTTATCTGAACTCTGTAGCAGAAGTTTGCAAATTCAGGTGGCAACACAATATTAGGATGTTTAACCTATACAAAAAAAGAAAAAATTGTAATGCTCTAGCTTTCTCTGTTCTACTGATTATTTGTTAATTGCTTCTTTCTTACGTACAAAATCTTGTTTACCTGTTTTATTATTGACATTTAAAGGCTACACGTGCTTGAATTTTTGTGTCCATGCTGGTTCTTTCTGTTTTTGAACATTGAAAATTGCAGAAGTGGGAAGTGCACTCTGTTATAGATCAAGTAAAGAGCAAGGCATTTGAAAACTCATGGTCAGCTGTGTTGTGGCATTGATACAAGTGAAAGTTGGCTAGCTAGTATAACTTGATGCCTTCGAAAACTCAAGGATGACGATATTTCTGTTTGAACTGTGAAATTGTTTCATTCGATAGTTGAGAGGAGGTAGAAAAATGACATTGACTACAAACTGTTGATATTTCATTTAAAGTTTGCTAGCTGGTATAATTTGATGCCTTCGAAAACTCAAGGATGACGATATTTCTGTTTGAAGTGTGAAATTGTTTCACTTGATAGTTGAGAGGAGGTAGAAAAATGACATTGACTACAAACTGTTGATATTTCATTTAAAAGGTGATCTACAGCTGAAATGGAAATGTCAACATTTGCCCCTTCCACGATTCAGCTGGGATCAATTTCTGAAAACTAACAAAGATCGAAGTAAAATCTTTGTAAGTTGTACCTATATATTACAGTGGAAAAAATATAGCAAATGTTAGTTTATACAAACTCAGAAAGATCAAAGTAAACTCGATGTAAATAAATTGCAACTAGAAGATTTTATTATTATTCCTTTGTTTAAAAAGACATTTTAAGACACGTGCGTGGCGCACGTGCATATCTGCCAATAAACCCAAAAAAAATCACATCATCTCTTCGTGTCCAACCTTGATGCCCTGCACATTCCGTTCACCACAATCCCACCGCTTAATTCACCACAACGCTAGCGCGCCCCACTCTACCGCATATAGCCGCTGCAAAACCTAAAACTATTTCTCCAAAGAGACTCCGCGAGAGCGACCGGTAGGCCCAGCCCTAGGGGGGCGAGCTGTGTGTCCACATACTACTCCGTCCCAAATTAAATGTCGTTTTCGATTTTCGTGCCACAAGTTTGACTCAATTTGTAGAAAATACATGCAATATTTATATCTCTGAATAATTTTGTTAAAAACTAGATTCAAAGATCTTTCCAATGATACTAATTATGATACTAATCGATAATATTTATTATTTATAAAAATTACCGGCATTTGTTTCTCGGGAAGCGAAAATAACAGTTATTTTGGGACGGAGGGAGTAGAGCCCACGAGGGCCGGGGGCCAACTCTAAATATGCAAGCAGTTGTAGTATACTAGGCCCAAGAAATAAAAGGCATACCTACGCCGATTGCCTTCCAAGTTCCGTCGCGTCAAAGCTTTTTCGGCCTTCGGCGTCCGCAACTCCGCGTGCGGCGTGCCCTACTGCTCCGTGCCCTTCCGCCGCGACAGGGCACTGTGCCTGTATGTCGTGTTGTCATCCTGCCATCGCCGATCGGCTACCCCTGTCGCGGAGAGCCAGTGTGAGCGGCAGCCGGCCAGCGGCAACCGCTTCCGTGACTCCGTTGTCCATTCCTGGTCTTCGTACATAATAGTACAGAGGTAAGAAAAGCCCCCCTAAGCGGCTAAGCCCCTAATCAACATTTGTTTATGTGATTGTCTCCGATCCGTCCCCCAGTCTTTGTTCTTTAGATTAGATTTGGGATTTAGGAATACCATACGGTGCAGAACAGCCATTGTCAATGACCTATTGAAGAATTATTTGAGCTCGCTCTTTAATGTTACAAGAGAGATTAAATGATTTGGCAACTTTATGCATTGAGAAGAAATTATAAAACTCGTATTGATGCCACCACCAATGACATTGCATCAGCAAATGTAAGAAGAAAATTTTATGATATTCATAAGAATGCTTTTTTTTGTGCATTATAGTTATTAGAAACATCATTATATTATAATATTAGAGTTGTATTAGAGGACTCATCTTTGGAGCTCTGCTCTGGGCCTATAAGGCCAGTCTTAATGGGGTTTCATAGGGTGTTTCATGCACATTTAATATAGTGTCACATCGCTTTTTGCATTTAAACCTGGGAGGAGAGAAGATATTCGTTTCATGGGCACGAAACGAGTCAGGCGATATTTCCAACGCTCGTGAAACTGGACGAAACCAACATTGAGGCGCGCTGGAGTTTCATCGCGAGGAAGCAGGCCGCCGCGAGGCCCCCGCGCACGCCGTCCACCCGCCGCACGCTACCTCCGCCACCGTGACGCCGTCGGCCCCCTGGCGCGCGGGCTGCGCCGCCGCATGGCCGGCCGCCTGCGAGCGTGCGTGCGGAGCTCCGCCACCGCCCGGCCCGCACGCGCCCTCCGCTGCCGCGCCGCCATCAGCCCAGGCGCGCGCGCTGCGCCGCCGCGAGGCCGGCCGCCCGCGTGGAGCCCGCTGTCGCGCGGCCCGCCCGCGCGAGCTCCGCTCGCCGCACGCGAACTCCGCCACCGCAACGCCGTCGGCCCGGGCGCACAAGCTGCGCCACCGTAAGGCCGGCCGCCCGCGCGCGAGCGCGTTGACCTCCTCCGCCACCGCGCGTCCTGCGTGCGCGCGTTCCGCCGCCGGCGAGCCCTCCGAGCGCGCGCTCCACAGCCGCGAGGCCGTCCGCCGGCGAGCGGGCGCTCTGCCGCCGCGAGGCCCGCGAGCGCAGGCTCCGCCTCCGAGCGTGAGGTCCGCCGCCGCGAGGCCGTTCACCGGCGCACGCGAGCTCTGCCCGCCGTGCCGCGCACGAGCAACGCCGTCGCGCAGCCCTCGCCGTGCACGAGCTCCACCCACCGCGCCCTGGGCTCCAGCGCCGTGCGCGAGCCACGCCGTCGCGAGGTCCACTCGCCACGCACGAGCTCCGCCGTCGCGCAGCCCGGCCACCACGGGCGCCCTAGCTCTGCCGCGCACAAGCGGAAGCGAACGCCGGTCGCGGCCAGGGCTCCACCGCCTGCCTCCCTGCTCTGCGTGTTTGGTGGGTCGAGGAAGAAGTAAGTGGGGAAAAGATTGGAATGATTGGGATAGATGGGGCCCATGAGATGTAATATAGTCTATGAAACAGTGCAGTAAAACTTTGCACTGTGAAACAACCTCATTTCATACGGAAGTTTTATGTGTTGGAAATTAGAAGATGAAACTTAGCATTGAGACCGGCCTAGATTGACGGGACTGGGCCTGGCGACCGAAGGAGCGTCACCGCCTGTCCACCGTGATCTAAGCTCGTTGCCCTTCTTCGCACTGAGGGCGCCTGTACTTGGTCGCGATCAAGATCCGCGGTGAGCCGTATTCATTTGCCCACCCCGTACGCCCTCCGCTGCCATCGAGCCACGGAAGCACATGCCTTCGAGCCACGGGAGCACATGCCTTTCTTTCCCATGTACACATGTTGCATCCTTGACTACCATTGGATTCTTCTTTTGCTGTCGAGTCTTGTTCGCGCCGATCTACTCCCTCCGTTCCAGAATATCTGTCGCTTCGCTTCCCGAGAAGCAAATGCCGGCAATTTTTATAAATATTAGATATCATCGATTAGTATCATAATTAGTATCATCGGAAAGATTTTTGGGTCTAGTTTTTTAAAAAAATTATTTGAAGATATAAATATTACACGTATTTTCTATAAATCAAGTCAAACTTGTGGCATGCATCCCACGGCGACACTTATTTTGAAACGGAGGGAGTAGATCTGAATTGGCACCTTGAGGATGCGGATAAATTTGAGCTCTGAAATCAAGAATCCGTGCCAGTGCTTAAAGTTTATATGCTGCACTTGATGCATCCTACCTGGATCTTTGGATTTGTTGATTTATTAGTCAATAACATCCCATGGTTAAATATTTCTTTGATACTAGACATTTTGGTTTAATTTGTTCCACTACTGATTTTATTTTGCTCTATTTCATTGTGCACTCAATTATGTCGTATCTGTTTTCGATAAATGTTCCTAGTAGGCTTTGATTCAACTAACTTGGTTGTCCTGCTCAAGCGGGAAAAAAGAGGACCACAGGCCTGAATCAGTTTTAATTAAGTGACAGATCAGACTAGCTGATCATCAGACTTGTGTTTTATTTCTTTTTGTGTCTTTTGTCTCTTCTTGCTCTCGCATTTTTTTTATTTTCTTCTGCTAAGATTTATTTTTTTTAGTATCCACTCAATTATTGTTTTGTTTTCTATATTGGAGGTGCACTACAAAATGAAAAAACGGGGGTATCAACCAACTGTACGTCTATGGAGAAGTGTGGTGCTAATGGAGTTGCCGTGTGGTTTTGCTTTCTTCGCTGTCGGTGATGACATATTTGACATGCCAGAGAACATGGTTTGGGCGCATTTTACAAATCCACACGCTGCCCGCAGAGCTGCATGCATTCTTGACCTCATAAAGGTTGATGACAAGTCTGTTGTATGGCGTAGTGATGGTCCTGGTGGGAGTATTGCTTACTGGGCTAAGGAATACTCCTCCAGAGCAACACGGTTTGTTGTAGGGGATGAAAAGCTCCATCGTCTCATCAAGTTCAATCTGGGAATTGCTTGCTTCAACGAGGAGAGTATTGTTCGTGAAGTGATGTGGGGTTTACTGAATGCGCTGCCTTTCCTTGTTTCTGAATTTAAAGAAAACATCACTATCAGTCCCCCTCTCCCGTTATGCCAAGGATTTGAAGACTTGATGAAGAAATATAAAATCATGGTTCCTACAGAAGCTGCTGATAGAATCTTTCTATCCTATGCTGGTTCATTGCAACGAGTTGAGGAACTGAGGGAGTTTCGTTGCACTGAGATCCGTGAGGCATGTGGCAAGCTGGTTCCTGGTATTAGTGGAATGATCAAGGATAACTCTCGCTATGTTGAAGTTATGGCAAAGATTCTGACCCCTTGATTGGTTAAAAAATTGGGTCCATACAAGTGGTCCACCACTGCTGGTGAGCCGTGGTTCACTCCTGACGAGATGCAGAACATAGCGGCTAAAGATGCTACAGCTGATGATGCACGTAAAACGGTTAAGCATGATTATGAGTTAGCTGCTATGATAATGGGCAATCTTCGTGACTACAGGGAATACCCTAAAGCAGAAGATATTTGTCTTGAGAAACTCAGGTCCTATTTAGCAGAGCCAAATAGAGGGCAAAAGAGAAGCCGCATAGTGAGAGATTTTTTTTATAAAAAACTCACACAGAGAGAGATGGCTGAACAAGGGAGGAATGTAGAGGATGGTGCTGATGTCACTGGTTGTATGTCTGAAGAAAAGTGAAGCCCTTCCCATATAATAGCAAGGCATATATTTCTGATAACAGTCAACCTGCCGCCCGGACGTCCGGATGCATGCGGCGTCCGGACACCCGCTCCGCCTGCCGCCTCGTCCGTGCTGCTGCTCTGGTCGTGCACGCAGATGGGGTTCTCTCCTCCTTTTCGCGAGGATCTTCTGAACGAGAGCTGACCCAGACCGAACTGCGTGCATCCAGGGTGAAAGATTGAGGATTCGCGCAAGGAGTCGGACAAACAAGCAAGGCAGATTGTGTACTGGAGGAGCTGATCGAGGTTAACCCGTATGGCGTGCTTGGGGTGCTAGCATAGTGCCGTCACCAGAAAGCAGACAGATACACAAAAGACGCATCCACAGTTTCGACCGACGTACTGCTCGGAGATGTTGCAAGATGGAGTAGCACATCCATCAGCTGGTGGCTTACTCTCTGTAATTGCCAATCACCGAAAGAGACGGTAGGGTTTTCTATCTAATGGCCGTTGACAGTGAGTAATTGGCAACAAATACCTGTTGTTACTGTCCTCATCTTAGATGAGCAGGCACCAGACAGGCAGCAAAGGAGATGGAGACAACCCGTATTTTTTGCAGTGGCCACGCCGCTTCGCTTTCTAAAAAACTACTCAGATAGGTGAAACATTTGAAAAAAATAATTTTGCAATAAATGTGTGTAGCTACTGCAACATATGCAAACAAATTGTTTCAAACGTATTTTAAAAAAGTATTGTACATAGCACGGTGACCCACTATGGCCCACGTAGCAACAAACACCATGCAAAAAATACATTTGAAACATCTAAAAATATAGACTTATAAATGCAACATTGCAACATGTCAAATACACTGTTGCAATATCCGAACAAAATATAGGAAACACAAGTCTGAAACGGTTGAAACATCGGCCTGAACACTCGCAACACCTTAGATATACTTTTGCAACATGTTAAATATAGTTTTGCAACATCCAAACAAAATACACGAAACATGAGTCTGAAACGGATGAAACATCGGTCTGAAACACTTGCAACATCTCAGGTATACTTTTGCAACATGTTAAATACACTTGCAACATCCGAACAAAATACATGAAACATGAGTGCAAAACGGATGAAACATCGGCCTACAACACTTGCAACATCTCGGATATACTTTTGCAACTTTGCAACATCCGCTTTTGCAAACATGCCAAATACACTTTTGCAACATCCAGACGAAATACATGAAACATGAGTCTAAAAACGGATGAAACATTAGCCCGAAACACTTGCAATATCTCAGAAATACTTTTGCAACATGTCAAATAAATTGTTGCGATATTCAGATGAAAATACATGAAACATGAGTCTACAACAGATGAAACATCAGCCTGAAACACTTCAAAACATTTGAAACACGACGTCGCCGGTGACCATGGCCTACTTGGTGGGGAATTGCTGCAATAAGCAAAATTGGGTCATGTTGATGCCGCTCTGTAAGCTCGCGCCTGCCGCTCCTCGTGGGATTCTCAGACACATGCTTGCGGCCCACGCTCGCGCCCCATCAGTGTGGCCTCCCTGTTACTCTTGCGCCACCGCTCTCACTTGGTCGTAGTCGTCTAGCGATGTCCGTTCGCGGTGGATGCGGCGCCGCATGATCGGAGATGAGATGCAGCGCGGTGGAGGACAGGGGGCCAGTAGGTGAGCAGCCGGGCTGCAGCTAGCCCTTCGCCCGCGACGATCGCTGCGCTCGCCGTGGTTGGCCTGCTCACCGCGATCCGCGGCCGCCAACTCGCTGCTGCGACCAGTGCTAGGCTCAGGCAGGGGCGTGGGGTATAGCGGCCGGTGAGGGCCTCTCGGGCGGCTCGCCCTCGGCGCTCGCAGCGGTAGCGCAAGATGCATCACCTGGTGGCCGCCCCTGTACACATGTACCATAAGCTCGACGCCCTCGTTGAGCGGGAGCAGCAGCAGGCCCACCTGCCAAAGCACTTGCGCCAGTCACGAGTGCCAAGCACCTGCTTGTGGCGCTGCGTCTAGGAGCAGTCGGGTCACGAGCGTTGTGTCGCGTGGCTAGACAAAGGTAGGAGATGAAGTGCCTTCGTGTGTCGTCATGCGGATGAGGAGATAAAGGCACGAATTGAAGTGCTCAGGGTGTGGTCATGTGGATGAGAAGGAGCCACGTCGCTTATAAAATAAATGGTGTGAGCAAACTAAAGGTGGGAGGGACGCGTGTAGTACACACAAATGGTGATTGGTCGATACCTCGATCGTATTTTGACTCTATTGCCTATCCTTGAAATATTTTCTATGTTCAAAAAATAAATCGATGTGGCATTTTTCTATCTAGTAAATAAAAAATAAAAAAGCAAGTCTGTCATCATTCCTAACACCTAAACTTCAAAACGTAACATTCCTCACCTAAATCAAAGAAAGAACGGTTGAGCCAGGTGAAGGAAGGGAAGTGGGACACGTCAGATCCACCACAGGAGCGTCGTAACGGACGCGCGCGGGCGGACGGAACGCGTGTCCGGCAATCGTTGGCTTCCGGACGTATTAATCTAATCCTTACCGTTTTGATAATCAGCCGTTCATATGTGCTTAAGCTACCAGTGTGTTATCTTACTACTATGTTTATGCTTGGTTATCTTGTATTATGCCATATTATGGTATGTACTATAATAATTTGGTTCTAGAACTATGTATGAATTAATTTATGTCGAAAAGACCCGCCACCGCTCTTGTCACTGTCTCCAGCATCGCCGTCTCTTGCTCCCCACGCCTTGCAGTAGTGTCTCTTGACTTTGTCCATAGTGGCGCCTCTTGGCTATGTCAGTCGTGTTGACACTTGTCCTCGTGCCACCTTGTACCTCTTGCCCTCAGTGGAGGGCTAGGTGGAGGATTTGATACATTAGATAGGTTCTTCTCGACCCACCAGATCAAGTGGTGTTAGGAGAAAGGCAAGATCATGTAGATTTAGCTTGTAATCTTTCACAAATTTTTATATTCCATAAGGGCGGTTCTTAAGCTTGAGACCTGGACTTGTATCAATGCCACAACACAGCTGACCATGAGTTTTCAAATGCCTTGCTCTTTACTTGATCTATAACAGAGTGCACTTCCCACTTCTGCAATTTTCAATGTTCAAAAACAGAAAGAACCAGCATGGACACAAAAATTCAAGCACGTGTAGCCTTTAAATGTCAATAATAAAACAGGTAAACAAGATTTTGTACGTAAGAAAGAAGCAATTAACAAATAATCAGTAGAACAGAGAAAGCTAGAGCATTACAATTTTTCTTTCTTTTGTATAGGTTAAACATCCTAATATTGTGTTGCCACCTGAATTTGCAAACTTCTGCTACAGAGTTCAGATAAATAAAGAAAATAAAGCTATTGTGATGCACAAAGCAAGAGGAAAAAAAAGATGGGTCTAAAACCAAGGCTCACCCTAGATGCAAGCTGTCGCATCCCCTAATCCCGTTACAACCTGACAAAAATAATTAGCCACAATCAGCGTTAGTTCAAAACTTCAAAAACTTCAAATACCTTCTCAAGCACAGAGCACCAATGTAGCCATGCTTCTGATGCTAGCAGTTACTTGTAGGCAACGTTTTTAATCGCGGGCTATAAAATTTAGCGGGAGCTTGGCCAAAATACTATTTCAGCGCTATATAGCGCTATTTTGACGCTTATTCGGCGCTATAGCGCACTAATGAGCATTGCGGTAGCTGCTTCTGGACACTATAGCGGCGCTATTTCGGTGCTATAGCATGCTATTTTTTTTCATTGCTTGTAGGATTACTATATTCTTGATGCAATGAATTTAGGTAGCCATCAATTTAACAGTTCAGGGATGATACTTTTTAACAAAATAGCATGCCATTTAAAAGAAATGCTATAATTACAGTAAGCTACAACTTTTTTTTTGCTACATCTATATACGATGACACATGTGTCTTACGACTTAGACGAACTTATTAAGAAATCTACAATAAAAATCTGATTTCATTTTAAATATAAAGCTTGATTTAACTAATAATTTTTTTAAAAAAGTAAAGGCTAATGCACGATTAGCATTGGGAACACTAAAGTATCTTCAATCCTTTTAGAACTTCTCAAATATTTTTTGTGATTTATTGTTATGCACTTAATTTGTAAACTTAAGCTGATTTTATGTGACGGCGAACTCTGAACAGACCTAGCTAATGATCGAAATAAATTAACAATTAACCTGTACGTATACGTATACACCAAAAAAAAAAATTGGATATCCTTTTTTTCAGGTTTTTTGTTAATATATTATAAATTAACAATTAACGTATACAACCCAAAAAAGTTGGATATCTTTTTTCTAGGTCTTTTTGTTATTATATTATAAATTAACGAACTGCTAAAAAATTATAATGGCAAAGGTCGTTTTCCTCCTAGCGAAGCAACGTCGCCACTTTTACTCGATTGGATAGTGGATGGATTTTCTCAACACGTTTTCCTCCTAGCGAAGAGGTATTATTTAAAAAAAATTATATTGGCAAAGGTGGGTAATTTCTTTGTTGACAAAATAGATCCAATGGTTATGAGTTGATGCAGATTTACGATTGGATGGTCGGATGTTTCTGATTAACGTGAGAATTTAGAGCATTTATCTTTTTTCTTAGCGCATCTAGTGAGGATTAGCGTGGAGGCTCCGTTGGAGCCTCTAATTAGTAATAGTAAGATTAGTAGGATCGTAAAAATAATATTTATATCTCTAAATAAGTTTATTATGAAAATATATTCAATGATCTACTAATGATACCAATTACATGTCAGAAATACTAATATTTTCTTATATATTTGATCAAAGTTATACTTTTGATTTCTTGGGAAAAAGAAAATGTCACTTTGTATGGGTCGGAGGAGTGAGTATGCATGAAGTGAATTAGTAAAGCTTACTAGAGTGAACCCCTTCACGTTATCCCGGTTGATCGGAACCTCGAGGTTGGGGTCGTCAGCGAGCTCCAAAAGCACGTCCACCAAGTCCATGGCCACGAAATCCTTCCGCTCTCGCTGCCGGCGCTCGTTGTGCTCATCCAGCACGTGCTCCAGGAACCGGTCGAGCATCTTGGCCGACCTCGTCATCCTCTTGATGTACCCCTGCGGGTCCAGGCAGCTGAGCCACGGGATCATGTCCGCGATGTTGAGCACGCCGTTGAGGAAGAAATGCTCGTCGATGAGCCACCTGAACTCCTCAGGTGTCACCGGCGAGCCGGACCCGTCGACGACGTACTTCTTGCCCAGCAACATGCGCGAGATCACGTTGAGGTTCACCATATAGAGGTGCTCCCTGAGCGCCACCGCGTGGCCACCAGAACAAGTAACAACCGACCGCCGCCGCCGCCGACGACGACGACGCGGCGTGCAGATCGCGCAGCATGGCGCGCACCTCCTCGACGCGGACGTGCTCCAGCGACATGAGCCGCTGCGCGTTGAAGAGCTCGGCCTGGCAGAGCCTGCGCCCCTGACGCCAGTACGCGCCGTAGGGCTGGTAGAACAGGCCAGCACAGTTGTAGGTAGTGTACTTGCCGGCCGCCGTCTGAGGACGGTTGAGGAACGCCAGGTCGTGGGTCTTGAGGAACAGCCTCGCCATGTCGACCGACGACCCGACGACGACGGGGAAGGAGCCGAACCGCAGGGACATGAGCGGGCCATACCTCTTGGAGAGCTCGTGGACGGAGTGGTGAGGCAGCGGGCCGATCAGGTTCAGGTTGCCGATCACCGGCCACGGCCGGGGGCCTGGTGGGAGCCTGTACTTGCGCGTGGAGCGCAGGCGGAGCTGGAGAATGGTTACGAGGAAGAGAGCGGCGCCAGCCACTACGGCGGCGAGGAAGGATGCCGACGCCGACGGTGCTAGTAGCTCCATGGGAAGTGGGGAATTAGGACGTAGGGGTGAGCTTTTTTTTTCACACCCTCTGGAACTCTAGAGCCAAGTCATTATATATTATTGGCGATCGACATATGTAAGCACAATATGGGTCAGAGAGAAGGAGCGTTGCTCTCATTGTTAATCCTGGTATATATCCATGCACATCTAACATTATTTAGCACACTGCAGCTTGGGCCATCGACATCTCTCTCCCTACAATGGGAAGGTGCTCCGCGGTACGCCACCCTGGCCACGTCACCCAAAACTCTGCCAGGGTGGCCATGTCTCCCGAAAATCCCTCCCATGGACACCGTTCGGCCATGTGGTTAAAATTCACCATCTATTTCATCGCAAAACCCACCTTAAAAAATGTCCCCCACTGTCCACTGAAAAGTCCTATCCATAGTAAATTGTACCAAGAAAGACAACATCTTTAAACTGAACCATCCAGATTTCATTGTAAGTTTTCTCCCTCTTTACTCATTCATCGTAAACAACCAAGATCGCGTGTCAAACTTCGTTCTCCCGCACAAGCCCGCTGCGATCGCCCATCTCCCAGACTCCCACCAGTTCTATATTTAGATCATAAGAAACCAGATAGATATGAAAACTGAGATTCATAAATTATGTTCTGAAAAAATGTACTTAGATAAGTATTTGTCAACTTTATTTACACAAGTATTTCTGCATTCTGCAATGGGTTATCAGTTATCACACAAGATGTTACCTAAGCATCTTAGATTTGAACTCAAAAGTAGCGATACATAATTATCGAATGTTGAAGCATGTGTCTTTGGATAAGTCATTCATGCATCATGTCCTCGTTACACCATCTCTATTCTGAGCTCATTCTCATATTTGGTTATTCTATTTATTATTAGTATATAGATGTTCATCTACGTCCTTCTGAAAGGTGTTGTCCTTTGGTTTTTGTAGATACATGCGCATGTGTATCCCAAATATGCACTCCAAGGACCCTTCCACCATTAGACTGAAACAAAGCAGAAAGTAAGCACTCTGTTTCTCATCACATTTTCTAAAGAGTAAATTGCGCTCACCATACAACAACTATCCAAGTGAGTGCAAGTTAGTCCAACATCTTGTAATTTATCCAATTTAGTACAGCAACTATCTAGATGGGTGCAAGCTAGTCCAAAATCTTGTAATTTGTCTAACTTAATACAACAACTATCTAGGTAGGTGCATATTGGTCCAATATCTTGTAATTTGTTGAATTTGATGTGAGAACATGGCTCATTAATGCATACATGATCCAAGCACATGCGTTCGATGTCATTGGGAGCTAGTCATTTCGGTTATAGCAAATTTCACTAAGGAGAGATGCGAAACTTTTCACAGATTTGTTTGAAATTTCTATGGAAATCCATGAGACTTCCACATTTTGCAAATGCACACTGAATTAGGTTTTAAGTTTTTACAGGCCTATTTATCCTAGTATTTTTTGAGCCTTTCGATGGTGCAGCTATTGAATTAGTCCTTTTTATGTCTACTACATCGTCTTCTTTTTTGTGTCGCTATATCCTTTCGGCGGGGTTTATCGCTTTTTCTTTTTTCCTTTCTTTGTTATTTCTTTTTGGTTTGGTAAAATTGGACAAAAACTCATTTGGTTATTTCGGTTATAACTAGAATTGAAAAATGAACCAAAACCAAAGAACCTATCGGTCTCTCATTCTTAAAACACCGAATTTACTAGAAAAACAAAATTGTTTTTTAACCAAATGCCTACCCCTAAACAAAGTTGCAGCTCTACCTTTGTGCAATGGACAACCCACATAACAGCTTTAGCGAGCCATGAATAGGCATGGGTTAGAGTGAGATAAAACTGTATTATAGTATAGAAGAAAAAAATTTGCTGTGTGTAGCTTATAATGATTCCGATTTATGGACCGTGATATGCACCAATATGCACCTATCTATATAGTTGTTGTATTAAGTTGGACAAATTACAAGATGTTGGGCTAGCTTGCACCCATCTAGATAGTTGTTGTATTAAATTGGATAAATTATAAGATGTTGGACTAACTTGCACTCACTTGGATAGTTGTTGTATGGTGAGCGCAATTTACTCTAACTTTGTATAAACATTTTATTCTCTACTACTTTCTATTGACTGATTTAGACCTTGTGTTCTTGCCTACTGTTTCATTGTGATTGGGCACTTGCTAGATGGAACTGTGTGAACAAGTCCCATCAAATTTTGTAAATTTCAAATCTTATATAACATTTTATTCTCTACTATTTTTCTATTGACTGATTTAGACCTTGTGTCCTAGCCTACTGTTTCATTGTGATGGGGCACTTGCTGGATGGAATTGTGTGTGAGCAAATCCAACGTTGTGATTGTCAGGGATGGCTCTCTGGTCTTGCACTTGTGATGGGGCACTTGTTGGATGGAACTGTGTGTGAACATGTCCAATCACATTTTGTAAATCTAGAACCTTGTATAAACATTTAATTCTGCATTCTGCAATGGGTTATCCCACAAGGTCTTACTGAAACATCTTAGGTTTGAACTCAAAAGTGGCGATACATAATTATCAAATGTTGAAGCATGTGTGTCTTTAGATAAGACATTAATGTCAGAGTACTCTGTTCTAGTTTTGGGAAATAAATTAGTTAACATTTTTGAAGATGTCTTTCTCTATTGAAGAAATTAGACTTCAGAACCATGGATAGCTCGAAGAATTTATAGCTTCCTATATTTTATATTATTGAAGCCATAAGAATCAACATTAATGAGAGAGATTCTTTAGGCATGCCTTTCATTGCCAACCAATTCAACCATGTGTGGGAGCAGCCTCGTACAGTCTCCTCGGGTATGTGTCGTGCCTCACGCCCTTGTTTCACTAGATGTTCATCTATCTCCTTCTGAAAGGTGTTGCCTTTTTGTTTCGTAGACAAATTCCTATCCCACACATGCACTCTAAAGGACCCTTCCACCACTAGCCTGAAATGAAGCAGAAAGCAAGAAATTATGCACTCTGTTTCTCATCACATTTTTTTTTTTTTTTTTTTGCGATCGGGGAATATAGCCCGTTTTTCATTAAGAAGAAGAGAATTACATGATACAACTACGAGAGGACCCTCATAGCACAGATTACATACCACCAAGCTAGTGATGAGTGATCTGGAATACAACTTATAAGAACAAGAAAAAGAAAGAAAAGAGGGAGCGACTGCCCTCAAAACCTGAAACCTACAACTGTCCTAAAAAAGATACAACATCGCAATGGCTACCTACAAGCAAGACAAAGCGAGGTGGCAAAGTATCCACCCGAAGCAAGGCGGCAAAGTATCCGCCAATAAAGGCAAGTAGTAGTGGCAGCAAAGCATTCCACGGACGGCCAAGAATCCGTCGGGGGAAGAAGCGAAGACGCCCATTACAGCAAAGCATCCGCAGAGAGAACGACCAAGATACACTCGGCAGCAAAGCATCTTATTCTCTGCTACTTTTCTATCGAGTGATTTAGACCTTATGTTCTTACCTATTGTTTCATTATGATTTCTATTGACTGATTAAGATCTTGTGTCCTTGATGTGTGAGCAAAAGTCCATCGTTGTGCTTATCATGGTCATGGATGGCTCTCTGGTCCTGCACTCCTGCAGAGTCGCAATCCAAAGTGTTTGTTTTTAGTTCCTTTTGGATCATTGTATTAATTAATTAATTAATTAATTAATTAATCCTTTTAAACGCCATCACCCTAAATAAACATATTTGTGAATAAACACTATATGGTAGCCATGTCTTTTTTTTAGATCTGTGCATCCCTGCATATATTATATATACATAATGCTTGGTCTACGGTGCCATAGGATAAACTTTCATCACACGTTTTCGTTTATTAAGAGTGTTTCTTCAACTGTGTCTAGCATCGATATGGCTTGTGTGTAAAATTAAGAATTCTATCATCAACTGAAAGCAATAGTTCATTGCGCCCAATATGTTAGTACACTTATGATTTGTTGGTATCTGAAATTTCAAGCTAACAATGACATTTTACAGTTTGTCAAGATTTTTTTAATAACAAAAGTTCTGTTCTAATTTGAACATACTAGAATATTGTCGTAGCATTAGCACGGTTAGTATACTTGGTTGTTTTCATGGGCATCCCCGGAATGATGTGCATCCCTATAATGAAGTCGTGACTTTAGCACAGGCACTATACTAGTTATTGTATGTATCGGTGCACATCCATCAATGGTGGAACTAGGAGAGCTACCTCCAGTAACATAACTGCACTTGTATTCACCTTATTCTATATGTGTCAGAGTGGATTTAGGGTGAAAAAATAACTAATTTTCACTAATTCATTTGAACACAAATAGATGACGTGAAGCAACTGCAGTTTGCCGACAGGATGGTGTAGTAGTCAAGGACTACATACAGTAATCAACAAGGACAAATTATCACGAACAAACATGAAACACAAGCACATGCATGCATCACGCATGCCTTTGATGTGCAGATAAGATGGAGACAGCACAACAGATAGATGCATTATCAGGGACGGGCGCGTAGAGGTGTGCCGGCAGCTTGGGCTCGGCGACGAACGACCTCGATCGAGAGGGATGTGCCGAGTGAGCTGTGCGGAATGGCCAGTCCAAAAATTTTCCTGCGCCTCCACGCGAAGGGTGTGCTGGGGTGTCACAGTGACACATGCGCCTTGTTCGGTTGGAGTTAGAATTGCAAATGTTAGAATTTGAACTCCTGTAGCACTTTCGTTTGTATTTGACAAATATTGTCCAATCGTGGCCCAACTAGACTCAAAAGATTCGTCTCGTAATTTACAACAAAACTGTATAATTAGTTATTTTTTTCACTAACATTTAATGCTCTATATATGTGGGTAAAAATTGATGTGATGGAGAGAGAGTGGAAAAACTTGCAACTTGCAAGGAAGAGAACAAGGCCCATGCATCAAATTCAGGAGGTGGATGGGGGACCACAGGGGCGCGAAGAGTAAGTCCGAGGTCCAGCATGGCTGGCTAAGGCAGTCGGGCGGTCCCTGGGTACGGTGGTTCTATGCGAGTCCGCGTACTTGTTTTTCCTGGATACGTGCCACGGTGATCTGTAGCTCACTTCGCGCGTGAGTGTGGTTTGTATGAGGAATACCCCCTGAGCTCAGTAGTAATCGATTCGAATCGCCATCGTTCCTGGACAGTGAACACTTGACTTGAGCTGCACCATCGTAGTAATGATTATGGAATGTAATTAATGATGATGATGGGTTAAGCTGATGATTATTCTTATGGCTACTACTTGCTTGCTTAATCATGATTAATATACTATAATGATGCATAGTACAGGTGCTTACATAGCATAAATAGGAATGATTAAGCTGAGCAATCACTTTTAATGTTACTACCGCTTTTCCGCCAAAAAGAGTCAAGCTATCCCCTGATAAAGCCTGTCATACTCCTTGGAGTCTTTTATTTTGAGTCGATCGGGTAAGTCTAGCTGAGTACCTTCTCGCACTTCGGGGTTTTTCCCGCTTGTTGTTTGTGCAGATGGCCATACCTACCACGGGTATTGTGAGACCCGCTATTATCCAATTGGATTAAGTACCAAGGGCATGATCGTTCTTAATATTCTCCCCACTTGCTTTTGTGGATTGGCTATCGAAGTGGGTAATCGTATTAAACCTAAGTTTGTGTGTGTGGGTTGAGCTTTTAAAACTATCTTGTTTCCGCTTATTTGGATTTGAAGAACTCGGTTTGTAATAACTTTATTTCCGCACTCGATGTTGTTGAACTATTTGTGAAATGTTGTAACATGCGAATGGTGACGCTAAATCTATACGATCTTGGTTGATGATGTTTGGTTTGAAATCCTTCGAGATTTCGGACTACCAGATTTATAACGGCTTAAGTGTGACAATTGCTTGCTTAGCGAGTGATTTTCCACTTATATTTTTATAAATTGGTCGGTTCATACATAGTGGCATCGAGCAAGGTTTAGCGGTTCTTGTTCACATGTGTATTTAAAAACAAAGGATTTTAGTTTCAAAACTGAATTTCAACTTATAGATCTATAAGTCTTTGAGAAAAAAAAAACCGTTTCCAAATTAAGAGTGTGCCAGTGGTCATATCCTTTATGCCCAAATAAGGACTCTAGGTGGCTATTTAAGTACTTGACTTGGGGGCTTGCATTATATTTTGTTTTCACTGTTGCCCATGCAAAGAAGGTAATTGTATGGGTGCCATTCGCTTGGATGGTAATGTATGGTTCAAATGCCTCTACGCCTCGGTAAGTGGGAGTTGTGAGAGCATGGTTGTCCAACCAGGCAATCTAGGGGAGTGCTAGTGTGATACCAGGAAGTATTTACATGTGTTGACACTCCTTAGCGTCAACTTTACTAGCACTTTAAACCTGAAGGAGAACATGAAAACATACTAGTCTAGGGCTTTATCCGACAAATTCCACGAAGTTTTGCATATTCTATATTTTTCCAGGGATTTTCGAGTAAAAGGATAAAAAGAAGGATTTCAATGCATAATTATCACGAAATTGATCCACGTCGGAGCAACATCGCTAGAGGACTCAGAAAGGGTCTAGAAGACACGGGCGGCGGGGCCCGCAGAGGGAGATAAGGTGGGGCCGGCCGGCCCCACCCTGGCCGCCCGGCGCCCTAACTCCACCGATCACCGCCGCCTTACGGAGTCTTCCTCCCTCGGTTGCGTGGAGTCCAATCGCAGCATCCCTACGTTGATTTGAGGTCGGTTTGATCCCGGTGCACATGAGATGAAGACACGGATCGCCGACGTGGCGGTTCCTTGCCCCCTACTCCACCTCGGCCTATATAATGACGCCCAAGGCTCCCCCAAGAGGCATTCTACACCCCAAGGCTTCATATTCTTCATTAGATTAGGGTTAGGGTCCCTCTAGTTGATCTAGTCTAGTTCATCTAGTTCTAGCTAGTTCATCTAGATGTAGCAATTAGGAGAGACTAGTTCTTCTAGATCTAGTCTTGTTTAGAGATTAGAGAGATTGAGTAGAGGAGTAGAGATTGCGGAGGAGCTCCGGCATGTCGGCGCTTCTTCGTGGTCTGTATTCTTCCGGATTGACTTTCTTCGCCTGAGAGCTGCGTTCCGAGGTACTTTTGTATTTACTATTCTCGATTCAAGTAAGCGGTCGTTTATATTCGTTCTTTAGTTCACATCTCATATTGAGGACTTTGATCTTGGTAATTGCTTGGTTGAAGTAGCATTTCGTAGTGTAGGCGTGGTGCCTAGGCTAGGTTTACTTGTGGATGTCCCCCCCGATTAGCCGGATAGTGGTAGCTCGCGTAGGTGACTTTATAGCTGCGTTGAATCCTCCGTAGTCCACTTCCCGTTGATAGGACAGACAGTGCCGATAGGTGTCCGGTAGGTAGATTACTGTTTCTTCTCCTATTCAGGTCACTTGCCCGATAAGACGATATTATACAAAGTTTACCGGTAGTCGAACTAGAGTACATTAGCTATTTCTCTTTTTTCTTGATATGATCTATGCCTAATTGTAGGGTTAAGTCTATACACTTTGTCATTATCACAACCGTTTTTTTACGTGGATACGATATTTAAAACCTCCGGTAAAATGTGACACCGGGTATGATATCGTGGCGCTGCGGATAATCCTACTTAAAACTTATTTAAATAGAGTGCAGTTAAAAATACCAACAAACATTTTTGGCGCCGTTTCTTGGGAACGGTTTGCTGATTTTGACTTAGTCTAGCTTAATCTTGTATTATACTTTTATCTTTTCTTATTTTATCCCAGTCTCTTCAATTATTTTTGTGTTCATCCTTATGGATGTCTTTAATTTTATTTCTATCTATCTTTATGACATGTGCAAAGCTTTAAGCCACCAAAATCTATGGAACCTATCATAACACACGGCTATGAGCTACGCCCATGTCTAATTAATATGATTCGGGATATCTTATCACCCGAACTAGATATGGAAGTCTCGGTAGCTAAAAACATAATCATTCTATTCTCAAGATTTAGCTATCAATCCTAAACCCTTAAAATTCCACTTTAATAATTTAGACTTCCAGTTGGCTAAGATGCTCATAAAACAATACACATTAGATCTTCTCAAAAGAGCATCTTAGGAAAAGTGTAGTCAACTTCCTTTTCCTTCTGAAAGACATTGGAAAAAAATGCAAGGATGGCATGTTGAATGATGCCATAGAAGGAGAGCTAACCCACTTAGGAATTCTATCTCTCCCCTTCTATGCTCACATTAAATGTCTTTGAACCCATCTCTAAACCCATCCTTGACTCCAATGAATTTTTTTATGCTCTTTCTACTAAACTTCATAATAATCCTAGAAATCTATCAAGACATCTCAAAAATAAGGGTCATGACGATTATAGGAATACCCAAGAAGAGCAACAATGGCGTAAATGCATAGAACATACTAGAAATACATATGTCATTGTGAAAGAATAGATGAAAGAAGATGAAGCTCTAGCATCTAAACTTGGTTTAAATTCAAACGGTGAGCTTAAATTAATTTCTAGAACTACCCAAGTTTAGAGGAAACTTTAGGTGAGACCAACCTTGGAGACATCGATTCATGGGAAATCCTAGAAAATAAAACATCCAATCAATGTCATAGGCATGAAATGATAGAGACAAACTTGTTGCCTATAGACATCCATGAATAGACACCCCTAGAGTTTAAAAAAGAGAGATTACATCGATGAGCATGAGAATTATCTCATCAACACCTTATTAAATCCATGCTCATATGAAAAATCTCCGAATCTTTTGGTCTCTCTCTAATATTACCACACACGAGATCTTCAATCCCCTTAGTTTTTCTGTTCATAAAATCATTAAGAGGGTGGTTGTAGATGCATATGTTCATAAATATTGTAGATCTCGTTGTAATCTTGATATAGATACACAAAGGCTAATGTTCTAGAGGAACCCACCTCACCAACTTGAAGTACAATAATTAGAAGGTTTTCTAAGAACAACTTTGTGTCCCAAAATAACCACTCTTAAAAAAAAAAAATTGAGCTTGCACCTTTTGTTATACCCTTGTGAATTGAGCAGAGTTATAATTATCAAAATATTCCTTTGGGTATTTTTGTCACTAACCATTTCAGGTTTGAAGTAAGAAAATAACTAATGGCGGCACTGTATGTCAAAACAACCATTATGCAATTTTGAATTACATCCACTCAAGCTTACATTTACTTTGTAAAATTCCAGCTTGGGGAATGGTCTTATTTAGAAAATTCTATATTGCTAATATTGGTTGTCTCTACCTTTATTCAATTTATTAATCATACTCTTTTCATCTCTGTTTGAATAACATTCTATAAACTTTTATGTTACCTTTGCTTGCTATAGTATGTTTAAGGTTTGGAGAAATTTCATATACCTTTTGAATTAGGCATGGTGCTTAGTTTAAACTGTTTTCTTGAGTCATAATTAGACAAGGTGTTTAGTTTGATTCTTGAACTAAGAGGTGTATTGATTTTACTTTCAAAGGCTTTTTGAATTAAGCGTGGTGCTTAGGTTAGAATGCCTTCCTAAGTCAAATTAGACGTGGTGTCTAGGTTGTTTTTTGAACCGATAAGATACTTGTAGTAGACATTAGATATTTTGTTGGACTAACCCCTACAGGAAATTTTCAAAATCAATTTGGGTAAGTCATGAGATAAATTCAAATTAGAGATGCGACAGAGTACATGCTTAACTTTAATAACTTTGTAAAAGAAGACATAGCTCATTCATCATGAATGAAAGAACTATGAGCATTAATGATTCATTCACTTTATCTTCTACTACAAGTTACTTTGCCTTAAATCATGTCTCGTATAAAATATGATTTATGCTAAACAATATTAATATTATCTTTTCATTAAGCATAGACAAAATAAAATACTTGGACAAGCAACCCGTGTGTTCAAAATCTGTATACTCCTTCGGGTATGTACCGTCTACTAATCTATTGCGGGGATAATAATAACTGAGTGAAAAAAGTCAAAAGATCAAAGAAGCAAAAGATGATAAAAGAATAGATGCAACAGAGGAGACAAGATGTCCATGAGCAACTCAAGATTCAAGAGGAAGGACCACCAGTCATTTACACTTCATCACTTAGTGCTATCACGCTCTAATAATAAAGGTAATATTTTAAGGTAAGTGGTCACTTTGCTCTTCTCTTGATCTTGATGTTCACATAAATTAAAACACAAACATGTTAGAGTTACAATTTTAATTGATTAACCTAATTAACTCAACATGATCTGTCTTTTAATATTATTCATGGCACCGTTCTTATAATCTCAGTCTTAACCAAACAAGCTAAAATATTATATTCGATCTTGGGAAGATGACAGTCATACTTATATGAAAATTTATAGATAGATAATCCTTCCATTGGTTAAAGCAATTTATTCTTTTCTACTATGAGAACTTAATTGCAACATTAAATACTTAATCTTTTGATCCTACCACTTATGGCATAAATAAACAATTCATGTAACACCAACTTTATCTTGTTCAATGTGCTTAAGGATAGAGAAGAATAAATAAAGAAATAGATTTGGTTTTGTTGGTGTTTTACCACCAGCAGAACCCATGCACTTGATCTCTGCCTTGGTTTTACACACAGGACAACACATCAAGCGAAATTTATTAATTCTACAAGTGAGACTTCGTGAACATGCACACCGAGCAAGATCTTTGCCCGCCTATAATTAAAGCTCTACTTCAACCTGTTGGCCAAATCAAAGAACAAAGGTGACATCATCATCACTAGAGGTATGCAACTAACAAGACCTCCATCTCTCAAGGATGGAGAGATACACAAGAGTGGAAGAAGAAGTTACGTCGGTAAACTTAAAATGCCGCACCCTTTGCCATAAGGTAATATGGTAGTTATCTAATTAATTAGTATTCTTCTCTACATTAATAATTTTACTTTAATATTTTTATCTTCATAAATATTAAAAATAAAATAAAATAAAAATCTTTATCGCTTCATTTATTTGCATCATAAAATATTGAAAGCCCCATGTGAATAAACTTATGGTAACCCCTGTAGGAATATTCTTTGTGGTGGCATAAAAAAATAAAATAAATGATAAGAGCATCTGTATTTACTCTCTCGCATTATGAAAAAAAAAAAAGCCTAAGCCCCATAAGAATAAATATTCTCTGTGGAGGCATAAAAATATAATCATATATATCATACTAATATATTTAATTTCTGCATAATTAATCTAGAAAATCCTAAAAAGAGAGAATCCTGCTAGAACTGTCAATTCAAATCAACTCAAAGAATAATCAATCACTTATTGGTGACCGCTAACCCATTATTAAATTCAAGCCTCGAGTTTTGGTTTTCTTGTTGGAGTATACTTATGCAGGAACAACACATTATGACAAGGAGAGAGTCTATCGGTGGCACCCACCGGAACCATTCTTTGGTTAGCTCACTCTAAACTTCATCAACACCAAGATGGCAAATATCTAGCTTGGGGGAGGAGCATCCCCTAGTTATCGGTAACTATACCTAGGCGATTATCGAAGTCTACTTTATATAGTTATAAAATACCAATAATATGTGAGCACATGAAGGTTCACAATAGTATCATAAGAAAATTTAAAAATGCCAAAAATATGTGAGCACATGAAGGTTCACCCTTAATTAAGAAAAACACACAAAAATATTCGGGCACATGAAGGCTCGACGCGATCGAAGGGATTAGGTTGGGGGAGACGCACCCCCGTTATCATCGTGAATATGGTATGTCTTTACTATTAGTTTTATTTTAGTAAGCTATAGTATGTGTTAGATTTAATAATTAAAGTATGTTTGAAGAACTCTCTCTCTCTAATATTTTAAAGTGGAAATGATGAATAGTTGCTCTACTATAATTCCTTTCAAGTGCCTAGTTTTTTACCCATAGATCTCCTAAGGTTTGGGAAATGACTACTTTGATATAAGAATTTACTCGAACCTGAAATTTGTGGAGGCACACGCTTGAGCTAAAGTCTAGGTAATTGATCGACAATGATACATGAAGGTCTAAGCTACTATTTATCTTATTCTTATCATTACTAAGTTCTGGAGATTTATTTTGAAAACCTAAAATCTTACATGATGAGCTCTTGTATGACAAAATCTAAATTTCTACCAAAGCCATATATGATACATTTAGAATTAGAAAAACCTTTGCACATTTATCTTTGCTTGCTTTACATTGAGTTTAGTCAACCTTTGGAATATACCTTATGAAAGTCCTATCATGCTTTTTAAAATCAAGATCACTTACGCACTCCACCCACATATGCATTACTCCTACTCTAGGAAGTAAGCGCTTGATCATTTCCACTTTCATCTAGATCAACTTTAAAAAAATGTTTCTCTCCTACATTAGGAGTAAACACCTAAAAATAGACCCTATAGGACAACCCCCCGTTTAATTGCTCTAAGTTCTTATCATTATCTCTTCAATTATTTATATTCAAAGGATACATGTGGCTATGCAAAAGTATTGAAAAAAAAAAAAAAGAAGAGAGAAAAAAAGGGGAGTAAAAGATGGACAAGTGTCCCAAAGCATTAAAACAATGGGTACACAGATGCCCGCCTCCCGGATAAAAGAAAAGAAAAAAAAAAAAAAAAGAAGAGAGAATAAAGATAGCCCATGTTTTCCCGCAAAAAGAGTTCTAAGGAAGAAGATTATTTATTTTTAAAGAGCAAAAGTAGAATTAGGATTAGCCACTAAATACCATATATGCACCTATCCACCATACGCCACACACATGCACATCTTGATTTGATTGAATGCCTTGATTCTCTATGGATCCATTGTTTGACTTTACAATATATGAATTGCAAGTATGTTCATCCTTGTTATTGCCACTCCTATGAGCACCACTATAAATACTTAGTTGTAGGAAAGGCATAACATCATTAATGCCTCAAGAGAGAACCATAAATACCACATACATTGAGAGACTTGAGGGTGTCATACAATTAAGCTCGAGTTTTATTGCGAAAATTTACAAAACTACGGAATATTGGTTGTAAAGAATTTGAGACATAGTGCTTGACTTGATTGTTCTATCTTTCGATTGTTCAAGATTTATGCACAAGTTTGTAAAGCTCCATAGTTAAAGGTAAAATGGGTAAGTTTGAAAGTTAGAGTAGTTTTGTCTAAACCAAAGGAAAATTTATGTTTAAAAGCAAGTGAGCTTAAAAGAAATAAAAAGTATTACAAAGACAATTCTGATCCAAGTTTATTAAGAACTAGATTTAGATTGTTTGCCAAGGGACCGGCAAAAGGTAAGCTTGGGGGTAGGGTATTGTTGACACTCCTTAGCGTCAACTTTTACTAGCACTTTAAAACTGAAGGAGAACATGAAAACATACTAGTCTAGGGCTTTATCGACAAATTCCACGAGTTTTGCATATTCTATATTTTCCGGGGATTTTTCGAGAAAAAGGATAAAAGAAGGATTTCAATGCATAATTATCACGAAATTGATCCACGTCGGAGCAACATCGCTAGAGGACTCGGGGAAGGGTCTAGAAGACATCCGAAGCGGCGGGGCCCTTGAGAGGAGATAAGGTGGGCCGGCCGGCCCCACCCCGGGGCCGCCCGGCGCCCTAACTCCACCGATCACCGCCGCCTTCCGGAGTCTTCCTCCCTCGGTTGCGTGGAGTCCAATCGCAAGCATCCCTACGTTGATTTGAGGTCGGTTTGATCCGACGGTGCACATGAGATGAAGACACGGATCGCCGACGTGGCGGTTCCTTGCCCCCTACTCCACCTCGGCCTATATAATGACGCCCAAGGCTCCCCCAAGAGGCATTCTACACCCCAAGGCTTCATATTCTTCATTAGATTAGGGTTAGGGTCCCTCTAGTTGATCTAGTCTAGTTCATCTAGTTCTAGCTAGTTCATCTAGATGTAGCAATTAGGAGAGACTAGTTCTTCTAGATCTAGTCTTGTTTAGAGATTAGAGAGATTGAGTAGAGGAGTAGAGATTGCGGAGGAGCTCCGGCATGTCGGCGCTTCTTCGTGGTCGTATTCTTACGGATTCGACTTCTTCGCCCGGGCTGCGTTCGAGGTACTTTTGTATTTACTATTCGATTCAAGTAAGCGATCGTTTATATTCGTTCTTTAGTTCACATCTCATATTGAGGACTTTGATCTTGGTAATTGCTTGGTTGAAGTAGCATTTCGTAGTGTAGGCGTGGTGCCTAGGCTAGGTTTACTTGTGGATGTCCCCCGATTAGCCGGATAGTGGTAGCTCGCGTAGGTGACTTTTATAGGCTGCGTTGAATCCCGTAGTCCACTTCCCGTTGATAGGACAGACGGTGATAGGTGTCCGGTAGGTAGATTACTCTGTTTCTTCTCCTATTCAAGTCACTTGCCCGATAAGACGATATTATACAAAGTTTACCGGTAGTCAGAACTAGAGTACATTAGCTATTTCTCTTTTTCTTGATATGATCTATGCCTAATTGTAGGGTTAAGTCTATATACTTTATCATTATCACAACTGTTTTCTCTGTGGATACGATATTTAAAACCTCGGGTAAAATGTGACACCGGTATGATATCTGTGGCGCTGCGGATAATCCTACTTAAAACTTATTTAAATAGAGTGCAGTTAAAAATACCAACAACATGTCAAAACTATGTACTTACCAAGGTATTTAATTGTGGGTTGTGCCGTCTGTTGAGACGATGCCGTCTTTGGACGAGGACCGGGTAGTTATACTACATGTGCGTGTATTTGGGGATGCACGTGCGTGTGAGTGCTTAATCTTTACTTTTACGCAATGCATTGATTCATACTTTTTGTTGGGATGGGTGAAGTGGATTTTTCTGCGGGTACATAACGGCGATTAGGTAGAAACGACTAGTTATACGCTATGAGAGAACGTTGTATGCCACCGTAGATCCGCTAGAAATGTTTTTGCTAAGTTTGTGAGAACGTAAGATACGTGCATACATCATGTTTGTTCATCTCATGTCATTGCATTTATCTTCTCTTGTAAATTGATTTCTTTCGTTAATTAAAATGGGATAATTAATAACTTGTTTCACCGGGATAAATTTCGATGATGGCTCGCACAAAGCGGGCGCCTCGCAAGTCCACCGGGAGGGCGTGTGCCACGTGGACGCCTCGCGCCTCGCACCACTATCCGGGAGGACCACTTCTGGAGGAGTTTGGGATGCCCACGCTTCTTTGGCGTGTCTTTGGCCACGTGGGGTATACGGAGGAGCGGCGACCCGTATACTCTGGGTGACCGAGGAGCCGAGCGACGGAGACCGGTGGTTGCCGTGGAGGTTACCGTCCCACCACTCCCACGAGGACTCGGAGTGGGAGGGATGGCGCATTCGCGCCGGAGTCACGCCAGGAGGAGGGGGCTAGCGAGTTGCCTTCTCGGCCCTGCGCATCATCATGGAGCGTTTTCGGCGGAGCCCGGCACAGCCTTAGCGGGAGTGTTCCCTCGTGGTGACCCCTGCCGACACTTTTTCGGGGCGATCTCCCAACATGGCACGCCCTTTGGGATCCCGGGAGATTGAGGGCGGTGACAATGCGGCGATGAGTACTATGTTTGCTATGATGCGGACCTTGGATGCTACTCGGATCCCGCATGTACAAGATCAATGATCGGAACAAGACCTTGTCGAAGAAGCAAGAGAAGAAGAAGAAGAGGCACTCGGATCATGTCGGAGATCCGAGGCACCAGATTGAGCTTATCACGGCTACCAGAGATGATGCTGAGGCCCGTGAGAGGGCGGCCAACAGGGAGGTCGCTACCTTGCGTGTACGTGTCGCACGCTATGAGCAGTATGAGAGGAACACCGATAGGATGATGGCGCAGCTAGTCACAGAGAGGAATGATGCCCATCAGCTGGGGCACTGGCTCTTTGACCGTGAGCAGTATATTGACCAGCTGCACGAGGACTACCACGTGCTATACAACCAGGTTCATGGTCACCATGCGCCTGGAGCGGCTGAGATGGAGCCCGGAGTCATCAACCCCGATGGAGGCGAGGAGGATGCTGACGTTCCCCCTGCACCCGAGCCTGCACCCGACGACGACGATGTTGTTCTAGCTGCTGAGTCCGACGTCGGTAGCGAGCACGAGTAGGCTGGTGATCTCATCATTAGTCGTAGTTGCGCTCTCGTTCTTTTGTTGTTGGCATGTAACTTTTGTGAGATGTGACTCATGTATGTTTGGATCTTCGTATATTGTGGTGCTATCCGAACGCCTAAAGTCCAGCGTATGTATGCTGGCAATTTTGGATGTTGTATGACTGGGATGATGCTATTTCAGTAATCTAATTAGTGATGTTATGAATTGTGGAAATGAATCGTTATGCCTGCGTGTTGTTGAATGAATTCATTTTCTCCCAATGATTCATTGGCATGATTATTACATTTGCTTACAATGTTGTAACATCACCTAATAATTACTTGATGCTTTGGAATATGCAGATGGTTGGGACTCGCCGCCTTGTGAGTGGCTCTTTGGTTGGAGATGGATCCGGCCAAAGGCGAAGGCAATGGAAATGGTGGTAACGGAGGTAACGGGAACAATGGTGGAAACGGTGGGAATGGAGGAAATGGAGGCAATGACGGAAACGCTGGGGGTAACCTACCACCACCACCTCCTCCACCGTTGACCGCCGAAAGCAACTTTTCCAATAGTTCCTCGGCGGTCGGCGCAACATGGAGGCCACGTTGCGTGATATTGCAAACAAAACACCGCCCACGGAGGCCATCGTGGACCGGCCCCGTCAACCAATGACAGTACCTTCAAGGACTTTTCGGATACCGATCCGCCCAAGTTCTTGCAGGCTAAGGAACCGCTTGAGGCTCTTGAGTGGATCAACACAATGGAAGACAAGTTTCGCCTGCTCCGTATGACCGAATCATTGAAGGTTGAGTATGGGGCACATCAGCTGCAAGGCCCGGCTGGAATTTGGTGGTCCCATCAACGTACCACTTTCCCGCCGAATGCTCCCATCACCTGGGCACAGTTCACTCAGATGTTTCGCAGCACCTATGTTCCACCAGGTTTGATGGCTATGAAAGTGTCAGAGTTCATGAAGCTTACACAAGGCAATAAAACCATGAACGAGTATCTCCATGAGTTCAACAACCTGTCACGCTATGCTCCATCATATGTGGACACTGAAGAGAAGAAGATAGCTAGCTTCAAGAGGGGTCTTAATACCAAGATGGCCAAGACCATGGGTATTAGTTCAAGGGCTACCTTCAACGAGTTTATCAGTGACTGCTTGACTCAAGAGAACAACAACAATCTGCATGCTGCTTCCAAGAACCGCAAGAGAAACTTTGACGGAGGATCTCCGTAGTACCGCCCTCCTGCTCAGAACTCAAGGTTCCGTGCACCCGCTCCAAAGAGGAATGCTCCACCACCTCCGAAGAACCAGAGGGGTTATCGCCCACCTGCACCTCAAGCTCAAGCCAAGACTGGGGGTTCCACGGCAGCTGCTCCCGCCGTGAGAGGTCCCTGCTTCAACTGCAATCAGATGGGTCATTTCGCCAAGTACTGTCCCTACCCGAAGAAGCAGACGACCTATCCTGCCCGTGCACACCACACCACCGTGGACGAGATTCCCGAGGGAGAACCAGTCACTGCGGGTACGTTTCTTGTCAACAATCATCCTGCAGTTGTTTTATTTGATTCTGGATCATCGCATTCTTTTATGAGTCAAGCATATGCACGATCGCATGAGTTAGAATTTAAGCAATTAGATTATGGGTACCGCATCAGTTCCGCTGGTGCTGATGTCCTATCCAATCAGATGGTTGAGCATGCAACTTTTGAGATTGGGGATAAAACATATAGGGTTAATTTGGTGGTATTACCTGGCTTGACTATGGATGTGATCTTGGAAATGAATTGGATGAAAGATAAGCAAGTTGTGATTGATACTGGGAATAGAACAATTACCCTCACGGATCCTCGGGGTAAGGACACTTTCCAAGTGTTATTGCCTCGAGTTGCATACATGACCAAGTTGACCTATGCTATCCGAGCCTCTGCTCTTTCTGAGATTCCTGTGGTTTGTGAGTTTCCTGATGTCTTTCCTGAAGAATTACCTGGGCTACCGCCTGATAGAGACATTGAGTTTGCAATTGATCTAGTGCCTGGTACAGCTCCGATATGCAAGAGACCTTATCGTATGCCTCCCAATGAGCTAGCAGAGTTGAAGAAACAGTTGTATGAGCTGAAGAAGTTGGGTTTCATCAGGCCAAGTACTTCTGAATGGGGTTGTCTAGCTTTGTTTGTGAAGAAGAAAGATCATTCCTTGAGGCTATGTGTCGATTATCGGCCGCTCAATGCCGTAACAATCAAGAACAAGTACCCTCTGCCGAGAATTGATATTACTGTTTGATCGGTTGTCTAAAGCAAAAAGTGTTTTCCAAGATTGACTTGAGATCGGGGTATCATCAAATCAAGATTCGTCAGGAAGATGTGCATAAGACTGCTTTCGTCACTAGGTGCGGGTTGTATGAGTATCTCGTTATGTCTTTTGGCTTGACGAATACTCCACGCATACTTTATGTATCTTATGAATTCAGTCTTTATGCGAATTGGATAAGTTTGTGATTGTATTTTTGGATGATATTACGGTTTACTCGCGAATAAAGAAGAGCATGCCCAAAGCATTTGAGAGTTGTACTCACCGGACTTAGAGAGCATAAGTGTATGCCAAGTTTAAAAAGTGCGAGTTTTTGGTGAAGGAAGTTGCTTTCCTTGGTCACATCATATCCGAGAATGGTATTTCAGTTAACCCGGACAAAGTACAAGAGGTCATGGACCGGCAGCACCAACGTCGGTTCACGAGATTCGGAGTTTTCTTGGAATGGCGAGTATTATCGCCGTTTTATTCCAGATTTCTCTAAGATTGCCAAGCCAATGACAAGTACGCTACTGAGAAAAGAGCACAAGTTTGTGCGGACGAGAGGCATGTGAGGCGACCTTTCGCACCTTGCGAGTTGCTAACCACCGCTCTGTCTTGGCATGACCCGGACATCGAGAAGCCGTTTGATGTGTCTTGTGATGCATCGAAGACTAGTTTGGGTTGTGTCCGATGCAAGAAGGGCAGTGATTGCTTATGCTTCACGTCGGTTGAGGAAGCACGAAGTCAACTATCCCACGCATGATTTGGAGTTAGCTGCAGTTGTGCATGCCTTGAAGATATGAAGGCATTATCTGCTGGGATATGTGTGTCATATCTACACCGATCACAAAAGTCTCAAGTACATCTTTACCCAGCCTGAACTCAACATGAGGCAGCGAAGATGGTTAGAGTTGATCAAGGACTATGATTTGCAAGTGCACTATCATCCTGGCAAGGCAAACGTTGTTGCAGACGCTTTGAGTCGCAAGTCGCATCATCATACCGTGAAGCCGTTGTTTGAAGAGAAGTTCAATCTGATGCATCCTGCAGTCCTGCATGATATCCAAGTTCGGTGTTCTCTCGACCAACAGATCATTGAAGGGCAAAAGACAGATCCTGGTATTTATCACCTCATAGAAAAGATGAAGAAGGAATCAATCCCACACTTCAGACTGGATGACGATGGTGTACTTTGGTTCGACACTCGTCTTGTCGTGCCAAAGGATCGAGAACTCAAGAATAAGATAATGGATGAGGCTCACCTTTCCAAGTTATCCATTCACCCTGGAAGTAACAAGATGTATCATGATCTGAGACCTCGGTATTGGTGGACCAAGATGAAGAAAGAGATAGCAGCATATGTGGCTCGATGCGATACTTGTTGTCGTGTCAAGGCCATTCACATGAAGCCAGCAGGTTTCTTTGAAACCTCTACCGGTTCTGCTTGGAAGTGGGATGATATCGATATGGATTTCATCACAGGTTTACCCACTACACAAAAGGGAAATGATTCAATGCGGGTGATCATTGATCGATTAACCAAGTCGACTCACTTCTTACCCTGTCAAGACAACCTCTGAGACCACCTCAATATGCTGACCTCTACATTGAAGAGATTGTCCGTTTGCATGGGGTGCCCAAGACCATCGTATCTGATAGAGGATCGCAGTTCACTGCTCACTTCTGGACCCGTTTGCATGAAGGAATGGGAACTAAGTTGTTGCATAGCACCGCTTATCATCCTCAGACTTCAGGTCAGACTGAAAGACTTAATCAAGTTCTTGAGGATATGTTGAGAGCATGTGTGCTATCTGCAAAAGGATCATGGGAATCTTGGCTACCTTTAGCCGAATTCTCCTATAACAACAGCTATCAAGAAAGTATCAAGATGGCACCGTTTGAAACTTTGTATGGCAGAAAGTGTAGAACTCCTTTGAATTGGGTAGAAGCAGGAGAAAGAAGATACTACGGTATCGACTTTGTTCCCGAAGCTGAAGAGAAGGTTCGAACTATCCAAGAGCACATAAAAGCTGCACAGTCCCGACAAAAGAGTTATGCTGACAATCGAAGGAGATCTTTGATGTTTGAAGTAGGTTACTATGTCTACCTCAGAGTTTCACCGATAAAGGGTACACAAAGATTTGGAGCCAAGAGAAAGCTTGCACCAAGATATGTGGGTCCGTACAAGATTCTCGAAAGAAGAGGTGAAGTTGCTTACAAGTTGCAGTTGCCCGAGTCTATGAGTTCTATCTTTCCGATCTTTCACGTCTCTCAATTAAAGAAGTGTTTGCGTGTGCCCGAAGAAAGAGTCGATGAACAAGATTTGAAGCTAGCAGCTGATCTGGTTTATAAAGAAGAGCCTGTAAGAATTGTTGATAGCAAGGAAAGAGTTACTCGGAATCGGTTGGTGCGTACTTACAAGGTCGTGTGGAGCTACCATGATGATAGAGATGCATCATGGGAAACTGAGGATTACCTGAAAGAAGTTTATCCCGAATTCCATAAAACCTGGTTAGTAAACCCAAATCTCGGGACGAGATTCCTTTAATGGGGTAGGGCTGTAACACCTCATGTGTTAAGCATGCATTAGGCACTCAATTAATTAACCTTAATCATTCATTAGCATGACATGAGCACCATCAAGCATTTAACCCTAAATGCATTGTCATTTTATGTGTTGCAAATTTTGAGGTACTTTTATGTGTAGATTTAATTAAATGCTTAAATGGCTGAAATCTGGATAAATGCATGATAAATTGTAGAATGCTCTGAAAAATGTGATTCTTGTTTTGTTAGACTTGTTATGTGATGTAGTTTCTGGGAAAAATAGGTGTCATGCAATTCCTGTACAAAAATATTAGAATATGATTTAATTTCATTTCTGGGCTGATTCTTAAATGATTTTTAATAAATTAATTATAAGGAATTATGCCCTGGTAATTTTTGATGACTGCTCTTGTGCTAAGAAGTTCTAGTTAAAAATATGGAATCTGTTGTTTGACACTTTTCATAGTGCAAAGTTATTAAATGTGCATTTCTGTCCTGCTATTTAATCTTTTTGTGTAGGCTGTTGTACTTGATGTATTGTCATGAAACTTTTATCATGGCTCTGTTATAGCATGATGTAGCTCCTGTAATTTTTATAGATTTTTCTGAACTGTTTAGACAGAGGTCACAGTTCAAGCCTAATTATTCACATGAAATGATAAGTATGGGAATTAAATGATTTAAGGAGTCCTATATTACTTCTTGTGCACTTTTAATCAGGTTATGCTTGCTGGTCCTGTTATGTAGCACCATAACTGAAATGTGATGGTTGGCTATGAATAGTAGTACTTCTCTTTATTCATGTGATGTGTGTGTATGTGTGTGTGCCTACACACCTCTCTTCTTTATACACTTCTCTAAGTGTTTAGAGAAGAGGTATGCACATACTCGATAAATGAGTTAAGTTGTTAGTAGAGAGGAGATATGCACTTACTACGTCAAATGATCCGTTAATCATCTTCATTCATGAGCATCATACGTGTATGCATTCATTGTACTTATGCATGTGCATCGCATCATACAAAGTTCGCGGGAGGACCTCCGGTTTTCGGAGATCGGCGGGATCACCGGGAGGAGCCCCAAAGCAGGAGTTTCCACAAGAAGGAGAGGAGGTCGAAGCGGAGGATCTACCGGAGTGTCCCAATCACGGGGCTAGTGACTTCGTTCGAGGCAAGCCAGGAGCATTTCCTTACCTATGCTTTCTAACAGTCTAATTATGCTTTATGATTGTTGCATTAAGTATATGAGTTGTGTGAGACCGTTGATGCATTATATCCTTGTTTTTACCATTGATTATCCCACCTTGATATACCCCTGCTAGTCTAGGGCGAGTATTATGCTTAGCTTGCTTAGACGGTAGAAGTCGGGTGATTTCCTGTCATCCGCGAGTATAGGTGGTTACTTATGATTGATGGAAAGCTTATGTTGATATCATCTGGTTGATGGTTATGGTCAAGATAATCGGAGACCGGACGGAGTCTTGTGGGGTTGTTGGACCATAGTGATTCCGTCTGTGTCGATTAAGGACCGCATCGTTGATGTACCCCAAGTCATGTTGAACGCATGCCTCATACTTAGGCCGGCCGGATAAGCACTTCCGACCGCGAAGCCTAACACTATCCGGGGCGGTTCTCGATCCGTTCGCACAGTATTGGAGATGGATGGGGGACCACAGGGGGCCAAGAGTAAGTCCGAGGTCCAAAGATGGTCGGCTAAGGCGATTGGGCGGTCCCCCGGGTACGGTGGTTCTATGCGAGTCCACGTACTTGTTTTTCTGGATACGTGCCACGGTGACTGTAGCTCACTTCAAGGCGTGAGTGTGGTTTGTATGAGGAATACCCCCGAGCTCGTAGTAATCGATTCGAATCGCCATCGTTCCGGACGGTGAACACTTGACTTGAGCCGCACCATCGTAGTAATGATTATGGAATGTAATTAATGATGATGATGGGTTAAGGCGATGATTATTCTTATGGCTACTACTTGCTTGCTTAATCATGATTAATATACTATAATGATGCATAGTACAGGTGCTTACATAGCATAAATAGGAATGATTAAGCCGAGCAATCACTTTTAATGTTACTACCGCTTTTCCGCAAAAAAAGAGTCAAGCTATCCCCCGATAAAAGCCCTGTCATACTCCTTGGAGTCTTTTATTTTGAGTCGGTCGGGTAAGTCTAGGCGAGTACCTTCTCGTACTCAGGGTTTTTCCCGCTTGTTGTTTGTGCAGATGGCCATACCTACCACGGGTATTGTGAGACCTGCTATTATCCAGTGGATTAAGTACCAAGGGCATGATCGTTCTTAATATTCTCCCCACTTGCTTTTGTGGATTGGCTATCGGTGGGTAATCGTATTAAACCTAAGTTTGTGTGTGTGGGTTGAGCTTTTAAAACTATCTTGTTTCCGCTTACTTGGATTTGAAGAACTCGATTTGTAATAACT